>JAJIBD010003105.1:0-101984 GCA_021461705.1 Cryptotis parvus | reverse complement strand
TTCCTTATCTCTTTTCTCTCTTTATCTATCTATCTGTCTGTCTCTCTCTCTCTTCCTTCTCTTACATATTGTGGTTTTAATACATATACTTAGAGGTTATCATGTGTATCTTTTACCTGTATTTAATATAAGTTCTATGTGGTAATACTACTTCTCAACAATTATTGGCACACTATTCCTTAATCTGTCTTACCTAGCGTCTGCTCCCACGTTTGTGGTAATTTCCACCTTGACAAACCTCCTGATCCATGTTTCACCTGACCTTGGATGTTGGTATCATAATACATATATATATATATATATATATATTTATTTATGTCATGCAAATAATGCAGTCATTCTTTATCTGTCTCTCTCTCTGGCTAATTTCACTCAACACAATCCTCTCCATGTCCATTCATTTATAGGCAAATTTCATAACTTCATTTTTCCTAACAGCTGCATAGTATTCCATTGTATAGATGTACCAAAGTTTCTTTTATCAATCATTAATTCTCAGGCATGCTGGTTGTTTCCAGATTCTGGCTATTGAATAATACTGCTGGTGTTTTACCATGTGCTAGGGATGGTGTTTCCACTGCATGTTTTTGCTTCCCAGGGTATATTCATTTAAGGTTTTTATTCCCAGAAATTCTAAAAATAGAGACTTGAACCTGGGTGAACAGCCAGAAATGATTTTCAGATGTTTTATTTGGTGCCATAGTTCTTTTACATTAACAAAAAGTTCACTGGCAACAAGTGGCTAATAAGTTTTGAAAAGGAACCTTCCATTTACTGGAAGTGAGCTGGAGTGATAAGCTCTCCCCAGAAAATAGATCTATTTTATGAAACAGAACCATGGCTCTCATAATACTGTACAAAGAATGAACATTTCAGGCACAACTTCTAATTAGACTATTAATAAAGAGACATTGAGTAAAGAATTAAAAAATAAAATGACTAATCTAATTCCCTGCCATGCAAGATGAAAAGAAAATTATACCCAAATAATTAAACTAGGCCATGGCTATAATATTCTCATCTGGAAAACTATTGGATTTAAAATGAATATTTTAATTCTGTTCAATTATTGTAATTCATGATTTTAAGTGGATGAAACAGGAAATTAATTTCCATCATAATTTAGATTTCTAGAACCAAATGCATTTAAAACTCACCATATTCAAGGTTTTTCTTTGTTATTGTTGCTGTTTTAATCATGAAAACAGAAAGTTTAAAAAGCTTCAACATAATAAACATAGAGGAGATTCATGTTGCCAGAGGCAGGAGGTGGTGTAGGTAAAAAGAGATGAAGCAGCTTAAAAAATCAAACAAGCTTTCAGTTATAAATTAAATAACTTCTAGAGATAAAATCTACATTATGGTGATTATAGTTAATTATACTTATTGCATATTTGAAGTTGCCAAGAGAGAAAATTTTAAAAGTATGCCACTAGGAAAAATATTTTGCAACTATATATGGTGACATGATCAAGTGTTGACATGAGACCTAAAAATATAAAGCACAAATGGGAAAATTGGCGAATTCTGATTGAGGCAAACAGTGGTGATTAGAGACAAATCATACAAATAATGGATTTGTCCAAATAAGATTTCAATGTCAAAGTAAGGCGATAAAGGAATGATATTGCACAGGGGCGTCCTAACAATATACAAATGTGTGATTTGCTAGGCAAGTTGGGAGATTTGAAAAGCAAAAGACAGCATGTCTGCTTGACTCAGTGGGAACGTGACAGTGGAGAGAAATGAGATAGGACAAACAGACAAGGACTCTCTATGCTTTGGAATTTGGTTTCACTATGTGGGCAATTTAAATAATAGGTTTAAGCAAAGGATTTGAAATATCTTTCTTTGGGTTTGTGAAGAGATAGTACAAAGGATAATGCCAGAGAAGCTGAGGTCTTATAAAAATTCCAGGCAATTTCAAAATGCCTAATAGTAACTTCATCACACTAGTGGTTTGGAGGCAAACCTAACACTGTCCCCAACTATATTGCAAAGTATTTACTTAGTATACTGAAAAAAGACTAACGCTTTGTGGCTTCTGCTTCTGTAGGTTGAGTTTGCTTGCAAATGTGTGCCCACAGAGTTAGAAAGTTAGTTTAGAATGTTTTGTTCTCAAAAAAGTAATAAACCTTTCTGCTTGAAAATATTTGAACTCAGTTATTAAGCAAAACTATATAGATGTGTGGTTAATGCCAACTTAATTCAGAGTAAAACTCATTCAATAATGACTAATATTTATTATTGTGTGCAAATATGTGTATATATATTTAAATACAATACACATATATATGTATATATGTTTGTTCTTAGTTGGGTTGGAAAATCACTGCAAATGGGCATAAAGGAACTTTTTAGACTATTGTAAATGTTCTGAAATTAGGAACATTTTACTACTCCCTTTACTTACTAAAAGTCACTGGACTATACTTACTTAAATGGTCTATATTATGGATTGTAAATTAGTTTTCTATATATATATATTGAAAACTAATTCCAATATATATATTGAATTATTATTCAATATATATATGAATATTCGGGTCTCCCAGAGAGGAATCGAAAGAGCTATGTCTTGAATATCACGCCTCACTCAAGCGAGAGAAGGAATCCGGAGCTCTGACCTCCGTCGCTATTCCAGAATCCAGGGATGCTGTCTCGTTTGCCAAGGCGACGAAAATCAGATGGGCTGGACATGTAATGCGATTTGGAGACAACCGCTGGACTAGAGCCATTACGGACTGGATCCCGCGGATGTCAAAAGATCACATGGCCTCCACCTACAAAGATGGTCAGACTTCCTTGTAAAGACCCTGAAGGAACGGTTTGAGGCTCTTCATATTCCTGAATCAACCAGATGCCATTGGGCTACATTGTGATAGGGTCCAATGGAAATGTTACTTGCGCCCGCTCGAGCAAATCGATGAATAACGGGATTCAAGTGATCAAATTAGTTTTCATTCAAGCTATTGATATGTAGTACTGGCATATATTTATTAAAGACTACAAATTTTCAAGTAAGATGAAAAAATCATATTCTATTCAATAACAATTTTTTTGCTTTTGGGTCATACTTGGAGATTCTCAGGGGTTACTAATGGTTCTGCACTCAGGGGTTACTCCTGGCGGTGCTCAGGGGACCATATGGGGGTTCTAGGGATCAAACCCGGGTGAGCCGTGTACCAAGGCAAATGCCCTCCCCACTGTGCTATTGCTCTGGCCCCTCAATAACAATTTTTAGAGGAAATGAATAGGAACAGATATATTTTAGGTCAGTACTTATAAAAAATTTGATGTGTTTAACAATTATCAATAAACTAAGTACAGTTTGTATATCATAAGGTATGGATCTAGTTTCAACAACCCACTCTTATAAAACAGAAACTTCAGGAATGACCACATTGGAGTTCCACGACTCTGGGTACTAGACATACATAGCAAAATCAAGATGGTAATTTTCCTAAGTAGCTATCTACTAAGTCAAGTAACATACAAAGGAAACTTAAAAGTTCAAGGCAGTTTGTCATCTGATCTCATATGTATATGTATACATAGATACATCCCCATCAAAACAACTGTATATTCCAATACTGAATATGTTTTTCTGGGGATCATACTCAACAATGCTCAGGGTTACTCCTGGCTCTGCACTCAGGAGCTACTCCTGGTTGTACTTGGGGAACCATATGGGATATCAATTAGCTACATGCAAGACAAACACCTTACCCACTGTACTTTTATCTCTCTGGTCCCCAACACTGACTGTTTCAAAGTATTTGCATTCATCATGATAGGCAACAGAAACCTAACTGAAAGCAAACCACAATTTATGATCACATGGAACTTATATACTAGTGCTAGACTATTTTCACTTTCAAAATAACCCTGAGATATATTTTCTATAGCCTTTAAAAAAAAGAATACCATATAAGTCATGGAGGTATTGGGTTATCAACCTAGGAATTCATTCCTTACTGTCATTGCTACATTTAAGAAGTAAGAAACTAAGATTGTATTTGCGTACCACAGAATACTACATGCTTTCAGACTTTGGCCCTCGACAAATTGTGCCATCCTGTTAGCTTGACTTTTTCACATTTTGGGTCTACATGGATAAACCCTCTTGTGCTTATATGGAATACTTTTTTAAATTTTTTTATATACCACCGTGCAATATACAATTACTTTTACTTAGTCCACATTTCTTTCTCTGCTACCAGTTTCAGCAACCTCTGATGATCTATTTTACTCTCCTCTCCTGGGGAATTGGCCCTCTCATTTGTCATCTTCAGATATACTTCTCATACTACTCGTTTCCTTTTTTTCAGTTCACTAATTATGTTAAATAAAATGAACCTAATGCTGACCCAAGAGGAGCACCCAGACTAAGTGCTCACTCTGTTTATCATCCATGCCTTGAATGAACCATCTAAATTGAAACTTTAGAAATAAATCACTCTAGTTATTACAAAAATATAGAATTTCTAAATATTTACAGGAAAATATTTTAAATCAACATATATGCATAAATAAAATTAGTGACAGGTCATATGCAATGTAAAATTATCTGCCAGTTTGTGTAATGAACAATTGCTAACATTGAATATGACTATGCCAGTTCCAAGATGATTGGAATTTCTAATTCAAAAACATCTTTTCACATAAAGTACATTTCCCAAAATCTTTATTTTTTTAGGACAAAACCTGAAAGACAGTGAGTTAAAATAACATTATAGGCCTTTGTTTCTTCTAAGTTTATATATTTTTTTCAATAGATTTCAATGAATATTTACAATTTTTGTTTGTCAATTCAACTGGTTTGTTAAGAAACTGCCCATGCTGGAGACCAAGAGAGAGAGCAGTAGTTAGAGCGCTTTCATAGCAAGGTGACAATCAGGTTCAATCCCTGGCATGGCATATAGTCCCTGAAGCCAAAGAAAGGAAGGAAGGGAGGGGAGGAGGGATAGTGAGGAGGGGAAGGAGGGGGAAGAGAAGGAAGGAAGATGAGTGGAGGAAGTGGAAGGAGGAAAGGAAAGGAGAGAGAAACTTCCCATGCCACCCTTTCCATTTGGTATTGAAAACTATTCAATATTCTAGAATACTTCATTTTAAGAATACATACACGATTATGTCTGCCCTAGAAAGCACTCACTCTCAAAGAATCAATAATTTGTTATGGTTTGCTATAGGCAAAGTTATTGCTACCTTGAAATAAGTTTTGTGAAACAAATTCAGGTTTTTTTTTCCAGTTTAGCTGACAGAGAAAATAGAATTTATTAAAGGACATAAATATATATGGACCACGGTATTTGAATAGCTATCGTTTTCAAACAATTATCTAAATATAAAATCTGGTTTTTATGGCCATTCTTAGAAGATGGGCAGAGTATAAAATATGTGAGTAATTTGAACTTGGCACAGTAGCTCTGTTTATTTTAAGCTCTTTTTTTTGATGCTTTTGGTTGAGAATGTTTACTTAAACAAACTCTATTAAACATGTTAAAACATTATTGCAGATTTTGTCTTTTTAATGCTTTTAATTGACAAATTATGAAAGGGTATAAATCATCCAGACATAATATATGATGGCAGACGTATTAGAGCACACACCGAAGAAGAATCTACATTGAATCCAAAACTATCTCAGATGAATGAAATGTGTTTCCAAATCAAGGACCAGTAAACTGGAGTCTAAAGTGTCTTCCTCGGAAGAAACCAGCACCCAGAAGGGAACTGTGGAAAGACCATTGTCCAATTGCTCTGAGAGGTTTAACCTCCCTAGTCAGCCTTCTCTGTTGTCAAAATTTCATGTTGTTATTTATTAAATTCAGCTTAAAATGCATTTTTTAGGGACAGAGAGGGACACTTGCCATGCATATGGTCACCCAGGGTTTCATATGGTCCCTCTGAACCCTGCCAGGAGTGGTACCAGAGCACGTAGAAGTAAGCCCTGAGAACAATCAGTGTGGCCATACTCCCAAATTCATACTTAAAATGAAGTAACTCTAAGACCTTGCGGTAGAAACACATTAACCATCCATAATACTAGCTAAGCCTAGAAAAAGAGGGTTCTTAGCTCTGTTTGATGACACAGGGGACAAGAAGGTGAGAAATAACACATAGTTCTGTCAATAATAATCTACAAGAAAGCTTTTGATAAATTTTATTTATTTTGCAATCCCCACCCTGGAGAAACATCATACGACAATAGAATGGGAAGGAATGGGAGTGAAGATAGACGGTTGGCAACTACACCACCTCCGCTTTGCTGATGACATCGTTCTAATAACATCAAACATTAGCCAAGCAGCACAAATGCTGGCTGACTTCGACCGAGAATGTGGAAAGATAGGTCTACACCTGAATCTCAACAAAACTATGTTAATGAAAAGCGGAACTAGTTCCAGAGGCCCCCTTCACTCTCAATGGAACAAACATCTCTGAATGCAGCAGTTATGTGTACCTAGGTCGAGAAGTCAACATGATAAACGACCTAAAACCTGAGGCTGCGCAGGAGGAGAAAAGAGCAGCCTGGAATGCCTTCAAAAGCATCAAAAATATAGCTAAAAGGACAAAGAACTTCCGGCTCCAGGCACATCTTTTTGACTCCACCATTCTCGCTGCATTAACATATGCCTCAGAGACCTGGGCCCTACGAAAGCAGGATGAGAATGCTATTTGGGTCTCCCAATGATGAATTGAAAGAGCTATGCTTGGAATATCACGCCTCACTCAAGTGAGAGAAAGAATCGGAGTTCCGACCTCTGTCGGCGTTCCAGAGTCAGTGGCGCTGTCTCATTTGTCAAGGCATAGAAAATCAGATGGGCTGGGCATGTAATGAGATTTGGAGATGACCGCTGTACTAGAGCTATTACCGACTGGATCCCACGGGATGTCAAAAAGATCATTGGCCTCCCACCTACAAGATGGTAAGACTTCTTTGTCAAGACCCTAAACAAACAGTTTGAGGCTCTTCATATTCCTGGAAGCAAGCCAGATGCCATTGGCCTACACTGGCATGTGATAGTGCCAAATAGAAATGTTACTGGCGCCTGCTCGAGTAAATCGATGAACAATGGGATGTCTAGTGAACTAGTGATCTAGTGATCTAGTTGCATTCCCCCTTATGCCTGTTTCTCTTCCCTCACGTCTCATCTGTCTCTTTGTCATCATCATCTTGTTTTCTATCTTTATCCATCTTTTGGAGGAAAGGAGGTCTTTCTTTTCCCCACTTTTATTTAAACACTGTGATTTAGAAAAACTATTCATGATGCATTTGTTAGAGGTATACAATATTACAATGCCAATCCACCACACTGCGACGACCTTCCTAGGGAGGGCATTTTAATTTCATTTTAAATAATTTCAATGTACTTCCTGATAGTCACAATAAAATTTTAATACAGGGCGGGGCGATAGTCCAGCGGGTAGAGCGTTTGCCTTGCGTCAACCCGGCCTATGCTGGCCCGGTTCAATCCCGGCATCCCATATGGTCCCCAAGCACCACCAGGAGTAATTCCTGAGTGCAGAGCCAGGAGTAACCCCTGAGCATGCCGGGTGTGGCCCAAAAGCAAAATAAATAAATAAATAAATAAATAAACAAACAAACAAATAAATAAATAAATAAAATGAACTGAAGAGCTACATTTAAAAAATTTTAATATAGTTACTAAAATGATATTTTCATATAAAAAATTTGAAATGTCAGGCTCCTCTGGCTAGAGAAAGCTCAATATGCAGAAGGTGAATGCTTAGATAGGAAGCCTAAATTCAACCCTATACCACATGGTCCCCAGAGTGAACTCAGTAAATACGAAAGTCACTCCTGAAGAAAGGGTAAAAAGTGATCCCAGACATCGGGTTAGGAAAAATCCCTTCGCATCACTGGGTATGGCCCCAAAAATTGAAAAAAAATAAAAACTATAGTCACAAAAATATCTAACTTACAATAAAATAAATTCTCATGTTTTCAGAAGATAATTTCATAATAGAAATGTAATGATTTTATTCTAAATCAGAAACCAAAAAATATTTGTCATACAATGTAACTATTTATTAAAGTTATCTTTAAAAATGCAGTGGCTTCATTGGAAGGGAAAATAAACACATTTATTTTACTATTTACAGGAACCTCAGCCTGATAAGAGAATGTAAGCTGTGGCTATCACAGAAATTATCTGGTACTTCCTTTGAAGTCTGTTTTAACAAAAAACTACCCCAAAACACACATGTATTTCATGTGGTATGTGGTCTGGGGCAAAAATATATTAGTCTTATTCAGATGAAAAACAGTCATCCTGAAATCATTCTATCTAAGTTAACAGAAGGATGGGTCTAATAAAAAGAACATGACACAAGTTATATGATGACCCTTTCTTAAAGCAGCATATATTTAATTAACAAAATACACATTTTATTAAATAAATTTTTTGAGTTTCAAAGATACTAGAATTGTAGATTATGTATGTTCAGTCTCTTGCATACTTTGAATATTATTGAAAACAGCTCATTTTCTAAATAGTGAGTTTTTATGAAAGTAATTACAGCATCATTTGTTTATGAGTAAACAAAAAAGTATTAATGAATTCATTCATGCTCATGGAGAACTCTTAGAAAAACTGTCAGCTGTTATAATACCAGAATTAATGCAACTGATTTTGAAACTATTAAATGTAGATTATAATATGGTCCAGTGGACCTAAGAACCAGAGTTTTAAAGTCAGAAAACCCTTGCGTCAATTATTTAACATGTTCTATATTATTCTCATCTGTAATATAGTTATTATGTGATTTATATTATAAATTTATAGTCTTAAAGACTATAGTTAACACATATTGTGCATTTTAAAGATGCTAAGAAAACAGACCTAAAATGCTAAGTTTTTACCAAAAAAAAAAACTCTAACCATATGAGGTGATGAATGAATTAACTCACTTTATTATGGTAAATGTCTCACAATATATACATAAGTCATAATACTGCAAAGCATAAATATACAATATAATACATTATTATGTTTTATTAGAACCAGGATCAAGTTTTCAGGATTTATAAAAAGATATTCATGTTATGCCCAGAACCTAAATGTACTCAATAAATTTTGGTTGCTTTTATTTTAGGAATTAGCACTATACTTCCTAAGTATAATAGCTTTGTTCCATCTAGCTATTTTGTAATTGTCAGGAAGCTTGAGTGAGCACTTCACAGAAATAGAGATGTCAATAAAATCTGCAGGAAGAAGGAACAGGAGGAACAGATCTAATCTAAAACAACCATGGAACTTATATAAGTAAATATCCATGATTAACATTTACACATAAAAAGCAAATACCACCTTAAGTACACATAATAGGTGCTAAGTTATCAATCAGTCAGGGAGTTGTTTTGCTATTCCAAAGACAGGCATATCGATGTATTCTAAAACCTGCACAGTGACCATGAAATTCAAAAAGAATAAAGACAAGCTCGCCAGGGGCCTTGAATTGGTTGGATAACAAGGCAAGAACCATCCTAAGCCTATGGAAATGCAGCTGTACATGAAAGAACTGAGTATAGGAGTCAGTGCAACTCAGGACCAGCCTGGAGATGGTAAATGAATGGGACTAGGCTGGGGATGAGGCCAGGAAATGAAGATTCAGGACAAGCCGAGAAGATAGGCTAATGGAAGACGACAAATTCCTTTTCTCCCCCCCATGTTTAGATTTAGGTGATGGCAGAACATCTAAGTAAAGATGTTGCATAAACAGAATGAAATCTGTGACTAGGGAGGAACATAAAAGGTCAGGGCAAAAGAGGAAGATCTGGAAATTGTCTCCAGAGAGGTAGGCGGTAAATAAAATCATCCTGGCAGGCTGAGAGGATATGACTTACAAATCAGAGATTACTTTAAAAAAACACTTATCAGAATTACACTTATATTTTAAATATTTTGAAATTCTCTCAAGCAGTGAGTAAATCACCAAATTTTACATACTTCTCCCCTGAAGACATGAGACACTGATGACCCGACCCGATCTCTTCATTTTATTTGTACATTCTTTTAATTTGTATATTTATTTAATAAGTACAAATAAGCTTGCAGACAGGAGTGGAAATATGGGAATTAAATATGGGAATCAAAATTCTATATTGGGGGCCAGAGTAACATGCTGCCAAGCTGGGTTCGACGCTCTGTTACTCCATAGAGTCTCCCAAGCCATGTCAGGCATGATCTCAGCACAGAGCCAGAAGTAAGCCCTGAGCACAGCTGGGTGTGGCTCCAAAATAAAAACAAAAAACAACAAAACCTATATTGATGTGCTTTTCTATTTACAAAACATCTGGCTCTTTGAGGCAGTGATCTAGTCTTACTCATGTTAAGTTAAATTGTGTAAGTATATATATATATATATATATATATATATATATATATATATCTATGTATATATATATATATATACCTTTTCCTTTGGGTAGCAGATCCCAATAGTGTTTAGGGCCCCAGGCACATTCTTTGTAATAGTCATTCACCAGGCCCACAGCTCTATGCTAAGGCTGAGGACATGGTGCTTTGAAGGGCACCATAATAGCTTCAAAATCATTTTTATAAGTACTTTCAGTTAAAAATTCCAATTCTCAATGCTTGAATGCTGATTATATACTTTATAATATAATGGAAGTGATAAAGAATTTGAGAGTAGACTAGAACACAATTTTAACCATTTTATTTTTTAACCATTTTAATGTGAGCTAATAGTTTATACACTCAAATGTGCATGCTGTATGGATTTAAATATAGTTAGAGAAATAGATAACATGTAATACAGATCACTATCACTATCACTAACACTGTCTTCCCGTTCATCATCGATTTTGCTCGGCGAGCACCAGTAACATCTCCATATGTCCTGTCTCATGCTAGTAGAGCCCAAGGGCATCTGCTTGCTCCAGGAACATAAAGAGCCTCAAACCATTCCATCCAGGTCATGGGAATGAGGTCTATAATTGTTACCGGTATTTGGCATATCAAATACAACACGGGTAGCTTGCCAGGCTCTGTCGCGTGGGTGGCATACTTTTTGTAGTCACCTCTAAATACAGCATTTATTGATGAACCTCTTGTGGCGCGCAAGTCAGGCTGTGATAGGCTCGTCTTCTGGGTGGCGTTCTGGCGAGAGGGGAAGTCCAGATGTGGAAAATGGCGGCCCTCATGGAGTTGGGCAGGGGTCATCTGGCTTGTTGCAAGGGCTCTGCTGGGGTGGCAGGCCAGGGCTACAACCAGCCATCCCTCCTGGGCGCCTCGTGAGCAGCTGGGCACAGGGAGAGCCGGTAGCAGCTCTGCCCCATGTCTGTGAGTTTCTCACAGACATGAACACACCTCAAGCATGTTATTCTTAAATACAACTTTGGTCAGAGGCTGAAACAAAAAAGAAGCTGTGTCCCAAAAAGGGCCTCAGCTTAACATAAAAAAAAACTAGTTTTGATTAATTTCACGGGGTGAGACTGGCTCCAGTCAGGGCTTCGCAGACATGGGGCAGAGCTGCTACTGGCTCTCCCCCGTGACCAGCTGCTCACGAGGCGCCGGGAGGGATGGTGGGTTCTAGCCCTGGCCCACCACCCCAGCAGAGCCTCGCAACAAGTCAGACGACCCCCCCACTCCATGACGGCCTCCATTTTTCCACATCCGGACTTCTCTCTCGTGTCAGACCTCTACCCAGCAGACCAGCCTATCAGCGCCTGGCTTGCGCGGCCACAAGCGGCGCGCGGTTCATCAATAAATGCTGGACTTAGAGATGCCTACAAGAATACGCTACCTGCACGGCAGAGCCTGGCAAGCTACCCGTGTTGTATTTGATATATATGCCAAATACCAGTAACAATTATAGACCTCATTCGGAATGGATTGAGGCGCCTTATGTTCCTGGAGCAAGCAGATGCCTTGGGCTCTACTAGCATGAGACAGGACAAATGGAGATGTTACTGGGGTCTGCTCGAGCAAATCGATGATAAACGGGAAGACAGTGATTAATTTACTGATAAGTCTCAGCTTGAAAATTTCATGGTTTGGGGATGGCGTGATAGCACAGTGGGTAGGGTCTTTGCCTTGCATGCCACCAACTCAGGTTCTATCTCTGTTATCACATATGATCCTCAGAGCACTACCAGGAGTGATTCCTGAGTACAGAGCTGGGATATATATATATATATATATATATATATACATATATATGATGTAGATAACAATAAACAAATATAAACTATATAGATTTTTTCTAAATGTTAATTGGGCTAGAACAATGCCATACTAGTAATAATTAGTTAACTAGTGTCAAGATTCTGTAAATACTGTTCGCCAGTGAAAGAAATCCCAATTTCTTGAGTAAGTTATTACCTTCCTGGTAAATGCAGAGAAAATATAAAATGAATCATACACCATTTTTATGAATAGCTATTAACTATTAACCCAGAATGGGGGGCAGAAAACTTACAAAATGAACTGGGATGTCTTAGAATACCAAAAAGTAAGAAAGTCCTCAAAGAATCATAATAGCCATCTGATATTTTTTATAATTCTTTAGTTTTATTATGTATAATATAATATACCAAATAAGTGGAAAATTTTCTAACATCAAAAATTGACCAACTTGAAGATTCAAGTATAAAATTTTAAAATGGGGTACCATTGAAATGACCGTTCCATGTTGAAATTGATGTACAAAAATTAAGTAAATTAATTTCAAGGCTACAAGCAATGTTTAGCCCCATATTTATAAATTTGATTCCCTACTCAAATCTTACCTGCTTATGTTCAAATAACACCACCATGACATTATATTAAAATTATGACAATAACCAAAATCAAAGTTTAGGGCTATTTTCTTAGACATGAAATTATGGGGGGGCATATTATTTACTTCTGTTTATTTAGTATAATTCACTGTTTTTTGTAGCTCTGTCATTTTTTTTCTCTATTACTCTCAAACATATTTGTTTTACTATTTGTATTTGTTGGATTGTTAAGCATCATTATTATGTGGTATAGAAGTATGCTTTTCCACGACCAGGGCAATTATGTAGCTGTATAAGTAGTCACCTATACATTCTGGATTTATTAACAAAAATGTCTGAAGTTGCAGCCATCTGCTTTTAAAGGAAGTATAACGTCAATAGCCATGTATGGTTGAGTTCTTTCAAAATAAGGATCAAAAGAGATCAATCTATTGAAAACTGAAAAATCTATAATTCTTATTATAAAGAAATGAATAAAAATAAGTTTTAAAAAGCATAAGAGAAAGTTTCTTTTAGCAAAATCCCAATCAATAAGTATAGGTGTAATAAGGAACACAGAAAATCACCAATGGTTGCTAAAACTAGTGATTGAGTGTGTGCTTGAAAACAGCTACTTGTTCTAAATCTACCTCCCTCCAAATTGCTTAGTAATTACAGAATTCAAATAAGTTCAGTATATAGTGGAGAAACTGAGGAATCATCAATAGGTAAGCATAATGGCACCACTATTCAAATATGACAATATCTGTTGATACCTAATATGAAGTGCTAAGAAAGACAAATATTATTTAGTAGTTTTACTATAAGAATATACACTCTGATTCCATTCAGGAAGAAGACAAATCCAAATTAAATGTCACTGACCTGAACTCTTAAATATCAAAAGGTTCAAAAGACGTTATTGATACAACTGATGAAATTTGAAAGCAGCTAAGGATTAGATAATTGTGTTATAGCAATACAGAAACATCCAGATTTTGTTAGCTGTAATGTAAAAAGTTTTAAATCTTTATTCTTAGGAAATAACATTAGAATAGTTAGAAGTTAAGGGACAGTGTTTCAACTGGCACTGAAAAAAAAACTGCAAAGGAAGGGAGGGATGAAGGCAGGCAGAGAGAAGCAAGGAGCAGTCGTGGTGGATCCGGATGGAGCATCCATGAAATGTCTTTTATTATTCCTCCAGTCTTCTTTAAGTCTTAAACATCAGTCTTTATATACTTCTCATAGCTCAAAATCTAATAAAGTTACCCTATTCAACTTGTTTCTTATATTCATAGCTTTAACCTTTAACATACTATCATGATTTATTCTCTCTCTCTCTCTCTCCCTCTCTCTCTCTCTTTCTCTCTCTCTCTCACATGAGCCTACCACAACTAAAATGCAAAATGTGCTTTTGTCCACTGCACCTTCCAAGCTCCCAATAAGTGTTTGGAACAGATAAATGATGGATTCGTCATTATTGCTGATGTAAAGGGAAAGAAATAATGAATGAAAGAGTGAATTAGAAAAAAACGGTAACAGTAATAAAGAAGAGTTACTGGTTGATAATAACTAACATAACAGTACATGCTACTGAGCCTTTGCTACAAAACTAATACTATAAATAGGGGGTTTCATAAAAGTACAGCAAGTAATATGATTGCCTTGCAAGTACCCGACCCACGTTCGATCCCTGCCACCCATGTGGTCTCCCCCAAAAGCCAGGAAATACCAATTGGCACCACTGGTGTGACCCCTCAAAAAATAACCAAACCAGAAAAATTATGTTGAACAGAGTACAGTTTTATATAACAAAATATAAGATAGGTGCTATCATTTGCTTCACTTTACAAACAAACTGGAAAGAGTAAGATGCTTTCCCAAGATCACTTGCCTAGCAAGTGGTGGGAACAGAATAAGAAATCTAGAAATTCTACTTTCCGCGGCCCCCTGTACTTTTTGTGGTAAACAAAGAGGCAGTGTGTAGCAATGTGAAGGCAAACTACTCTGGTTCACATACATGGGAGCAAGTCCTGGTCTTCCACGTACTAGGTATGTTACTTTGAGGTAGATAATTAGACTGTTACTGATTTTCCTTGATTAAGAAGATGGACGATATTGTAGTGAAAAGATACTACAATGGGTAAGAAACTTTCCTAATATGTGGTCAGTCAGTGTTTGAAACTTAGCACAATTTACAGACTCCCAAGTGTCCCCAGGAGTGATTCCTGAGCACAGAGCTTGAGACCAGTCCAGTATGATCCAATACCCAATCCTGCTTCCGTACACACACATGAGGAAGACTGAAGATACAATTAGTCTAACTGATTAAACATAGCTTATTTTTATTTCCACTCTTTGTCTGTCTCCTGCATTTATATGCATACTATTTCCCCATATTGTTTTTCCAAGTATAATTTGTTTTTCCAAGAATATAATCCTTCTGGTGGAGGTAAATTAACCATATGAATTAGTCTACACTGGAAACAAAATATCTTGGTACAGCATAAAGCAAATTTGAAAAGGAATGCTGCTGCTCCATTTTTAAAGTAAGAATAATGTAGGGATGGAAGGAGGGCTCATATGGATAGAAAAACATTTTTATATAATATTTCTTTCCTGAAATGAGTTGCAAATGAAAAAGTGTGGGAAAAGTGAATATAACTAAGTAGCATGAATGTGCACTTTATAATTTTATAAAATGTTTAGTTAGCACTATTTAGTATGAAAATAAAATGATAAAAAATGTCAATAATCATCATTATTTTATTTATGATGTTACCACAAGTCTCACTCTTTGATGATGCTTTGGTTTAATTCTTGAATATGTGTCACAAAATAGATACCTAGTTAGCGATCACGGTACATATTTTGCTTTTTTTTAAATATAAATTTACTAAGGAACAAAAAAAAAACTATACTCTAAGAGTCATGTTCAAAAAGAAAGAACCCAAATCAACATTTTAATTTAAGATTCTGTAACCCAAATACAATAAATTAGGTGAATGGCAACATGGTTGGAAATGTGTGTCTGAATAAAATTCACGTATATGAAGACATCCTTCTTCTGACACATTATATGAAGAAGTTCTATTTCTGATCATGTTATGTCTCCAAACATACATTTTGCTTGGAATAAATGTTTTCAACTTTTTGCATGACTTCAAGCCTTAAGTAAAAAGCATTTTCATGGTATAATAATTATTTCTATATTTTTATAAATGCTTTTCTTAAATTTTCTATTATCAACCAACTTAGGTGAATGACATTAGCTATATCTCTTTCCATTTAACCCTTAATGATGAAAACACTTGTATAAAAGTTTTTCATAAAAACATTTTCTTTGAGTTTGGCTTGCCTTATATGTAATTGTAATAATATAAATGTGCTTACAAGTTTAAGTGACTACATATCTAATTTTAGAAGTCACTTTTTAAAGAATAAGTTCAACAATCAATAACTGTTAGAGTACTTGAAATATAAAAATATAGGTACTGTTCAGTAGTGCTTTTATTAAAAGACAAAAACTAAATACAATAAGCCAAATCTGCCCTGTCTGAATCCAAGTGTAGCTGATACAGATGTGAAAATAATGGATTCTTAGAGAACCATATAAAATATTAGAGACTTACTTTAAGTGATTTTAAAGTCACTACACTAGATTAACTATCTGCATTGTTTCTTGTTAATACTTACATTTCATGGTTTCTATAGCTAGTTACACATTTTAAGCATCTGCTAAAGCTCAAATTCTGCTCCAGCTTCCTGTAGAAGAGTTAAGGATTATTTACTTTTATATGGTTCATTTATGTCTGTGGTATGTGATAAAGGTGGTGATTTCTTGACACAGCAATATAGATGGGTTTTCCCCATTAAAAGTTCTATATGGGTGGGGGAGGAACACTTAAAAAGCACTGTGTGGTCTTGTAAATCATACTGTGTTTTGGGATATTTTCCTCACAAGTTTGGATCAGAATAAGAAGCACACATGAAAATGCCAAAAGCAGCAAAAAGAAAGCAAGTCCACCCAAAACAAACCAAACAAAGTCTAATATTATTTTAAGAAAAAATCTTAAAATATTACTTGACACATATGAAATATTTTCAGGGATGTTGCCAAGAATATGAAAATGTGAATATGTGTATAAATATTGACAACCATATATAAAGTTATTAAAGTTACCATAATGCTACCAACATCATATCAATCATTTTTATTGAGTACTAACTCTGCTTGACACCTGGCTAATAGTTTCCCCTTGATTTACTTTGTTCAATCCCCACAAGCACACCATAAAGTAACATACTGCACATGAGGAAATTTATGAATTTTATGATGGCTTTATGCATGTTTATGACACTATTCTCTAAATGCATGATACGATTATTCCAAGTCACTTCTCATTTAGGTATAATTATTTGACAAAATTTAATCCCCTCTTCAATTTTAATGGCAATACCTCTAACCGGGCTCTGAAAAGCATCTTTGCATGTCTGCTTCTTAAATTTAAAAGGGGGTGGGTGGAGCTGGAGTGATACTACAGGAAGTAGGGACTTGCCTTGCACACAGCTGACTGTTCAATCCTTGGCACCCCACATGGTCACCAAAGACTGCTTGGAGTGATTCCTGAGCAGTGATTCATGAGATTTCATTCTCCATGAAAGAAGACATGTAGACTATAGTTATTGCCACAAGATGACAATTGATTTGAAGCATTTTACCCGTCTATATTCACTACATAATCTGCTCAGAGCCAGAAGTAGCCCTGAGCACTGACAGGCATCACCCAAATAGAAACAAAAATTTCTTACAGTTCTAGAATTTGTATTATCTCTTCCTATCTTTATTCCAGATACCACTACGTCTACATCAAACAAGTATTGTATAAGAAGTACAGGTAAAGTGAAGATATTTAAAAAGGTGAGAAATTGCCCTCCAAAATTTTTTATTAATGAGCACATATACATTTTTTAAGTCTTCTGAAATCAGGTATATTTTCTGAAGAATATCCTCCTTTCTAAAAATGTTTATTTAACAAATAATTGTTATTTATTTGCCTAAGGAAGAATTAATTTAATGACAATGAAAACAATTAAACATGTCTCTATGTTCTTTGTCTTATGAAAACATGTACTCCATATTAGATATAAGACCTTCTCAAAAGGTTTAATATTTAAATTATAAAGAATTCTGACTGGAGCAATAGCCCAGCAGGTAGGCATTTGCCTTACATGTGGCCGGGCCATGCCAACCCGGGTTCCATCCCCTGCATCCCATATGGTCCCCCCGAGCACCACCAGGTGTGATTCCTGAGTGCAGAGCCAGGAGAAACCCCTGAGCATTGCTGGGTGTGACCCAAAAAAAAAAAAAAAAAAGAATTCATTGGGGCCTTCTTTTCTTTATTGAAACAGGATATACAAGAAGAGATTGCCTATAATTTATCTGCTAAAGGAGAAGCACATAATGATTTTAAATTATAGTCAACACTAAGAGAACTTACACGAGTATGTTTCTGTATACTGAGTGACATAGTTCACTCTCACATAACGTGAATATACATTAATTTGCGACAAGTTGTATAAAGTTTTTGGATCTCTTTATATTAAATTTGATTTAGAAATTAGATTTCCAAGAATTCAGGCTAATAGTAATTAAGAAGAAGTTTTGGGTTGGAGTGGGAATTTTGTACCACATCTGGCTGTACTCAGGATTTACTCTTGGCTCAATGCTCAGAAGTCACAGCTGGCCCTGCCTAAGGGACTATATGGGCTGTCAAACATAGAAAGTCTATTGAACACACACACAGCACAAGCCCTATTTGCTGTACTCTCTCTCCCTCTCCAGCCCAAGACACAGAAACAGTTTACAATTATGTTCATTGCAATACTATTATGCAAAATTTTATAAGAAATTTAGATGTTCAAAGGAGCTGAAACCATGATAGAGTGTGAAGGGTAGTTGCCTTGCATAATGGTAGGTCTGGGATTACTCCCCATACCCAAGCATAGTCCCTGAGCACAGAGCCAGGAGTAAACCCTGAGTAATACTAGGTGAGGAAGGGAGGAAGGAAATTTAGATGTTCAACAACAGACACTGGACAAACTGCAGCACATATAAACAATTGCATTCTAACTTTTTAATGAGATGTCAAAGTATATTCTTGACATGAAAATATGCATACAGTATATACTTGATTAAGGAAGATCATAATTTATTTATTTATTTGTTTATTTATTCATTCATTTATTTGTTTATTCATTCATTTGTTTATTTATTTATTTTCTGGACTCAGACACAGGACAGAGCTGCTACTTGCTCTCCCTGTGGCCCAGCAGATCACGAGGCATTCGGGAGGGATGGCAGGTTCTAGCCCTGACCCGCCACCCCAGAAGAGACTCGCATGAAGCCAGAGGAACCCCCATACCATGAGGGGCCGCCATTTTCCATATCCAGAATCCCCTCTCCTAAGAGCTCCACCCAGCAGAAGAGCTGATCACAGCCTGGCTCATATGGTCAAGCCACCGCACGGTTCATCAATAATTGCTCGAGTTTTGAGGTTAATACTAGAGTATCCCACCTGCACGGCAGAGCCTGGCAAGCTACCCATGTCACATTTGACATGATAAATACCAGTAACAATTATAGACCTCATTCTCATGACCTGATGGAATGGTTTGAGGCTCTTTACATTCCTGGAGCAGGATGATGACCTTGGACTCTCTCGCATGTGACGGGACGTATTGAGATGTGACTGGTGTCTGCTCAAACAAATCAATGATATACAGGATATACAGTGATACAGTGATATATATGATTCTATTTTAACAGTCATACTTCTATAAAGAAAACGGTATAGGAAAAGTTTATGAAAGAAGACATGGAGACTACAGCTATTGCCACAAGATAAAAAATTGATTTGAAGTATTTACCCTGACTATATTCACTAGCAATTTTTTTTTGCTTTTTTTGGGTTCACTAGCAATTTAGGAATTAACATTTACTTACATTCTAAGAGTCATTAACTAAAGACAAAGAGTAATTGCCTTAAGTCCAATGATTTTTATTTCCTCCCTGCCTTTTTTTTTTTACTTATTGGTAATACATTTCAAGGCGATGGTTTCAGACAAGAACTGAGAAGAATATGTTACTTATAAGGTGACATCCACAAACCCATCTTTATTTTTATATTCATATACTTGAGTGACTTTAAACAGACTAAGAATGTATGAGTTACAGCATTTTGTAAAGATGTTTGTGAGATGTTATCAGCATCTTTTAGATTCTATCACTTTTCTATTGCACAAGACATGAAGCTTGGACCAAACCGACTGTTTTGCTTATTTGTTATAAGAGAAATAAGTTCTCAAACAGGTTATTTAAAACAAGCTTTTTCCCATTAATTTCTAAGTATCTAGTACTGCTATAGCACCTTAATATAAATCTTCAGTTACTCTTTCAATTTTTACAGCAACTGATTTCTATATATACTTCACTAGGATGCACCATAGAACACACTCTTAATAGAAATACATTTTCCACTCTAAAGAAATATCAGAATTTTTTGATAATTAACATACAATGCTTACAAACTAAGACATATAACTCTGAATAAAATACTATAAAGACTTGAAATCAGGATGGGATAGCTGGTTTCCCTGATAAATCTAAGTTGTCTAATTGTTTCTGTCTGTCACTACAGCCACTTCAGGGTTAAACTAGTTTTGTAAAATACCTTTGTATGTTCTTACTATGAAGACAACAAATACGCAAGTGGAGGGATCATCAAAGAGGTATAAATATCAAGAGCATATTTCTGCCAAGGAAGGAAGGAAGGAAGGAAGGAAGGAAGGAAGGAAGGAAGGAAGGAAGGAAGGAAGGAAGGAAGGAAGGAAGGAAGGAAGGAAGGAAGGAAGGAAGGAAGGAAGGAAGGAAGGAAGGAAGGAAGGAAGGAAGGAAGGAAGGAAGGAAGGAAGGAAGGAAGGAAGGAAGGAAAGGAGGGAGGGAGAGAGGGAGGGAGGGAGAAAGGGGAGAGAGAGAAAGAGAGAGAAAGAGAGAAAGAAAGAAAGCAAGGAAGGAAGAAGAAGGAAGGAAGGAAGGAAGAAAGAGAGAGAGAGAGAGAAAGAAGGAAGGAAGGAAGGAAGAAAGAAAGAAAGCAGAAGGAAGAAGAAGAAAGAAATAAAGAAAGAAAGAAGAAAAGCGGAAGTCGTCTGTGCTTGTAAAATGAATTAGCTTGGAAATAGGTTCCACTTTCTTTCACTGACCTTTGGCTCCCATATGTCTTCCACTCTGTCCACCTTCTCAAAATACTCCCTCAGAAGCCTTTTACTCAACCTAAAAATAGCTCCCAGATGTCTTTCTCCCTAGCTATGTAGTCTCTCTCCCCCTTTTACAGAGATTGGATGATTAGCAAAGATAGCAGGAAAGGTTTAGCAACAGGATCTTTTTTGGTTCAAAATAAGTTCAGAGCATAGCAGTTCCTCCTTTGCTTCCATCTGAATAGTTAAAAATATAGAACTATTTTCTGTAAATTTTCTTGTAAATCTTTCATGGTCAAAACAAATTTGTTTTAAAAAATTTTTAAAATAAATATAGCATTTACCTAATTTTTTAAAAACCTGCATCCCATATTAAATAAGTGACAAACTGTACATATCAAGTCACCTGTGAAATTCTCCTTTTACATTTGCAATAGCACCTATATATTCCCACATCCAATGATTAATAACTATCAGTGAGTCTTCTATCAATGTGGTGGATAAATGATTTAACCCTGGCCTTCCATTCTATGGATCTGTCAAGAAAATACAAGACCTCTTGACACACTGTTCCTTGGGAACCAACCACTGTCATGAATGAGACACAAAGTTGCAAAAGGAGAGCCTATTAATAAAATATGTTTATGGTTGCCAACCCTAGTGTTCTTCTCAAGGGCCACTGTGGATAAAGCCTGCTTTACTGTAGTAATTAAATATCTCTTACCTGTGTCTAAACATGCAATAAAGTATCTTCAGTAAGAGATTCAGTCAAGCAATTGGCCTGACTAAACTCACAATGCAGACTTTCCTCAAAGAAGAATGTGGTTGGAGAAACTCCCCCCTAATTAGTCTCTTTTGTCAACATTTTCAAGCATGACAGCAGCTTTTGAAAGGCCCAAAGAACGTGACTTTGAGATTGGAATGAAGATGTGAGCGTCATGTTTTTATGAGCATCAGAGTCTGAAAGTTATTCTCATTGGTTTTCTGCCCAGGAGCAAAATTTACTTCTAAGACCTACTGTGTGCATCAGTGTACCAGATACTATTAAAACAGCATCATTGTGCTAAAAACTGGGTTCCTTGTACAATTCCAATGTGTACTTAAACACATAAAAGTTTATTGCAGTTAAAACTATTCTTTCTGCTGCTATAATTAGGTCAGCCAAATATCATTTGGTCAACATTAATACAGAAAGCTGGGTAGCAGTTGAAGTCACAAATAGGTTTTTGTGGACTTGGATGTCTTAAGCAAAGCTGAGATGTTTGCATAATCCTTTTGAAGCACTAACATTCCACAGACATATTTCTCTTTAAAAAGAAACTCCATGTTCATTGGTATTCTGAGTTCTAGGCCTGAATCTCAAGTAAAAAATCTTATTCTATAAAACTGAGATGTAGAAAAGGTCAGAAGCTTTTTACTTCTCTTTTTAAATCATTTATGGATGATCAAAGTTACAATGATACAAATTACAAATACACTAAAATCTATGAACTTGAACTTTAAGTTATTTAGCTCAACTTCTTCCCCCAAATCTTCCAAAATACTTGAGGTTTCTACAAAAAATAGATAAATGGCTAGTAGAGAGAAGGTTAAAAAAAGATAAATGTCTAGTAGAGAGAAGGTTAAATGCATGATAAACTTGCTTGCATAATTTCACTCAAGGCCTGGGAATAAAAATGTTAAATGTGACCTACTACATTTGTGGCATTTTTTTGGTCAAAAATTCAAGTCTCAAAACGTATATAACTTTTTTTAATGGAAGTACAAAAATAGGAAATCCAAATATAAGACAATGACTTTCTAAATTATACTAATTCTGAATGTCTTGCTTTCTCAGGAGTTTAATGAAGACCACACCTAATAAAACAGTGTACTTTATTTTGTGTGTGTGCTTTTTAAAATATTTTATTATACCATTGTTAGATATACAATTACAAGATGTTCATGTATGAATTTTAGTTCTAAGTATTCTAACACCCGTCCCTACACCCCCTGCCCATCTCCCATCACCATTGTCCCCACCTCTCTTTCCCTTCCCCAGCCTGCCTCCATGGCAGGTTCTTTATCTCCTTTTCTCTCTTTCTCTCTCTCTCTCCTCGCTTCCCTTTCTTACACATTGAAGATTGTAGTATATTATAGAACATGACTGGTTCCACTAGTTTGATGTACTGGGTCCAGACCACGAAAATGGCAGCACTATGGTGACCAAGTCTCATCCAGCTGCTTCTAAGGCCCTACAGAGGTGATGGGCCAACACCTAAAACCCATCTTGCCTCCTGGGAACCTCATGGTCAGCTGAGCTAGGGGAGAGCTGGATGGCAGCTCTCCCCCGTGTATTTGAGTCTCTGCATCACGGCCAAGAGCCCTGAGGCAGTTCGGTGGGCATGGCCACCAGGCCTCCTGGATGGGTCAGAGAGGGTAAAGGGGTACCCACCCCAGCTCCATGTCCAGGAACACCCGGTGGCTTCCGCCTCTGAGAGTCACCTAGGCTCGAACTTGGCTGCTCTGAGCTGGTCATTAGATCAGCATCTCTCTTGCATTGGTTCTGATGAGCTGTGGGGTCCAGACCATGATAATCACAGCTATTATGGTGAGCGAGTCTCATCCAGCTGCTTCCTAGGCCTTATAGAAGTGATGGGCCCACTTCCCAAACCCATCTTGCCTCCTGGGAACCTCATGGTCAGCTGAGCGAGGGAGAGCCGGATGGCAGCTCTCCCCCGTGTGTCTGAGTCTCTTTATCTCTATCTCTATTTCTGTTTCTGTATTTCTCTCTCTCTCTTCCCCTATACCTTGCGACTTGCCGCACGGTTTATAATGCAATTATTTATGTGTATATTCAGTAGTGAGTTCTAGTGTGACATTATAGTTCCTCATTCCCCATCAACCTCCCCAGTTTGTTACAACTACAATGATCATTATGGTGTACAGATGTGAAAGATCCTGGGAAGGATCTCGCCGTAGCCTACTTTGTTATGTAAGTCTCTTGCATGGTTGCATACTGTCACAGCTGTGTGTCTGGTCTGCCCATTGTCCAGTTCATCTGGTTGCGGAAGCTGTGAGCCCGTAGCCACACCCACCCGGCATGGAGAGGGAAGAGCTCAATCCCTGCTCCAATTACGGTCAATGTGGCCGCCCCACATGACTGCTTTACTCTAGGAGCTACATTGGTCTCAGCTGGGGACTACCAATTTCTCAGAGACTCCATGGGCTGCTCCACGTGGGCAACTGTGCATCTGGCCTGTCCCTTGTCCAGTTCATTTCTATTGTTACTGTTTTTGGTGTATCAAATACACCACGGGTAGCTTGCCAAGCTCTGCCATGGCTCTGGGTTTATCCTAGGGGTCCCAGTCTTTCCTATGTCAGACCAGCCACCACCCATGGCCCACAGGGCAGAGCCCTGGGGGTGTACACAAGCCTATCTCCTATCTGCCACCTGCCAAGGCAAATGGGCACCACAGCCACACCTGCAACACCTCGAGGGACAGGTAAAAGCAGTGTACTTTTTTGGTTTTATTTTGGTTGATTTTTGTTTTCTTAGTTACACTTCAGTGTGCTGAGGGCTTATTCCTGATTCTGAGCTGAGCAATGACTTCTGGTAGGGACCAGAATGATCAAATGAGGCACTGGAAATTGAAGCCAGGTTGAATATGTACAAGCATATTTTCTTTCTGGCCCATAAAGCAATGTGCTTTTACTAAAAATTCTCTTCCCTCTACTTTGTTTTCTTTGTGTTTTTCTTTTTGGGGGAGGGGAGGGGTAGGGAGTAGTAGGGAAGATTTGGCCACACCCAGAAGTGCTCAGAGATTACTCCTGACTTTGTGCCCAGGAATCACTCCTGGCAGGCTTGGGAGACCATATCAGAAGCCAGGGATCAAACTCAGGTCAGTAATGTGCAAGGCAAGCAGCCTACCCACTGTACACTATCTCTGGTGCTCATTACTTTGAAACAATGGAATATGTGCCTAATGTTAAAAGAAAGTTTTATCATATGATCTGATTGCTATGATTCTGTGGTTAGTATTTATAGTGACATAAATAATAGATCACACAATACTGATCACATAATCTCTAACATAATCATTGTATATAACAAATATTATAAATTCATTCGATCAATAAATTCATTCAAATTCATTCAATATACTCATACATTCACATCACTGCAACCACTGAATAAGATACAATAGTGCACTGCAAATATAAAATTAACCAATTGCTACATGCTTGCCTTCATTAAACTTATTTGGGATGAATGGCAATTAATTATACTAAGTATAATCAACTGGCTAATCAAAATGCCATTTTTAAAGAGAATTAAACTTCACTAAAATAAACTGAACTATGATCACTAATTAATTCAGATTTATACAAGACTTCTTCATGGTTGATTGGGCAAATTTTAATCCCAATCATTCATAGAACAATCTACATTAATGCTATAATAATATTATAATGTTATAACACAGAGTTTAAAAAATTAAATATTTGCTGATTCAACTTAGCTTTTCTGAGAAGTTACAGAACACCACTAACTACTGCCGCTAACCCTGAAACCTGCAAGCTGAGCTTTTAACATGTCAAAGGCTTAGTCAAATAAAATTATAAATATGAAGATAAGGGTATTTGCTAGGAAACCATCTATTTCACATGAAGAAATAGATTCATAAATGGATGGGTAAAACTATTTACAATGCTACGCCAGAATTTATGATCTAAAAAAAGTATACTTTCACTATACTACATGACACTAACACACACACAAACACACCCTGTTCATATTGAATATATAACCAAATGCAAATAAAAATTCAACAAAATAAAGAGCATCAGATTTCTGTTCTTTCAAATAATCACTTTTTAGTGTCTGTAATTAATGGCTAAACTGGAATTAGGCAAGTTCTGGTCCATGTGTAGCTGAAATTCCAGCAAGATTTGATGAAGACTGTTGACATTAATTATAACAGTGAGAAAAGTGAACATTGGACAGAACTGCATATATAATCATATATTGTAACATGCAGTATATATACATATATACACACATATATGTGAATAAGTAACAAGAGTTTTATATCTGTTACTACAATAACTACTGTTTTTCTCTTTCAAAGGTATTTATTATAGTAAGAAGTTCTAACAGAAAGTCTAACCATTGAATTTGACTTAAAGACATAGTATATTGTTGGAACTGTCAATTTCAGGGAGAAAAAAGTGGAAGTTCTTTAATCAAAGTATAGGATGTAATTATTTAGGAGTTCTGACCTCCTTTGCTGTTCCAGAATCAGGGAGGCTGTCTCGTTTGCCAAGGCATCAAAAATCAGATGGTCTGGACATGTAATGCGATTTGGAGACAACCGCTGGACCAGAGCCCTTACCAACTGGATCCCACGGGATGTCAAAAGATCACGTGGCTGCCCACCTATAAGATGGTCAGACTTCTTCGTCAAGACCCTGAAGGAATAGTTTAAGGCTCTTTGTTTTCCTGAAGCAACCAGATGCCATTGGGCTACACTGGCACGTAATAGGGTCAAATAGAAATGTTGCTGGCACCCACTCGAGCAAATAGATGAATAATGGGATGTCATGTGATCAAGTGATAGGAAGTAAATATGTATGATTAAAAGTACAGAGGCTTGGCTGGAGTGATAGTAAAGAGGGATTAAGGTGTTTGCCTTGCACACAGCCCACCTGGGTTTGATCCCCGGCATCTCATATGGTACACCTAGTACTGAAAGAAGTAATTCCAGAGTGTAGAGCCAGGAGTAAACCCTAAGCACGCCCAATGTGACGCAAAAAAAGCAAAAAAACAAAAAATAACCCCCAAAAAAAAGACCAAAACAAATAAAAAGAAACAAACAGAAAAACAGAAGCAGGTGAAGAGACAGTACAGCAGGCAAGATACTTACTTGCCTTGCATGTGCCCTACACAGGTTTGATTCCTTGCATTCCCTATGGTCCTTCAAGCACCACAATGAGTAATTCCTGAGTCCAGAGCCAGAGTAACCCCCTGAGCTTCACCAGGTGTGACCCCATTCCCCAAAAAAGACAGAGCTGCGCCACTGGTGTAGTGGTATCATGTAAGATTCTCCCAAAAAAAAAAAAAAGACAGACATATCTTAAAGTAAACAAATTTCTAACAGGATATACACACACAAATAGTTTGAAACATTTTTGAATAAGACTATGCAACTATATCTAGAAAATAATCTCTTTTATCAGTATAAGTGACTAACAAGTAAAAGTAGTAAAAGTAAAATCCAATGCATTAAATATTATGTTTGGTGCAGAGACTCAAACACACTGGCAGAGCTGCTACTTGCGCCCCCTGTGCCCAGCTGATCACGAGGCATCCCAGAAGGATGGCGGGTTCTAGCCCTGGCCTGCCACCCCAACAGAGCCTCACAAGAAGCCGTAGGAACCCCCATGCCATGAGGGCCTCCATTTTCCACATTCGGACTCCCCTCTCCTCAGAGCTCCACCTAGCAGAAGAGCTGATCACAGTCCTGCTCATCAGTGACCCACCCTGCAGCTTTTTTAAGGCTGCCCAGGTATACTGATCCAGAGACTCACACACACTGGGCAGAGCTGCTACTTACTCTCCCTGTGCCAGCTGATCACAAGGCATCTGGGAGGGATGCTGGGTATAGCCCCTAGCCTGCCACCCCAGCAGAGCCTCGCAAGAAGCCAGAGGAACCCCCCCACACCATGAGGGTCACCATTTTCCACATCAGACTCCCCTCTCTTCAGAGATCCACCCAGCAGAAGAGCTGATCACAGCCTGTCTTGCACAACCGCTTTGAGGTTACGGTTCATCAATAATTGCTTGAGTTTTGAGGTGACTAGTAGAGTATCCCACCCGCATGCCAGAGCCTGGCAAGCTACCCATGTTGTATTTGACATGCCAAATGCCAGTAACAAGTATAGATCTCATTCCCATGACCTGATGTAATGGTTTGAGGCTCTTTATGTTCCTGGAGCGAGATGATGCCCTTGGACTATCTCACACGTGACAGGATGTATTGAGATGTTACTTGTGCCCGCTTGAGCAAATCGATGCTATAAGGGAAGACTGTGATACAGTGATACAGTTTGGTGCAGAAATATACTCTTCTGTAATTGTAGGAAAATAAGGTCTGCTGGGGACATAACACTGATTAGTGATGTATCAAACAGATTCTCCTCTCATTACTTTTCATAACATAGACAAACGTAAGGCTGTGAAGTGGATTAAGTAATTAGCAGAATATCACAGCTAGCATGTTCAAATGGAGTCCTCAAACTTAAAAAGGCACATAATTCTATCTAACACTATTTAATATGTTTTAAAGACTTTGTTTTCTGAATTGAATTTATTCTTAGAGCTCTATATGTGTACACATAAACATCTTGACTTCTCTCTCCTTTTACAAAAAAATTAGCTAGAGGGAAATTTTCAGATCATCTTATATTCAAGGAGCAAACTTGTCCAAGTGCACAATGACTAGTATGAAAGATGGAAACTAAGCACAAACTTTTCAGTGAATGCTCACTTCAGCAGCTGTAGGAACTGGTGTGAATAAAATAGAACCTACTGTCCCCTCCTATGAACTCATATGACAGGTTCAGTAGTCATAATTCAAAGGTGACCACTTTCACTTTAAGTTAACCCACACCAATTTTAGGTTATTATCAAACTAGTTGGTATAAAATGTTATTTTTTTCTATATAGTTTAAACCTTTCAAAATATTATTGATTGTCTCTTTAGAATATCACTGTAGTTGTGTGGAAAGGATATTAAGCTCCAAAACACATAGCACATGAACACTAGAGAAAAATGAATTAAAATATAAACATACTCTAAATTCACTTCCAATTTTCTGCTCCTTACTTTAAAAATAAACGAAACGAGTACAAAGGACGGTTTAGTGCCTGCATACTAAACTCTTCTGTCATAAATTTCATGCACCCTGAGTGATTTTTCAGCAGACTGGCCCTGCACTATGAAAACATCCCCATAAGTTCGCTTCTTTGTTTTAGATATTCATGTCTCCATGTTATGCTTTCATTCAATGGACAAAGGCACATCTGCGTCCTTCACACTATAAATTTGATAAAACTCTGTAGGGGTCCCACAATAGAACTGGTTGACATGTTTAAAATATGGTGAATTAAAAACTGCTTAATTTTAATTCTTTATCTACAAGCATTCTTTGGTGCATATGGAAATCCCTGATCCTTCTGTTTGGTAGAGGAGAAGAAGGATTAAAGGTAAGATGCACATAAGGGTTAGAAGTTTCCACAACAGCTCTATGTACTGACTAGTATCTTTAGAGAATTCTTTAATTCCTGTCTCAGGGACTCTTAATAAAATTAAAAATGTTAATGTCCCATGAACTCATTTGAACCAGTGAATTCTAATACAAACACCTGTACAGGCAGACAAATGCACTATTTCCAATCTTGCTGTAATTCTGTTAACAGTGTTTACCTATAGCAATTTAAATTCTTACTATAAAAGATAAAGGAGTTCTAAAGAAATATTTCTGTAACATGCATGCACAAAATATGCAGAAAACAGTATGTGATTGTCAACTTGCTGTCTGATTAACAAATATTGTGGTAGGAAAAAACAGTGAAATACATTATAGGATATTTTGTCATCATGAAAAGCAATTTCAATTTCCTCTAATTTAGATATAACTTTAATTTAATTCCTACTAGACATAATTCCCCTACAAGAAGGTACTGTGTAGATAAAGCTCAATGAAAATTTGTATTAAAATATTTAATGAAGCTAAGCATTGTTTTTTCTGTCAAAACTTTTCTGTTAATCAAGTCATGCAGATTTGTAATAAGTCTATATACTGCCTTTGGTTGCCTGAATCTGAAAGGACATTTGAACTATATGCCTTATGTCTAGAATTATACAAATTCACAGGAAGATATAGAATATTCTTTGGAAAGTTAATTGCAAAAAGATGTTAATTGAATTTTATAAAACTATTTGGGGCCAAAGTTGAATCCAGGCACCAGACATGGTTGCAAAATATCACCAGGAGTGAATCCTGAGCACAGAGCTAGTAGTAAGCCCTGAAATGTGGGTGTGGCCCCACCCCTCCTTCATTAAATATTAAAAAGAATCACTGCTTTATATTAAGAAAAACAGTTATCATTATTTCTCTTTTTTGCATTTTGGATCACACCCAGCGATGCTCAGGGGTTACTCCTGGCTCTGCAACAGGAATTACTACTGGCAGTGCTCTGGGGACCATATGGAATGCTGAGGATCGAACCCAGGTTGGCCACTTGCAAGGCAAATGCCCTCCCTGCTATTGCCCCTGCCCCAGTTATCACATTTCTTAATATATATATATATATATAATTATAGATAGATAGACAAACAGGACAGACAGACAGACAGACAGACAGACAGACAGACAGACAGACAGACAGACAGACAGACAGACAGACAGACAGACAGACAAACAGACAGACAGACAGACAGACAGATAGATAGATAGATAGATAGATAGATAGATAGATAGATAGATAGATAGATAGATAGATAGATAGATAGATAGATAGATAGATAGATAGTGTTGGGAAAAATTGTTTCCAGGCAAGAGGTTCCCAAACTTATTGGCCTATACCCCATGTTCAGAGAAAAAACTCCGCCCAGTATCATTTTTTTTTCTAACTAGGAGCATTTCAATTTGAAAAAAAATTATGAAACACTGATTAAATCATACTAGGACCAATCTAAATTACATTTTAGCAAAACTCCTATTTTCAAACACCCCAAGCTTTAGGTACCTGTCTGTTTTATGGAGTATTTCTTCCTCTTAAAATTATTGCTATGAATCAGTCTAAAATTCAATCCTATCATATTTTGACTTTTTCCAAGTCAGGCTACGTCTTACAAAGTCCAAGCAAATCACAGTGCCACAGATTAATTGGCAACAGTTAAAATTTTTTACCTATAATGATGCTGCTTACAGTCACTGGGTGATCCTTAGTGGACACTGAGAAACACAATTCAGAGACCACTGGATCCATCTCAGAGTCAATGCAACACATTAAAATAGAAAAAGAAATATCGAATAACCTAAACTTACTTGTATCAAACCTATCTTTCAAAATCCAGTCACTTTTAAGTGTAATCAAATGGAATTTAAGTTTTTAGTCCAGTTATATAATAGTCTATAAATTCTCAATGTCAATCATAGTGTTTACTGATGGTTTATTTTCATAAATACATTAGAGTAGGTAGGGAGTCTGCCTTGCACCTGGCCATGCCTAGCTCCAACACTGCACCTCATATGACCCCTGAGCTCCTTCAGGAATGATCCCTTATTGCAGAACCAGGAATAAGCTCTGAACACAGCAGGGTGTGGCTGAAATCTCCGTCCCACCCACTCCCCAAAAAAGTGGAAATCAAGGAACTTTTTTATAATATGTAAATTAACAGCATGCATAAACAACAACTAACGTATTAATCACCTCTAGCCAAAACATGCCAGATGGAAAGATGAAAGCACTATCATCATGCAATCTTTTTATCCAGCTTCAGTCAATTTACATGACTGAATATGTATTAGCGGTACACTTCCATGCATCTTCAAAAACATGCTGTCATAACAAACCAACCAAAGTACCAATAATTTTCCAACACAATTCTTTAAAACCTCTTTCCCTATTACAACTCTCCAATTCTGATAACCTCAACTTTGTGCTCTAAGTTTATGAGATTTTTTACTTTTGATTTCATCTATTACCTTGCTTTTGCCTATCGATAACCCACTTATGAATCAATTCATTAGGTATTTATCTTTGGTTGCCTGAATCTGAAAGGACATTTGAACTATATGCCTTATGCCTTATGTCTGATTTACTTAGCACTTTTAATAGAAACCATGCCGGGGCCGGAGCGATAGCCCAGCGGGTAGGGCTTTTGCCTTGAATGCGGCCGGCCCATGCCGGCCCGGTTCGATCCCGGCATCCCATATGGTCCCCCGAGCACCGCCAGGAGTTATTCCTGAGTGCAGAGCCAGGAGAAACCCCTGAGCATTGCTGAGTGTGACCCAAAAAGCAAAAAGAAAAAAAAATAGAAACCCATGCCTGTTAAGCAAATTTCCTATTCATTGAAAATTTATACAACTTATTTTGATTTTATATATATATATATATATATATATATGGATAGAGAAATATTTCAATTCCCTCTATGTACAGCAAATGCTAGCATTTAGGGTACTCATAAATAATATTTAGTATTTTGGGGAGGATTATGTTTTTTGGGTCAGTACTCAGGGCTCACTCCTGGTGTTACTGGGTATAATACATAGTTCAAAGGATTGAAGTTCATTTCACACAAGGTTAGTACCTAAATCTCTGTACAATATCTCCCATACAATATAATATTTTAAAAAGGATTAAATTAAAAAGGATGCTCTAACAGCCACATTTGTAACATGTGTAACATTCATGAACACTTAGAATATAACTAAATATCATGAAATAGTAAATTATAAATAAAATACAGTAAATTTATTCTAATATTTTGAAAATAAAGATTGAGATAAAATTAACTGTATTCTTAAAAATATGCTGACAAAGGTACCTAAAGATTCTGACTCAGAATTGGTATTCTCTTGGGACTAAGTCTAGATGCAATTATATGTGTAAGACTAAATTCTGTAGCAAATAAAAACGTGAATTGTGAAGCCAGTCAAACTGGATTCTATTCCTTGCTCAGCTTCATAACAATTTATGAGACCTTAGAACAATTTCTGTAAGCCTCACTTTCCTCATCTCTAAAATTGAGCTAATAAGAATACCTACTTCAGATGATGACTAGGCAAAATAAAACAAAGCTTTTTGCAATATTTTTCTGAAACGTTATATGTAACATTAAACTACATTTAACTGACATATTTTTGATTTAATTTTATTTTATTATTTCCCCCCAAATATTATTACACCATTTTAGACATACAATTGAAAGATGCTCATGTAGAGTTTTAGTTCTACAGTGTTCCAACACCCATCCCTCCACCCAAACCCATCTCCCATCACCAATGTCCCCACCTCCCTCCCACCTCCCACACCTCAACTACTTGGCGGGTTCTGCATGTCATTTCTCTCCTCTTTATCTCTCCCTCCCGCCAATTAACTGACATATTTTTAATCTTGTGTCTTACCCAAGTATAGAGTGAATGACTGGATAAGATAAACAATTCAAGTCCTTTACAACATTAAATTCAATGAATTTTGAGTACCATTTAAAATATGACTCATACATCATAACTCTTAAACAGAAAACATTTACTTATTCTTTTATATATTAAATATTAAATATGACTTGTATATCACTTAAAATTCTTAAATAGAAAATATTCATGCATTCCATTAGCTATCAAATATTATATATATTATTATTTGATGTTGGTAATACTAATATTGAGGCTTAATTCTGACTTTGAGAGACCAATAGAAGACATATAGTATAAATGATTATGGGTCCAAGCTCTGGAATTAAGCAATAGAGAACTTTCGGCTTTGTAATTTTAGGGAATTCTTTCAAGTTTCAGTGACCCTGTTTCCTTTCCTTTGAAATGGGGATACTATTTTCATTCTTCTAAGTTTGTTATGAGGATTAACTGAATTAATACAGATAAATCCTACAAATAGAATAAGCACTAGTATTGTCAGGAGGAGAAAGAGGAAAACAAAGAATTTAAAACTTCAAACAAATTTGTTCAACATAATATTAGTCAAAACAAAACAACTAGAAGAAAGGATAAACATATGGGACTACATGAAACTAAAAAGTTTCTGCACCTCAAAAGAAACAATGACCAAGATAAAAAAACAGTCCACAGAATGGGAAAGAATATTCACCCAATATCCATCTGATAAGGGGTTAATAACAAGGATATATCAGGCACCGGTAGAATTTTTACAAGAAGAAAACAGTCAACCCCATCAAAAAATGGGGAGAAGAAATGAACAGAAACTTTGGCAAGGAGGAAATTCAAATGGCCAAAGACATATGAAAAAAATGCTCATCACCATTAATCATCCGAGAGATGCAAATCAAAACAACAATAAGATGTCATCTCACACCACAGAGACTGGCACATATCCAGAAAAGCAAGAACAAGTGCTGGTGTGGATTCAGGGAAAAAGGAGACTCTCATGCACTGTTGGTGGGAATGTCTACTAATACAGCTTTTTTGGAAAACAATATGGACATTCCTCCAAAGACTAGAAATTGAACTCCCATTTGACCCAGCCATATCACTCCTGAGAATATACCCTGGGAAACCAAAAACACAAAGAGGAAACACCATCCCTACTTTTTATGTTCATAGCAGCACTATTCACAATAGCCCGTCTGGAAATAACAAGAGTGCCCGAGAATTGATGACTGGATAAAGAAACTTTGGTCATCTACACAATGGAATACTATACAGCTGTTAGGAAAAATGAAGTTATGAAATTTGCCTATAAATGGATGGACATGGAGAGGATGATATTGAGTGAAATTAACCAGAAGGAAAAAGACAAATATAGAATGACTTCATTTATTTGCATGACATAAATATATAGATGCATATATATATATAAATGTATATATACATATTATGATACCAATATCCAAGGTCAGACAAAACATGGATCAGAGGTCTTGTCAAAAGTGGAATCTACCACAAGCGTCTGGGAGTCGGAGGTTGGGTGGAACAGAGAAGGAAACAATGTGCTAGCAATTGTAAGTGATAATACCAGCCTAGAACTGAGCATTGAATACAGGCAAAAAAGATACACATGATAACCTCAAAATGTATGTATCTCAATCCACAGTGTGTAAGAGAAGGAATATGTATATATATATATATACATATATATATATATACATATATATACATATATATATACATATATATATATATAGAGAGAGAGAGAGAGAGATAAAGAATCTCCTTAGAGGCAAGCTAGGGAGAGGGGAGGGAATCGGGGATATTGGTGGTGGGAAATGGGTGCACTGGTTGAGGGATTGGTGCTGAAACAATGTATGACCAAAACTTGGACATGAACATCTTTATAACTGTATATCTCATGGTGGTATGATAAAATATTTTTTAAAAAAAACCTTCAAACTAATTTGTTCAACATAATATTAGTCAATCTCTGGTATTAGATGCTTTGTGAATTTTATCTCATAAAATCATACTATTTTATGAGTAATGCATTATTATTCACATTTATAGATGCAGAGATTTGAAGTTCAATGGGGTAAATATAGTTATATACACATCTTTACATTAATAAATAACATCTTCCCATATATGATAAACAATATATATTAATCCTTCCAAAGATTTTGAGGTCTGGGGGCCAGAGTAATAGTATAGAGGGAGCATGCTTCCCTTGCATGTGATCAATTTGGTTTCCTTCCCCTGCACCCCATATGTTTGCCCTGAGTACTATCAGGTGTAGTGAAAAGGGAAAATATATATGTATGTCTATTTTTAAAAATTGTTTCTCTGGGGGGGCGGAGCGGTAGCCCAGTTGGTAGGGCGTTTGCCTTGCCTGCGCCAACCCATGCCGGCCCGAGTTCGATCCCGGCATCCCATATGGTCCCCGAGCACTGCCAGGAGTAATTCCTGAGTGCAGAGCCAGGAGTAACCCCTGAGCATTGTCGGATGTGATCCAAGAAGAAAAAAAAATTGTTTCTCTGGACATATATTTTTAATTCTGTCTTATTCATTTTCTACTACAAAGAATGTAAAGGACTTTCTCATTACCAGAACTGTTTTTCACCTAGTTTGTGGAGTCTAATTCTCTCAGTATTATGGTCATCAAATTAAATAAGTATTAAATAACAGTAAGTCATGAGCATATAAAATAAGTGTGTTTTTAAGAGGATGTGTATGTTCCAATAAACATATTTTATTTCTAGGCATAAGTATGTGTTGCTTAAACTACCACATGTTCCATGTTATGAGACCATTATTCTTGTTCAGCAAACAAAATTTTGTTGTTTTTACAGAACCAGATTTTTAACTTGAATATTTTATCTGAAACATGCAAGTCTTCCAGAACATGCTAATATTAACCAGAAATATCTCTGCAACATACAAAGTCATAAAACACATCATGAGGAATGATCTACCTGGTAAAAAATCCAAAGAATGCTCCACCCTTAATAGTACAAGCTTCAGATACTTTACAGATGCATAAAGACCCAGTTAAAAATACAAGGCTGAATTCAGCGGTTTCTTTTTTTTTAATGGAATTTGCTTGATTTGCAAGAATGAAATGTCAATTTTATCTTCTGATTTTTAAAAGAACAGCATATATTTTTATTGTTTACCACAGTAACAATGTCACATATATCTTGCCTGATAGTATGAAATATATATTTTATGTAGCTCTAAAGCTCTGCATGTGGTTTGTTAACCTGAGACTTATAAATAATTTAATTACTAGCACTATCAATACTATATAGTGTATATTTAGTATGTATTATCTGTACTGTGTATGTATCCAGATACATCACTGTATCACTGTCATCCCGTTCATCATCGATTTGCTCGAGCGGGCCCCAGTAACGTCTCCATATGTCCTTTCTCATGCTAGCAGAGCCAAGGGCATCTGCTTGCTCCAGGAACATAAAGAGCCTCAATCCATTCTGGAATGAGGTCTATAATTGTTACTGGTATTTGGCATATCAAATACAACATGGGTAGCTTGCCAGGCTCTGCTGTGCAGGTAGCATACTCTTATAGTCATCTCTAAGTCCAGTATTTATTGATGAACTGAGCGGCCGCTTGCAGCCGCGTGAGCTGAACTGTGATAGGCTGGTCTGCTGGGTGGAGTTCTGACGAGAGGGAAGTCTGGATGTGGAAAATGGAGGTCCTCATGGAGTGGGGAGTCGTCTGGCTTGTTGCAAGGCTCTGCTGGGGTGGTGGGCCAGGGCTAGAACCCGCCATCCCTCCTGGGCACCTCATGAGCGGCTGGGCACAGGGAGAGCAAGCAGCAGCTCTGCCCCATGTCCGTGAGTCTCTGGATCAGCATACCTGAGCCGGATTTAAAAAAAGACTGCTGCAGGGTGGAACTCAATGAGCTGGGCTGTGATAGGCTTGTCTGCTGGGTGGAGGTCTGACAAGAGGGAAGTCAGGATGTGGAAAATGGAGGCCCTTGTGGAGTGGGGGTCATCTGGCTTGTTGCAAGGCTCTGCTGGGGTGCGGGCCAGGGATAGAACCCGCCATCCCTCCTGGGTACCTCATGAGCAGCTGGGCACAGGGAGAGCAAGCAGCAGCTCTGCCCCATGTCCGTGAGTCTCTCATCCAGATACATGCACAGTACAGATAGGCAGATGATATAGATGATAGATAGATAGATAGATAGATAGATAGATAGATAGATAGATAGATGGATAGATAGATAGATAGATAGATAGATAGATAGATAGATAGATAGATAGATAGATAGACAGACAGACAGACAGACAGACAGACAGACAGGCAGACAGGCAGACAGATAGATGCTACAAAAGGAATATAACGCCAAGTGGGGGTTTCTGACACCATCTGAATTAAGAAAATTAGCTTCACATTAGGACTATTTCTCCACCTCACACTTAAAAAGATGAAAATGAAGTAAATCTTATGAAATACCAGGGATTACTATTAAAACCATCTAAAGATAATAGCTCTATATGGCACAGATTCATAAACATTTTCAGACTGCAATTTTTCCACAGTGAAGTACACATTGCCTGAGAAAACTAAGCTCTATGTTATTTTAAAAACAAAAAGTTTTTTTAAAGTAATGTCAATTTTATCTTCCGAAGATACTACTTGTATCATCTACCAACCTTGCTCCACAGATTCATAAATAAATTCCGAAAGAGATCAACTAGCTGTCAAAAAATCCTGCGGAAATCCAGGTATGGCTGAGACATCAGGAAACTCAAAGCAGGTGATTCAACCCAAGGGCCCACCCAAACAGAGCCCAAGTAGAAATTCACCTGCTAATAATTCAGGTATGAGGAGCTTTGTGACTGAAGTCTACCAAGCTATCTCGAGTCAGGATGGGCTCCTTCCCCACACCTCCCTGTAATCAAGAGACCTGGAGGCAGGTCCACACACCAAAAACACTGTCTTCCCATTGTTGATTGATTTGCTCGAGTGGGCACTAGTAACATCTCCATAAGTTCTGTCACAAGCAAGTGTAACCCAAGGGCATCTGCTTGCTCCAGGGACAGGAAGAGCCCCCAAACCATTCTTCAAGTCATAGAACTGAGGTTCATAAGTGTTACTAGTTTTTGGCATAACAAGTAAATAAAACAGCTAGATTGCCAGGCTCTGCCGTGTAGGTGGTATAATCTCAGTAGAAGACTCTCATCTCGAGCATTTACTGATGAAACTTAAAGGGAAAGATCAGGTTTTCTCTTGGATGGAGCTCTGAGGAACTATGGAGTCTGGATGTTGAGATTGACTTACTGCATGATGTGGTTTCCTCTGGCTTCTTGCTAGGCTTACTGGTATCGGTTAGAACATGTCTAGAACTGTATCACTGTCACTGTATCACTGTCTTCCCTTTCATCATCGATTTGCTCGAGCCGGCACCAGAAACATCTCCATATGTCGTGGTCTCATGCTAGTAGAGCCCAAGGGCATCTGCTTGCTCCAGGAGCATAAAGTTCCTAGAACTGTATACAATGTATAAATGTGAAAGATCTTGGGAAGGACCTTATCCTAAAACCAGCATTCTCTAGAGAAGAGGTCACACGCCAAAGGAGCTGTGGGTCTGGCATGGGTGGGTCTCTCTCTTCGGGGCAACTGGGATGGAGGCAGAGGAAAGGGCAGGGCCCAAAACTCCACTCCGAGACCTGCCAGCATGGTCTCTCCCCACACATGAGAGCAAACCCTTGGAGCAATGTTGGACTTGGCCAGGGGCTCACGAAAACCACTCTCACGAAAACCACTCTCACCAAAACTCATCAAATCTCATCAAAACCACTACCCAGTTAAAAATTTAACTCCACTTGTACATGTACAACTGAGTTAAAAATTCTGACTTCTGGAGCATGCAAATGCAAAACTCTACAACACTGATAAACCAGCAGTAACACACATATTGGATGGAATGTAATATAGACTGTAGCCAGTCTAGACTAAGGAAACTAACACAGAATGCTTAACCTGTAACATCAGTAACCCCTCACAGAGAGACTTAACATCTCCAAGGTGTAAAACAACTGTATAATTATCAGCGCTGCAAATAATTTATTTTTAGTAAAAATTAAATTAAATTTTAAAAAAGTTTAAAAAATACTGCTTTTTAGTTTTATTTATGTGTTATTATGATAGTTTCTTTACTTAGTATTTCTTTAGTAATTCCTGAATAAAATGTCAGTTGTGATCCAAAAGCAAAAAAAAAATAATAATTACAAGTAAGGCATGGTTATTACCATAATGAGATCCAAATATAAAATAAAACTTAACACAATATACTTTAGATTCTAGAATTGAAAAATGACTTTTGTAAATGAGAATAAGCATGTTATTATACTATATTAAAGGGTTTTATTTTCCTTACCTACATAGGTTAGAATCATACAACAATTACAAATGGGCTTTTATAATTTACTTTCTAATAATTCTATTTATTATTTCTTAAAGTTATATTGGAACAAGTACTATAAAGTAAATTTGCTATGTGCCTGAGGGGGCATGGCAACATTGACAAAGAGGTCACACTATGATGTTGTAACACTAAGTGCCTGAAACAACTGTATTATGGTCATCTCTGTAAATAATTTATTTTTAATAAAAATAAAATTAAATTTAAAAAAGTTAAAAATACTATGTGTCAATATTATGATAGTCCCTTCAGAATTTCACCTCTTACCTAAGGGCTAGTATAATTGATGAGTCAACCTCATCCCTGACCAACTCAGTTTGGGATCATTTACCCTTTCTTCGTAATAAAATGAAAATTCCAAATTAAGTTTTTCACACTGTTACTATATATGTATAGGATCTAAGATTTGGAAGTGATTTTTCTATCACTTTAGTGAGGTAATTTTCTTTGCTGTCAAACCAATTGCCTAGAAGTGAGTTATAGGACCTATATCTCACCAACAGCAATGTATCCCTCTAGGGACCAGAGAATCCACACAGCAGGCATGTGTTGGCCGTGCAAACAGTTGTCAAGGTTCAATTCAGGACCCAACATATCATATCCCAAGCACTGCCAAGACAGATCCTTGAGCAGAGAGCCAAAGTCATGCTGGTGTGACCCAAACAAAAAACAAAAAATTTAGTTTATATCTAACTTGCATTCATTCATCTCTCCATTATTTCATTTATTGAATATTTTACCGAGTATGGAGTAGAAACAATTCAGAGAATTTGCAGCATCAAAGGAATGTACAAAGTTAAATAAAAATAAATTATGACGCTATATATTACATATTTTTAAACTTCTAGAGTAACATCATGGGGTAAATTGTAAGAGATGAAACTGGAGACAAGAGCAGGGATCAGCTTAAGACACAGAACTTAAACAGATCTGAGGGTACTTCAAAGGACATGAATGACATGAATGATCGGGTTTTGACTTTAGGAAACACTGAAGACATCAATTTTCATGAAAATCCATGATACTGGTTGGTCTGCCTGCTGATCCTCCTATTTATTGTTTGTAGGAACTTGTATTTAATATTCTCATTTAAAATTTATTAAATTATATAAATAGTTCCATTCCTATTTCAGCTTGATTTTAGGATTTAAGAACATCTATAAGTGTCATAGTAAGTATCAAATAATCATTTCTATTGTTTCCAATGTTACTGCTACAATAGTTGCAATGAAAATGTTCCTGCACATTGCTTTTTATTTCTTTTGAATTATTTCCTTGGGAATGAAAAAGGGAAAATGTTACATTATTTACACTTACTGCTATTAGCTGTTATTTAATAGTCAATTAGTATATACTATAATAAACAATGCATTTCATATATTTGGGGTGTGGGAAGTCTCCCAAACCAGTACTCAGGTACCCAGGGGCCGTGCTGGATTCATTCTTGGAGGGTCTCCATGACTATGTCAGCAATGATCAGGAGGCAATGTAAAATGGGGGATTGAAACTAGATTGTATTATTTCCCTAGCACAGCACCTCATATATTTAAAGAACATTCTTATACCTGTTTCAAATCCAGATCCTATCTCTATCATTTAAGAATATGGGGTAGGGTTGGGGGGGAGAGCATGTCTGGGATAAATTTTACTGCAGAGATTCCAAACTGCTAGAATAGAACAGATGTTACTAACTCATTTCACATTTGGGAGACCACCAGTCAGCCATGCCCAATAATAGCTTTCAGAACATCTGGATTTAAACTTATTCTCTAAAATGACAGGTTAAGTAGAATATAGTTATAGAGTAGCTTCATGCCTTGATTTTTGGAAACATAAATTCACTGAGATTTTTATAATTTTTTAAGCGATCATAAAAATGATATTGAGTCTGAGCATGAAGAGAACATAAGCTCTATAGTATATCATTTTGTTATTATGGATTTCTGGTCTATTTAGGATTTAGAAAGGCTCAAGGATTTTTAAAAATATATTTTGAAGGTAAAAAATTTCTTACTAATAATTATTTTTCCCAAAGGAACCCAAGGATTTATAGAGTTTTCAAGCCACATTTATTGACTCTTGCTAAATTTCTTTATTGACTCTTGCTATCTCAAATTTATTTGAAACTGAAGTAGTTAAGTGGAAAAAGTGGTTGAGTGGGAAAAAATGTAAAGTCTTTTAAATCAGCATATGTGGCAATCCATCCATGCATGAGTCTCTCTGGAATGGTAGATTTTGGAAGATACAACTCATTTCTAATGTGCTGTCTCCAATAATTATGATATAATAAAAATAATTCATGTATGTTTGCCTCCTAAATGGTTCTAGTCACTATGGTTGCATTCATATACTACTCCTAAGTTCAGCACCTTGCAACAGCCATTTGATTCTGTTCATTCAGTTCAGGTATTCCATGAACTTTATGGTTCAGGATTTCAGGCAAGGTACAGTGAGGACACATAGATTCTGCTCCATGATTTTCCATGGTTAACTCCATAGAAGTAATCAATTAAGGGAAGGCTAAAATCACCCTAAGATTCACTCAATCACATTTCTAGAACTCGGCTCAAATCTCTAGATGAGGACTAGCTACCTTCATTTGTGGTCTCATCATTTAGTTGACATCATGGTGGTCTCACAGACATGGCCTCTCATATGGCAGCTCCGGGATGCAGCATGAATATTATAATGTACAAGATGAAAACTAAACTACATTTATGAACCCATCAGATTCAAAGGGGTGGTGGTATATTTGACATGATGCATTTATCTCTCAATACTATAGATACACATAATACAATTATATATTTATGTATGCACATAATTTAAAAGCATATGTGTTTTCTAAACTATCTTTGTCAAAGATTAACTATCTTTCTCAAAGATTCAGATATACCATTGATTGAATGAACATAGGACTAGAGCATCTTATCTAGATATTCACCTTGAACCACTGAATTTTAAGTGTTTTGGTGATCAGGGATGAGATCAAATCCATTAACCTCATTTTCCAGTTTTAACTACCTATGATATCTTATGGACCATGATTAGACCCAATGAAAGATATTTAAAAAATTTAAGCATAAAGGAAAACTTTATGCATAGTATAAATCTTTTTCTTTAATTCTTTACCCCTCAAAATTGCATAGGTTTGATTTGTGAATTCAAATATATATAAGCTTTAATCTAATATAAAACATAATTGTCAGAAAATCAAGAATTTGGGCCAGAATACAGCAAGTAGGACATCTATCTTGTGAGTGGCAGACTTTGTTGGATCCCTGATATCCCATATGGTTCCCCAAGCATTGCAAGAATAATTCCTGAGTTCAAAGCTGGGAGTAACCTCTGAGCATTGCTGGGTACAGTACAAAAACCAAATAAAAGATTTTTTCTTTGTCTGTGTTATGAAGATATCCTAGGTTCTAGATGTAGTTAATTTTCAGTTACAAACTCTGTTGAAGGCTATGGAATGTCTACTTATACTGTCAACTTTAATCATTTATTTAAACCAAAGTCTCTTTATTTCATTATTTTATGATGGCTATAAGAGATAATAGCAAATTCACTTCAAAACATATTCAATCTTGCTTTCAAAGTATGACTAGAATCAACATGGCACACCTTAAAACTATTATGAACAACTGTGAATCACAGTTTCTTAATAAAATTTAAATACATGTATAGGTGTACTGGCATGAGACAGGACATATGGAGATATTACTGGTGCCCACTCTAGCAAATAGATGATCAACGGGAAGATCGTGATCGTGATATATATATATATATATATATATATATATATTAGCTAATACATATGACATATATATTGTTGTTGGGCGAGAGATCTAGTAGAAGAGTTAAGATGCTTGTCTTACATGTGGCTGACCCTGGTTTGATACCTGTCGCAAGTACATTGCCCTGAGCACCACAAAATGTGATCCGAGCACAAAACCAGGAGTAGGCACTAAGCAATGCTGGGTTTGTCGGCCCCCATACACACACACAAAAAAAAAATACAATGAAAATTATGTGCTTATATCTTTGATGGTGACACAGCTTAACCAAGGGAAACTTTTCAAAATCAGACGGCAAAAGGACAGACATAGATTGAATGCATTCACGAATGAGATATAAATATACACCAGGGTTCTACTTAATTGTGGGAAATGGTAATGCCACATTAGAACTTAGCATTGAATATACATAAAGAGACTTACACAATAAACCCTAAATGTCTGTAGGGCAAGCCACAACGTGTAAGAGAAGAGAGAGAGAGAGAGAGAGAGATAGACAGACAGAGACAGAGACAAAGAGAGGAAAAGAAAAAGTGCCTGCTATAGAGGTAGGCTGGGGGTGGGTGGAGGGAATTTGGGGACAATGGTGGTGGGAATGTGGCACTGGTGGAGGGATGGGTGCTGTAACACTGTATGACTGAGGCCCAATTATGAACAATTTTTTAATTGTATATTTCACAGTGCTATAATATTTTTTTTAATCTGGGGGGCAAGAAAGAAAGTAGACTAGACATGACATTTGCTTTGCATGTGACCAAACAAGCTTCAATACCCAGAACCCTATATGGTGCTTCTAACCCATCAAGAGTGATGAGTACACCCTAGCACCACCAAGCATGGTCTAAAAACTTTAAAAATTTAGTGCCATCACTATTTTGATAAGGTGTTTGGTAAGAAAGGCATTTCAACAATGTCTTCTTCTCCAATCAGTGAGTATGGAGTTTCTTTATGTCCTCTTCTAATGAGAATGACATCATATAAGGAGTTTAGATAATTGTTTGAAATGGTAAGGCCAGACTAGAACTGAGCATTGAATGTAGGCAAAGGATTTACATGATAATCCATAAATGTATATAGGGCAAGCCTCAATGTGTAATAGAATGAAGAGAGAGAGTGAGAGAGGGAGAGGGAGGGAGAGAGAAAAGAGGGAAAAGTGCCTACCATGGAGGCAGGCTGGGAATGGGGAGGGAATCAGGGACATTGGTATAGGAAATGGTACTGGTGGAGGAATGTTGCTGGAACAATGTATGACTGAAACCCAATCATGAATATCTTTGTTATTGTATAACTCAAGGTGATATAATAAAATAAAAATATTTTTTAAAGAAAGGAGTTTAGAGAATTTGTGTGGGGGGGGGGAGGGGTTGAGCACCCACAGATACGATCAGGGTTTATGAACCCTTACCTGTTGCACTATCGTTTCATCACTCATGACGAAACTTTGTAAGAACATAATTTCAAAACTTCTATGGAACCGCTACGAACAAAGAATGACAAACAATTCTAAGAATGTAGAAAAATTAAAATGGAGATATGCTTCTGGATTTTAACTATAGTCAAAGCAATAGCTGCCCAAATAGTATTTTATTGGAATAAAAAGAGAACAGAAGTTGATGGCCAAGTATGGTCAGTTGATTTATGACAAAAATCAGTAACATAAAATATAAAGAAAAATATTTCAAGCGATGCTGGAAAACCTCCCCAGTAAATGTTAAAATATGGATTGATCATTTAACTGTAGGATCAATCATACAGTTAAATGATCACATAAAATAAGCTAAAAATGGAGTGAAGGAGGCCGGGGCGATAGCCCAGCGGTAGGGTGTTTGCCTTGCACGTGGCCGGCCCATGCCAGCCCGGGTTCGATCCCCGGCATCCCATATGGTCCCCCGAGTACCTCCAGGAGTAATTTCTGAGTGCAGAGCCAGGAAAAACCCCTGAGCATCGCGGGGTGACCCCCAAAAAAAGCAAAAAAAAAATGGAGTGAAGATTTTTTACTGCTGTTTTGAGGCCACAATTGCAGGGATCAAGAACTATTCCTAGCTCTGTTCTTAGGATCACTCCTAGCAGTGCTTGCAAGACCATGGACAATACATGGTCCTAGGGTCAGATGGGGTTAACCACATGCAGAATGAATGCTTTTAACCCCTGTACTATCTTTCTAGCCTAGAGTAAAGATTTTAACGGAGAGTATCAAATCATAAGAATTATAGAATAAAACATAGGTGATATATTTCTGGATAATAGGCCTCAGAGAGGTCTCTAAGAATTCAACTCCAACAGAAAAGAAATAAAATGCTACAATGAATCAATGGGACTATTTCAAATTTCTAAATGTTTGTACAGATTAAGATATCACTAAGAAATTAAAAGAGATGCTTAAAGGACAAAATTAAAAGATCTTCTCTCAATCATTGGGAAATCATATATCTGAAAAAGGGTTAATATCCAAAATAAATGAAGAAATAATTCAACTTATTAATAGAAAAATAAACAATAATATCAAAAAATGGGCTGAAGATCATAATAGACACTTCTTCAAAAACATATAGATGAAAACTTTCAATACTAATTGTGGGCGGAGGCGATAGCCCAGCAGGTAGGGTGTTTGCCTTGCACGTGGCCGGCCCATGCTGGCCCGGGGTTCGGTCCCCAGCATCCCATATAGTCCCTTGAGCACTGCCAGGAGTAATTCCTGCGAGCAGAGCCAGGAGAAACCCCTGAGCATTGCCGGGTGTGACCCAAAAAGCAAAAAGCAAAAAAAAAAAAAAAAAAGAAAAAGAAAAAAAGAAAAGAAAAACTTTCAATACTAATTGTCATCAGGGAAATGTAATACCACCTCATACAGGTGAGATTGGCCTACATCAAAAGATTAAAATCTTTTGGAAATAAAAAATGTTTTTTGAAATTAAAAACACTGAAAAGCATTTGTAAGGATGTGGAGAAAAAAGTGTACTATTGATGAGAATGAAAGGCAATACTCTCTGTGGAAAACAACATATAGATTCTGTTTTGCTTTTCTTTCTTTTCTTTTTCCTTTTTTGTTATTTTGGTGGCAACATCCAGCAGTACTCAGGATTTAACTCCTGGCTTTGCACTTAAAGATCACTCCTACCGGGTTTGGAGAACCGCATGGTGTACCAGGTCAATCTCTTACAAAGCAAACATCCTGCCCACCAACCTCTCTGTCCTCTATAAACTCTGTTTCTTTGAGAAAAAAGAAGAAATGGAGTCAGAGTTATACAACAGTTTTTAGGACGTATGTTACCCTGAGCCTCACCAGTCAGAGTCAGGAGCAGGTCCTGAGCACAGCTGGGTATGGTCCAAAGAACAAACACACAACATTTTTTTTTTAAATATAAAAAAGAATAAAAATAGACCAAGTAAAAACAAAGAACTGGAATTTTTTTTTAATTAAAAGAAATTACGGAGATTCTGTGGTTTGCAATACTACTTAGAATAGCTTCACAAGCATCTGATTCCAACACCACAGTCATTACTACCGCACCCACCTCCCTGTTGGGGCTGGCAAGTTAGCATGGAGATATAGTATTTGTCTTATACATGTGAGGTCCTGGCTGTGACTTCTCATATAAAACAAACACTAAAACTAGAAATATTATATGATCCAACAATCCCGTTTCTGAATACTTAGCCAAAGAATTTGAAAACACTAATTTGAAAGGAAATATGCACTCCAATGGTCATAGAAGCATTAGTTCTGATAGCCAAAAACCATGGAATCAACTGAAATGCCAATTGACTGATGACCAGCGAAAAGAAGTTTTTAGATATATATGTAATGGAAAACCACTTTGCTACTTAAAAGATGGACAGCTACTTAAAAAGTTATTCAATCAGAAAGATAAAGACAAATACAGGATGGCTCTGCTCCTCTGTGTAATACAAATAATCAAAGCAAAAATAAATTGGCAAACACAATGAAAATAACACATTGTCCCTGAGAAAGATATGGTAGGTACAAGAAGGTAAAAAGAAGATGGGTGGGAAAAACAAGAAGTCAATCTGAGAGTGGGATATCAACTATCTCTGAATATCTCGCAGTGGACAGATGAAACATGTACATAGCAAGCTGTAAAGCTCTACTTCTGAGATCATAAACCAAGAATAAAAAATGCCATTATACCTGTTCTATTTACATGTAAATTTGTTTATTTGACATAATTCTTGTCACTTCATTGACAAGAAACATGGTTACTTATAGGATGCAATAAATTACATAATAATCAAATATTCACATAAAATTAAAACAATTGAAGATGAGTCACTTCTCAGCATTTGCTAATAAAATGTACTTGCTAATTTTTCTGTCTCTTTTCTTGCAAGGATTTGAAAGCAGTGGATAGGACAAATAGAAGCTAAAATGAATTATTGGAAGAAAAAAAGAACCCTTAAAACTGAAAAGCTTTACCCCTTAACAATGTTTTCTGAAAATTGGGGAAGGTCATATGTTATCTGGCCTGAGCACTAAGAATATTCAGTCTACTTCGGTCACCAATTAATTACCCCAAATAGTTTGAACACCATAGCATGTAACTATTCATGATCTATTCAACCATTTTCTATGGGAATCTATAATGACACACACTGCTAATCCTTAACATTACATACAGACTTCTGGTCAAGTAAGTGGTTAGTCACTGTTTTTTCTTACTGGGCTTTAATCTGTCCAATCATATAAGGTGTAACAAAAACCTGCTAAAATTCTACTTTGTCTCTACCCTATCATAATCATCTCTATTCTTCATTTCATGAAGAACGAAGAGAAGGAAGTTAGGCTAGCCTACCTCATGCCATTGATACCCTCTGTAAGGGCAGCAGTCATCAAAATTCAGGCATCTGAGTGGTGAGGTCGCTGAGATCAGGAAAAGAGAAAAAGCTAACACACTTGCCTGCAAGTAGCAATGTCCTTGGCCTTGGACCAAAATACCAGAAATACTTCAATTAATAGAGACAGTGATAAATAAAATAGGAAGTGAGATAAGAGGTCACTGCCTGAGAAAACAAGGCTTTTCTTCTCAGTTTTACAGCTCTCTGAATGACCCTCAAAAGAAAGTGCATGTGAATAATATTTTAATGTCCAGGATATGCTTTTGCTTTTCCAAGCAGGGCTGCCCACAGAAAAATCTAAGAGGGAGGTGATTCATTGAACAGAAGATATTTAGAAAAGGCTCTTCACCCCATGTAAAACAATTGTAAGCCTTCCTTTGTGCTTTAAAGGTTTTTAGATAAATAGTCAGACTCAATTTAAGCAATGGTGCATCTAAGGAGATAGGCAGGAAGGACTACAGATTATTCCTCTGTCTGCTTGCAGACCAGGAGGGCAGAGAGAATCGGGCTATTGTACTTCAATCAGCAGTATAATCTAGGTGTCACAGTCAATTTAACCACAGGGCTTCAGAGCTGGGACAGCGACAAACAGCTGTCTGCAGCAGAACTTGAGAAAAGAGTACCTCATGTAGTATGAAATGAATTAAGGGTTAAAATGCAAAGACTACTACAGAAAGTTGTTGTTTTTAATAGACTTAAAGTTTGATTGACAAGAGGAATGAGTCACAGTAAAAGCTGTTCTAGCAAATCTGAATCCCATAGTTGGTGAAGAGACTCCCTGAGACGGTGGCTGGCCCTGCCCCAGAGCCACTCAATAACCTTTGTGCAACTTATTGCCTCTCTCTGTGCTCCAGCTTCCTCATTTACCATTATGCCATTGTACCACTATGCCATTATATTGTGGAAGAGTATACCACTACTTACACTGAATTTTGAAAGTATTCAGCACAATATTATGTCTGAAATTCTTCCAAAGGGTCTATTTGTTTATTAAAGCATTCAACATTTAGTTACTACTGTTATCGGAACTCTGTCTAAGAATTATATAATATTTAGTGAACATTTGCTCGAGCGGGCCCCAGTAACATCTCCATATGTCCTGTCTCATGCTAGTAGAGCCCAAGGCATCTGCTTGCACCAGGAACATAAAGAGCCTCAATCCATTCAGGAATGAGGTCTATAATTGTTACTGGTATTTGGCTACCTGCACGGCAGAGCCTGGCAAGCTACCGTGTTGTATTTGATATATATGCCAAATAGTGAATATTTAGCATATGAAATTAATTTTTAAAGTAATTTGTGTGAATTTTATTTATTCTTAACAAACCCCATTAAGAAATATTATTACACTGATTTTACCAATAATGGAGGAGAGTCACTGAGACATTAAAGACTTTGTCTAAGGTCACACAACAAGTGTATAGTCAAAACTCAAACCCAGACAGTCTTGTTCTGAATACAACATAATTCAAAATGGGGTGGACTTGATGGTAGTGACTTCAGACTTGACATAGGAAACAATGGCCACAAGCAGAACATTAACTTTATTGTGCCAACAACAGCAGCTGTAGTGGGTTCATTTCTACCTCCCAGCAGATCACCTTGGATATACTGAGTAACTAGTAACTGGCCACCTGCCTTTTCCTACAGGCAGGTGCTTAGTTTCATGCCAGAACTCTAAAATCCCATGAGAGAACTCACTGACATCTCTCATAGAATCTTCCTTACACTACTGTTTATTTCATTGTATCCCCATGTCCCACGCAATGCATAGTCAAAAGATCCCCTGTTCGTTTCCCCCTTCTCCCCTTTGCAGCACTCCCACTCATTCTTTTGAGTGGTCTCCGAAGGATCACATACAACCTTCAACAAAGAACAGAGAAGGGGCGTTTTCACTGGTAGAGCAGGTGAAATGGAGAGACTGGTCCTTTTGAGTCCTTTGTCTTTTTCAGATCTAAGGACTGCTCCATCACTTCTGCTCTCCTAGTTTCAGAGTCTCAGAAGGCTCCAAAGTGTGGGAAGAGGAAATTTGCATTCGAGAAAAAGCAAGGTCTTGGGAAATGGTAAAAAAAAAAAAATCAAGAGAGCCAGAAAGAGACATGGGGGAGGGGGAGGAGGGGAGATAGAGCATTTATTTCCAAAACGATAAGAAATTGAATAAATACATATAGGACCTAATCCTTGAGCCTTCGTCTCACCAGTACATCAAGCAGCTGAGTATTATTTACCTGCTGGAAATAAAAAGGAACAGGCTACCCAGATCTAAGAGAAGGAAAGGTGTTGTCTTCACTGTTGCTCTCATCTAAAAACATTATAGCTTGTTGGAAAAAGAGAATATATAAGTAATTTCACTAGTTTTAACTAAATTAACTGTCACTGTCTGGAAAAATGCAATTATTTAAAACATACAAAATATGACATATGAACAAGGAAATGACTGTTTGAGATTCCTGAGACCCCTGGTGCCAATTACAGGAGGAAAAGCGAAGGGTAGCTGGATAAGTCAGACTATGCTCAGGGGTTTTTCCTGGCTCTGCACTCCAGGAATTACTCCTGGAAGTGCTCAGGGGACCACTTGGGATGCCGAGGATCAAACCTGGGCTGGCCTGGGACAGCCACGTGCAAGGCAAACAAACGCCCCTACCGGCTGGACTATCGCTCCGGCCCCTGAAAAAATATTTGAAATTGACAAAACACCTACTTATTATTCAGACTTCCTTTTATCATCCTTAAGAATGAATCTCCTTCTTAAAGATATCAATGAGTACCAATACTAGGTAATATCAAATGTATCAATACTCAGTAATCAGTAAGGTGATACAAACTACCATGTAATTGTTTAAGTTGGAAACCTGTAAGTCATATACTTTGCCACTGATTATCCAAGAATTCTATTAGCCCTCTGGAACTTACATATATTAATATTCTTAAACTTCTTTGTACATGGCAGATATGAACATTATTACATCAGTTTTCCAACAAATACTCAAACTATCAAACATCATGTTTTGTCGTACCTTCAAGGAGATTAGTGTTGGCAGTTTTACCTTGCTAATATGTGATTACTGAACTGGTTCATTAAAGTCATTTTGAAATGGTATTCCTTGGACACACATAGTTCCTTGAGGGTTACTTCCAGGAAAGAGGAGAGGGACCCAGTAGGACATCATTTAGTTCCCCTCTAGATCTTCCATTTGCTTCTAAATTATGAATGAAGTTTCTGCCTAAAAAGGGTCCCGCTACTGAAAAAATCTCAAATTCGTTCATTCATCTATTTAAAATATTAACCATTTAATATATTATTCAATTATAAGGTTTAAAATAATTGAATAAATCAATAAATTTGGATGACCTCCAAAACAGTACTTTAGAGGCCTGGAGGCTCTTCCACTGGATGATTCTTGACCAACTGGTCCAGAGATGCTGCTCAGGTTTTTGCATTGCAGTGATTAGTCAGGCCATTCCACTCAAACCAGGCCAGCTGCATACAATGCACGAACCTTAAATGTGTGCTATCTATCTGAACCCTAGCCATAAATACTAAAAGCACTGATGATCATAGCTCAGTTACTACTAATCAAAAATTGCATGAAATTGAAACATAAGTAAAAATTTGGTAATAATAAGGATTGAGTTCTGATCCTTTATACCTGAACAAGAGATATAAGGTCTTCTTGGAACAGCATAGAATGCACAGATCACTCCTGGCAGTGCTCAAAGAACATCGTGTGTGACGGGGATTGAACTCAGGTTGACTGCCTGCAAGGTAAGAGCCCTGCCTGCTGAGAAAACTTTCCAGTTTCTGAACACAACCAATCATTAGATGTGATAAATCTGCAATATTTACATGATAAATACTAACTGGATTTGAATCTTGTCAGTTGTTTTTCTATTACTGAAAGTAAGAATCATGCTAAAATAGTTCAGTTTTTAGGGTACAAACTTGCCAAGTACCCAACCAGAGTTCAATTCCTAGCACAAGTGACCACTGGTAGCATCTAAAGAACCCCCTCCCCAACCACCAGGGTGGTCCATGTATCCCCTATGTGGGGATCCCAAGCAGTTAAGCACCCTGCCTTTGAACTGAATCAGTGGCCCAATTGGCTGAGACTTGCAGGTGAGGTCCCTGGATCTCTTGAATCTATCTGGGCTGCAAAAATTGTGCAAAATTACCTTTAAATGTTTAGAGATGAAGGGTCAGAGTTACAGATAATACAGCCAGTGTGTAGGGCATTTTCCTTGCACATGGCCAACCCAGATTCAATCTCTGGTATCCCATAATGTCCCCTGAGCACTGCAGGAGTAATTCCTGAGTGCAGAGCCATGAACAAACCCCTGAGCATTACCAGGATGGCCCATAAACAAACGAACAAACAAAATAAAAAAGTGTTTAGAGAGGAAATGTAATTTGAAGTTTTAAAATTATTTCCTGGGAATGGAAACCTTCTATTGATCTATACACTCCAGGATTTTACATCATTCAGTGCTAATAAACAAAATAGAGAGCTCTTACAGAGTGTACACATTCAAATGAGTTAAGGTAAACATGCAACTAACTTGTAAAATACAGTATCTTGCAAAACTGTCATCAGCTCGTCTGCAGAAAATTGTTGTGAGCTAACTTATAGAACAGCAGTGGATTTGGTGACTTCCATGCATTATTAATGAATGATTCAAATCTTTAAATTTTATAAAAGTTTTATTAAGATTTAGTCTACTGATTTACTTCAGTAAAGTATGATACTTTAGCTAATTTGTTTGCACAACCTGAACGTAGAACATTTATTCTTTTGTAGCTTAATATTACATGAACGGTAGCATCATGTATTGCAATATAAACAAGTATCAATCTTTTATTGTACAGACTCCAAAACTTACTGGTGGAAATAAAAAATATCTTAATATGCCCAAATACATCATTAGCAAAAGTACTAGCTATCTGCAGGTATCCACTTTTATCAGCTTTCCATCACATTTCTTGTTAAATAGCATATTCTTATGAATGTGAAGGAATAAAATTATCTAGACATCTAAGACTAAACAAGCTTAAAAAACTTTCACATTTAATATTTCTATATAAGAATTAGTAGAAGAGTTCTCAGGCATGCAACTTTGAAGTACATATATTAAAAAAAAGGATAATCCATAGAGGCCTTCATTCTTCAGAATTTTTTTTTGGTGAGGGAGGGGCACCTCCTTTGTCCACTTTGTAAAGAGATTAAGACACTAAGAGGCCCTCTCTCGCCTCAGACCATGAGGACAGAAGCAAAGGAGGTTTGGAACTTCCCAACTTCACAGAAAACGATAATCTGGAACAAAAGGCAAGAATGACTCAGAATGTAATTAGGGTTGTGTATCTAAGCAAATGACACAGCATAGCTTGTGGTCTTTTTTAAAAAAGAGAAAGGAAAGGAAAAGAAGACAAGGCCAGGAAAAGGCAGATAATGTTTCCATAGAGTGACAGACCTTTGCTAAATGAAAATGAAAGCTCTTCAATTAGAAAATTATAGTATTGAGGGCTAATAATTGTCTGTATTTTGCAGTGGAGCAACCCACTGGCTGCTCCTCCCATTTCAGCATCAATGCAAGAACATTGTAATGGTGGTATCCAACATTTACAGCATATTGATGACTGAGTGTGAGAGGCTGCACTGAACTCCTCTACTATGAAAATAAAATGCCTCTGATATTTTGCCAACATTCTTGCTAATGTCACAATCAGCAGGATGAAACAGGTATATAAAGCAAGAGGAGAGACCCTCAAACTCAGGTTTATTGAGTTTGAGGTCTAACTGATGTGTTTTGTTATACTCAGCATATAATATACTTCATATACTATTTTTAAGGGAGATAGAGATGCAGAGACAGAGACGAAGAGAGAGAAAGAGGGAAAAGGGGGTACCTGCTACTGAGGCAGCTTGGGGGTGGGCGGGAGGGGGTGTGGGTATACTGGTGGTGGTGATAGGGGCACTGGTGGAGGGATGGGTGCTGGAATCCTCTATTACCAAGAACCAATTATGAACACCTTTGTAACTGTATGTTTCAGTGTGGTATAAAAAAAGTTTCAAAAATACATAATTCATATACTATTTTTAGGTGTCTTTTCCTTAACATGTAGGCGATTTTGGACTATTTTTCAATTCACGTGACGATAGACCAGAAAAAGACAAGATATAAAACTTTCCTTCTTGTATAGTTCTTTAAAATGTCACCTCACAGCATGTTCAAATACTAAGCCAAAAAAATGGCTTGGGCTCTTTGCCAGTTGGCTTGGACTGAAGATTACTTGGCCTCCTGAAGGACAACTTTTTTCCCACACAACCCACTTCACAATTTACCTTTCATGGTCACATGTAAATATATATTTAAATATGTGTGTATAGTAACAGAGCAGGGTTATGTTCTAAGGTCTAAGGTGAGCTAGAAACGAAATGTAAATCTATCAGAGATAATCAAGTAATCTTTTGTGAGGTCTGAAAGAAGCCTGGATATCAAATGTAAGCTATGTGCGCCATTCGGTCTCTGCCGTAATGTCTTAATTCGGGCTTTGTAAGAGAAAAGCAACCAGATGCAATAAATAAGCAAATGAGTGTGTCTCTGTTCCTATAAAACTTTATTTACTAATGCATCCCAATATATAAATGATTGAGCATGACTGTTTGCCAATAGAACTTAATTTACCAACACAAGGAGCCTGCAGGATTTAACCAATAGCTATAGTTTGCTAGCCTTCATATAAAGGATGAAAAGTCAGAAAATTAAAAACGATCCCATTACCTAGTTAACCATACAGTGTATGGAAGTTTGTTGACTCTCATTTTTACATATGCATTTAACTATAGTCAGAATCTGCCCATGGTTTTTATTCATTTTTATTCATTAAACATTCCTTGCCAACTATGTTAGAGACATTGAGCTAGAAAAGTAAATCTATCAGAGATAATCAAATGAAATCATTTCATATAAATGAACAAAAAAGACAGTCTACCTCACAGAGCAAAGGATTTAGAATATTATATCCTTCAAATATTAACTGAGGTCCTACTGTGTGCCAGACACACTTTTAGTGATGAAGCATACCATAGGGTAAGGAGCATAAAGACCTCTGTAGAACTTATATTCTTAATAGAGGAAGGTAAAATAAATGAAATGTCAAACACAGTAGTAAATGCCATGAATAGTATAATATAGTATGACAACAGAGTAGGTGAAAGCAGTAGGTAAAGCAGCTCACAGAGAGTGTTTGAGAGGACTACTGAACCTACAGTTAGAGAAGAATTATCTATGTTACGTTCTGAGGGAAGAATTTTCGAAACTGAGAACAATAAAGTTGTGAGCTAAGAATAAGCCACAGTGTTGAGGAAATAAGGCTAAGCTAATGTCACCTGAGGGACTGAAATCAAGGTAAAGTGATAAATGATGAATCTGAGGCATGCAGGTGGGAGAGGAACAGATCAAATAGAATTTCATGGTAAGAAATTAGAGTTTTTTCTTATATAATGAGGAACTACAGGGAATTTTAAGAAAGAGAATGGCACATTTTTATTCATTTTAAATTACACTGAGCCAATAATTACATATGAGATCTGTGTTGTTTAAAAGAGCTCACTTGAAATGTGACATCAGGAAATGCTATAATCAGTCATAGAAATGGACCAACTGTCATGGTCCAAAAAAACTGAGATAAATCAATGAAGACATTTTCAGAAGTTTGTTCCTTCCCACAGAAAAATACAAAAAAGGTTGTTATAATGCCAAATGCAACTCTAACATCTGGGGCCTGGAAAGGTTCTTGAATATTTTTATTCTAAATCCTCTTAAATAATATAAATTAATTGAAAAGTTAATACAGGAGTATTAACCTATCCATTACTAATATCTATCAGCATTAGTGCTTAATATTAATGACTATTACCTATTCTTATTATCCATTTGTATTAAAGGTACTAATGGATACCTCTCAGATACCATTTAATACTTAGGTACTTTTTAATGCTCTTACGTACCCATTAGTATTAAAAAGTACTAATTGTACCTCTTAGGCCCCAAATTGAGTGCTATTCTCCAAAATTGGTGGGGACATTTCTACAAGAAGTTGGGCAAGTGCCAACTTCTAATTCAGCTTCTAAAAGGGGTCATTTCTACAACCCTCTTTTTGGCAACTACTATTTTTCTATGCATAAATCATACATATATAAGTCCTTTAGTGACAAAACTTTAAAAACATATTTATCATTTGTTCATATCACATATTCAGGAATACCCACCGCTTGCCACATGTGCAAATACAAGGGAATCCTCTGTAACTTAGTACTACATAGTCACTACATTACACATTACACAAATAAGTTCCAGTTACAGACATACACGGTATTATAAATATATGCCATTATTGTGTGTATTGATTTCCTACAAACCTGAAGGTACAAATCATGTTTCTTATCAAAACAAGTTTGAGCAAAACAAAATTGAAGTTTGAGCAACTAAATTCTCAGTAACTGCAGCATTTGGAAGGGCACCCAACTTGTGTTATTCCATACCCAGCACCATATAACTGAATACTTGGTAAGGTTTATAGTGACAGTAACAAAACACTTGTCAGACATCTAAAATCTTCAGAGATAAAAAGATGGAGAGACATCCACTGTACTCAAGGGAATGACAGTTTCAGTTGAGACATTTCAAAACATATAATAAAAAATACAATTACAAAACAGATTCATTGTCAATAAGATGTAATGCAGTATACTATAATAACTCAGTTTGAGAGAAGTAGAGTGTGGAGAAGTTTCTGGAGAAACTGGCAACAGAGCTGAACCTTTGAGAACACTCAAACTAAATAATTATTATAGAAGTTTGTGAGGTCCTGGTTCATGAAGAAATGTAAACTGAATAATTAAAACCACTTATTTTGTATACCCAAAATCTTTTCAATTAACATTAGCATAAAAATAAATGGTAGGATGGAGCTCTAGGGAAAGTGCCAACTTCTAATCCACTTAGGAAAGTAAAATATATTGCCAAAACAAATTGCTCATAGTATATGATACAAAGCAAATCACAACATATTGAACAAAAATACCCATTTGTTCAATCATAGCTTTTGTCTATTTACTATGGATCATATTCTGCTCTAAGACTTGAGAATATGGTAATAGAAATCATGCAAAGCAATGGCCTCATGGACGTCACATTCTGCTGGGAAATAAAACAAGTTAGCATGTGTAATAAGTGGGTTTTGAAAATATCATTAATATGCTTTAGATAGCAGCATGTCAAGTCTTAATTCTTGAAAGTGAAGCATAGAATATGTAAGTGGAGGATGGTAGTAATAAACAAAAGCTGTTAATAGAAAAATTTGTCCAGTATTATTGTAGTCTTTTACCTACTAAAATACTATGGCTGACAACTCATCACTACGTTCTCTAATAATCACTTACATAATTTTAATTTGAATTAAGTATTTCTAATAAATATACCCTTGTTCTTTGTATAGGATCCTTTTACTTTATTGATATTATTAATTAAGTATGACATGACGGTAAACAAAGTCAAAAATGACTTCCAATGATTCCCTCAAATTTTATAATACTTTATCTTTTAAATATGAGTACTTTAAGTAGAAATACTTGTAAACATTGGTGTTATGAACAAAAGAAGAACATAATTCAGGAGCACATAGTGTGGAGTAAACAATTATCTAATATTTTTCTCTTACAGAAAATTTGGAAGGAAGCCAAAGAAAGTAGCAAAGAGACACATGAAATTTGTAATTATTGTCACTACCTCAAAATTGGATCACTTTCAGGTAGGGTTCATGGCTTGCTAATAATTCTGAAAATAGTTGTAGGATAAATTCAAACCTAGACATAGAACTATATAAAACTATGAGTACTTAAATCACTTCCCTATGTGATAAATGATATTATTATTTTTTTTTTTTTGCTTTTTTGGGGTCACACCCAGCAATGCTCAGGGGCTACTCCTGGCTCTGCATTCAGGAATTACTCCTGGCGGTGCTCGGGGACCATATGGGATGCCGGGATCGAACCCAGGCCGGCATGAGCCGGCGCGTGCAAGGCAAACGCCCTACCCGCTGGGCTATCGCTCCAGGCCCGATAAATGATATTATTAACCTATTTATACTGATATAAGTCAACACATTTTCATAGAACCAGAGAGACAGTACAGGAGTAAAATGCTTGCCTTGCTTGTATCTGACCTTGATTCAGTCCCTGACCCAGTATGATCCCCTGAGAGCCTAATAGTAAACCCCTGAGCACTGATAGGTGAGGCCCAAACAAGAAAAGCAAAAGCAATAAGTTGGCTGTTATTTAATCCTCCACATCAGTACGCTAAAAGTTTTATGACTCAGGGCAATCAGCACATCCTGTACCCCACTGTATAACTTTCTTCTCATTTGGGCCAGCTGGAAGACCAGAATAGTTGAGGAATGAAACTCAAGTGAGTAAATCTCATTAGCAATTTTTGTGATTTAGTCTTGTGAAAGATATTTTTTAAAAATCCAGTGAACCAAACTTAAAAAAAGGTAATAGATTAGCAAATAATTATCTAGCTGCAGCTAGCATTTTTAGCACATTTATTCTTCATCAAAACTTTCCTAATAGCAATGTCATGAACTGCATAATAATCACTGTGCTTTGATTAATTATTTTGTTGAATAAATGAATTAATTACACTTACACTGATCTCCAGTTTCTACAGTACATTGCCTTTGTGTCAAAATAGAAGTAGTTCAAATTATAGTTTATTAATCAGCATATTAATAATTATAGCAAGATGTTTCCATTTGAATTATCAAAATACAGTACATGACATTTAGAATTTATAATGAAAAAGATCTCCAATTAAGGAAATTTATGAGAGCCTGTAGCAACAAGCTCTTTGCTGAGTGCATTTATTTGGTTTCCAGATCCTCAGACCAATCGCATTAACAATGACAAAAGATATGCAAATTTAAACAGACAATAGGCAACCCAAACTGCTCTGACTCACACCAAGGGGACATTTTCAGAATATATTCAACTTGGTTCAGACTAGCAAAGCAGGGCCAATAAAACCAAAGAAAAATTTTATAGCTATCCTTGGCTATAATCAGAAAAATTTGCTGTAACCATTGACCAAAATCAGTGCAAATAAGAACCAATTTTATTTTCTCACAATAAATGAACATATAAAACATGTGAATGGTTTAAGCCCTGTAGAATCCTGTATTTACTTTTCACTGCTTTATAATTACATAGCAACAAAAGAAAATACATATTAGCATAAATCATTTTGTTTTACGCAAACAAAATATTACATTTTTATAAGAACAGCACATTTAAGACAATTTTGGAATTAATTTCCATTCCCAAGTCCCTCAAAAAAATCTAGAAGAATTAATGATTTACTTAAAAAATAAAAACTCTGTTGAAAAGTAATATTGAAAATACTATTTTGAAAAATTAAAAATTCTTTAACCAAACTCATCTGTTAAAAAAAAGTTTTTCACCCCTCCCCAAAAAAAGCTTATTAGAAGCTGCTGCTATGACTAATCTCTGAAGTTTCAGCCACCACAATCAAGAGAGAGCAGGATTCTGTTTTCTTTCTATTTTTCTTCCATTATGCTGATTTTTTCACTTAAGATCTACAATAGCAAATTTACCTACAATGCCAGGTTTGAAAATTCTAAAACTGGTTTCAGTTAGCTCGTCAAATAAAGTAATAGTGATCTTAGTTCAGTCCCTAGTGGACAAAAACAGAATAACTGCTACTTGGCATGAATCAACAGGCAGTGATCTGAGGGAGAAGTGACCACACAAGAACAACAAAGAGCACTTGCCGGTCCCTCTAGCTTTTATCTCCTTTAAGGGTATTCTCTGTTAACAGACCAAGTAAAAGAGCACTGACTAATTTCCTCCCTATACGCATGAAGTCAATGTTAGCATATATCTCATGGGTAGAATCTTTAAACATAAGGACACTGGCACTCTTAAGTGACACAGAGTTGTGTGCACTTTTTGTCTGATACTTACCTGTTACACAATTAAACTGAGAGCAAAAGAGAATGAACGGTAGATCATACATTGACATGTAATAGGCAAATCTTTAGCAAATATTTAAATGATAGATGCCTAACTGAACAAGCTGTTCAATTTTATTTCTGCAACTCAGGATTAAATGTACTCACAGCAGGGACACTCATTTGGATAAACTGCCCAATGGCATTACCTGCAATTACAGTTTCTGAGAGAGGCGGCCCTTCAAGTAGAGGTTACACACTGTGTCAGCCGAAATCTGCAGGTGCACAGCTCTGGCAACAGCCAGACCAGCTCTTGTTCTCCTTTCAGAGTGTGCAAAAGAGCCTCCTTCTGATACATTACATTAAAATATACCTCCTCGGTTACCTTTTTTTTCTCAAGAACAGAAGCACCATGTTAAAAATCAGTCCTCTACTATTCTAAAACTTTCTGAAATTGTTTCCTTCTACACTTAAACACACACACACACACACACACACACACACACACACACGGAATTTATCCAATAAAATACATGCATACTTTACTATCATTTCCTATGGACTTTACTAGATGCGAAAAACTAAGTATTTTATGACTATTTCTCTCTCCAGCTGCACAAAATTTCCTGGCATAAAATCTATATGATCCTAAATTATTACTGTCACTATTGTTTTCTTTCTTCACCAACTTACTCAAGACCTAAATGCTTTCTTTTGAAAAGCTGGGTTTTGACAGAAATTCAAACTGCAGTTTAAGTACGAGACCACCAGAGATGTCATAAATAACATGGGCCACAGCTAGGCACACAACCGGGGTGTCACCGTCCCTCCGCAGGCTTGCACCAATCTAAAACCTTGGCTCAGCCCTGAAGTCACACACAGAGAGCTGCCCTGCATTTGCAAACACTGCCCCCCTGGATGAAAAAGGTAAACAAACGCTCTGTTAAGCAACTCTTCAAGAGTTAGCTGCAGTGTAAGTATGGAAAAAACTCCGAGCTCCGTGCAATTAGAAACTGAAAGCAATCACTTACTTTTTGCAGCCACTGAGTATAATTTTCCATCACATGCTCCAGATGTTGAAGCTTCTGGGAAGAGAAGTCCGGTTCCACGTGTGGAGCATCTCTCTGCAGAGCATTTGTGTTGTACTGGTCTGTCGTACTCTCACGACAGTTCCCGTCGTGTTCTGGAAGAATGAAAGTGTAGGCACACTGCCCATGCTGAATCCGGTTATATCTTCTCCCACCGTTTTCTGGACTCCGCCGCTGGTTGCTGCACCCTATGTGAGTCAGAATGGCAGCGAGGAAAGCAAAGGAAAGGAAAACTGTCATTGTACTGCCAGCACTCTCTCTCGCCGTGCCTCTCGAGAAACTTGCTCTTTTCTTCTGACCTTTAAACTAGTTCTTTATTTCAGGTAAAACTGCTTGTTTGCTTGACTTTTCCCCTTCCAAGAAAGCGTTTGAAAAAGAATCACTGAAAACGAGCCATTTGTTAGATCTGTTCTAAAATGTATTTCTTAAATTTCACTGTAATGATAGTTTCCTTACTTAAAACTTGAGATATTTATTGCATAGTAGCTGAGATTTATTGTTTCCTCTCTGTGTAACCGTTCAGCGTGGAGCCTGCCCGAGTCAGCTGCGTGTACATATTCTAGACCCTTTCCTCTACTCTATCTGCTGCAGATCTGCTATTTTCTCCCGGACCTCAGTGAGTTTTATTAAGGTTGCACATCCAAGCCAAGCTGGAAGCAGGCAGCCTTTCACAAGATGACTTGACAGGAATGCATGAGTGTGCCCCTATGCTAAGGGATTGCTGATGGCTTGGAGCAGCAGGGATCGTCTTACAAATTGGCTAGATGCGCATGACCTCGATCATGTATGGCCCTCCTCGCCCCCTTTCGGCAGACAATTGCCTCCAGCCTTTAGCAGATTCACAAAAATCAATAAACACTGCAGTCCACCTTAATACACTTTTTGGTGTGCTAGCTGACCCACTACAATCTACCACTCTTACAAGTATGCTTTTTAAAGTTACTTTTTAATTGAGAAACCCTAAGAAGAAAATTGGCATTGTGTCCAGAGAAATTATTTTGATAAAGTGTAATAATCAGAAGTTATTAATTTTTTAAAAAATACTCCTCACACTGGGAAAAGGGGATATTAAAGAGCATTTTTTAGAGATGACAGTTTTTCTATTGGATTTATTTATAACTTCCGGATGTTGGGGAAAATCACATCAAGTTAACAAAAATTTCAGTGTCACTTAAAGGAATATAATATGACATATTGAGAAGGAAAATACTATCTGGGATGTGGATTTAAATGGTTCTGGTTCTTCATCAAAATGCAGCCTTGAGTGCTTTATGTATTTCTGAATACAAATGAGCAATGTTTGCAGTGGCAGTTTAAGACACTGACCTGGGAATTATTAATCACTTGGGTATATCCAGAACTATATGCTACTATGACCACCTTTAGTTCTGTTATGGAAACTGAATGTAAATTTCATCTATCTCAGGTAGAAAAACTGAGTGAGAACAAACACCTATCAAGGGTGTCAGTTGGACTAGCAAGGCAATCCCTACTTTTAGTAGGGAAAACACAAAATTATCAGAAGGTGATTTCACCAATAAAGGGTATAAACATCTGAACACAGGGATCAGTAAACCATGAGCAGCAGGGGGCAATTACAGAATTAAGCTTCTAGCACTGAGCTCTTTACACAGAGCGCAGAAAACATGAATTATGAGCATGGGCTTTCATTAGGAACTGGAAAGGATTTCGGGGAATGGAGTCTGAACTGCAGCCAGGGCATAAAAGCAGAAGTCACAGTGGGTGGGGGCAGGGCAGAGGGTGAGGAGCAGCAGGGGTTAAGAGACTGGCGTGTAGGAAGAAGTTAGGAGACAGGACAACACAAACAAAAAGTTATGCGATTTACTTGGGAGTGGGGTGCAGAACAACACAAACGTCAAGTTCTTGAATCCATTCCACACCAAATAACAAATATTTCATTTGACAAATGGAGAAGCAAGTCATAAAAGAGAAAAAAAAGTGTTTTTTTTTCTTCAAACCATCTTTACCATCTTTTCAACCTCCGCCTGATTTTGTGTATCTCCTGTTAGATATTTTTTATGTAATAACAAATACCAGAATTTGGAATGGGGAGCGGGTCGGGGGATGGGCCCTACCCAGCAGTGTTCAGGAGCTATTCCTGGCTTTGTGTTGAGGAGTGACCCCTGGTGGTGGTTGGGGGATCATCTGTGGCGCTGAAGATTGGAACCCGGCAGACCACATGCAAGGGCATCCACAGAGTTTTCAGGAGCTTATTCTGATTGAGGCCTGTGCTAAGTACGCCTTATGAACAATCTTATTCACCATGCAAAAATATCCTAGAGATTATTTTTTTATTTTTGTAGTCACCATGAAATTGTGAAGCTATCCAAGGTGTCATTTAAGGTATGTAATTTTTCCACACCCATCCCTCTACCAGCCGCTACTTCTCTCCACCAATGCCCAAGCCTTCACCACTTACTTCTCACTCTGCTTTGACAAGAGGTGATTGTTGGGGAGGGGGTTGTTGTTCTGTTTTTGTTTTCTATTTTGTTTTGTTTCATTTGGTTTTTGGGTCACACCGGTGATGCTCAGAGCTCCTGAGCTCTGCACCCATGAACAACCTGACAGTGCTTGGGACCATATGGGATGCCAGGGATCGAACCTGGGACAGCAGGTGCAAAGCCAACACCCCGCCTGCTGTACCATCATTCTAGTCCTAGTGATTTTTTCATATATGTTTTTGCACTGTGGTGCTTTATACATACCTTATTATATATAAGGTTTCATACATAATACTCGGCCACCTTTCAGCACCACCTCTTCCTCCTCCAATTGAAGGCTTGCACCACGGAAGGTGCCCCTTTCCTGTCTCCCTCAAATGGCATGTTTCCTACTGAACAGTTCTCATGGTCTATCTTTCCACTGCCTTTGATATTCATTATTCCACCATTATGTTTCTTTATGTCTGGCATACGAGAGAACTTTCTATGCCAATCTCTCCCCTTTGACTAACTTCACTCAGCATGTTACTCTCCAGGTTCCTCTATGCAGCAATAAATTTCATGACTTTATTTTTTCTTATGGCCAAATAATATTCAGCCTTGTATATGCATCATTGTCTCTTTATCCAGTCATCTCTTGTTGGAAACTTGGGTTGTTTCCAGGTTTTGGCTATTGTGAATATAGGTCTGCAAATGTCTTTTTTTTCTGGTTTGTTTTTGGATCCTTGAGGTATATTCCAAGGAGTGGAGTTACTGGGTTAAAAGGAGCTCATTCCTCGACTTTTTAGGTTGTCCATACTGTTTTCCAGAAAGGTCAGAGCAGTCGATGTTCCCATGAGCCATGAATGAGTCCCCTTCTCCCTGTATCCATGCCAGTACTTGTTTCTAAAGAGTTCAAAATGATTTTAAAACCATTTACTAATGGGGAAACTGCGTCAGGGTAGTCTAACTGATCTAGTTCACACAGCTAGAATATAATAATGACAGAATGTAAAGTCTGATAGGCTGACTCAAAACCAATGTTTCTAATCTCAAAGACAAAAATGGCAGCCAAAACTTCTCTAGCTACATTGCTTCAGGCTAATGAGATAAAAGTGAAAAACAATAATAAAAAACTGACTGAGCTCATTTATACCTCTAATGTGATTTAATTCTATTTTTCACTCAAAAAAGTTTTTATTTTATTTACTTTTATCTATACAATAGAATTTTGAGGGTGCTCAAGAACCAACTGGACAGGTAAAGGATTGTCAGTATTACCTAAATACATTTTCCAACACTGCCTACATGAAAATGATCTCTAGAAAGATAGGAATCCAAAGCAAATACTTTTAAGTGCTTTCTTTCAAGCTAAATATAATGGAAAATCAGGAGAAGACAAAGGCATAAAGAAGTCTATTAAAATGGCCCTGTGCTTTCAGACATCCAAGATAGCTAAAATCTGTTCTTATGTGAATATATGTACCTTCATATAATTTTTCTTAATCACTTGATCACTTGAATCCCATTAATCATCGATGTGCTCAAGCGGGTACCAGTAACATTTCCATTGGACCCTATCACCTGCCAATGTAGCCCAATGGCGTCTGGTTGATTCAGGAATATGAAGAGCCTCAAACTGTTCCTTCAAGGTCTTGACAAAGAAGTCTGACCATCTTGTAGGTGGGCGGCCACGTGATCTTTTGACATCCCATGGGATCCAGTCGGTAACGGCTCTAGTTCAGTGGTCGTCTCCAAATTTATGTAACTTTTTGATCTGAACATATGAAAAAAGCAATGTGCAGTTTCTTAAAGGAAATTAGATAATTAAGAAAGAAAAACCTGGGTAGTTAAGAGCTAGTAAGAGGAAGAGTTAGAGACTGATTTATTTCTTTTTCAAAACACAAAGAAACAAACTTAAAAACTATGACAATGTAAGTACTGGTACCAATCTGAAGGGGGAAAAGGGACTTAGGATCAATTTCAATTAATTGAGCAATGCGAAAATTGTACAAAATTCAGTCATAATTTTTTTCTTTTTTTTTGCTTTTTGGGTCATACCCGGTGATGCTCAGGGGTTTCTCCTGGCTCTGCACTCAGGAAGGTGCTCAGGGGACCATATGGGATGCTGGGTATCGAACCCTGGCCGGCATGGTCCGGCCGCGTGCAAGGCAAACGCCGTACCCGCTGGGCTATCGCTCTGGCCCCAGTCATAATTTTTTAAATTCCAAGTAAAGACACTATGGGTCGATTGGAGAACCCATATGTATATACTTTCAGGAACCAGAACCCAAATGAACATATCAATCTATTAAATCACTGCTGATTTTTTAAAAAATGGGAGACCATTTAGGGACTTTAGAATTAGGAGGTTATATAAAGTACAGGTCATATATTAAAAATTACTTAGGTAATATTTTAAGAATTACTCATACTGTTACTTATAGATTTTTAAGTTCTAAAATCAATATTTTATTCAATAAGTGGCATGACTTTGAAGCCCTGTATTCATATGTTTTGTTCTCATTGTCAGAGATTTGGAATGAGGAGGCATATGCTTTAAGAGTCTCACTTCACATTTTCAATGATCCTAGTAAATGTTAGGCTCAGACAGAATTTTCAGTGTGACAAAAACTGTATACAAAATCTGATGTCTTAAGTGCATCCTACATAAAGTCTTTACTTCTTTCATGAAGTTCTCCTAATTTCCCTTGGACAAATATACGACACCAATTGATGTTTTGAATAACCTCTCTTTCAGTCTTATACAGCTTTACTTGTTTTATAGTTTGTCTCTTCTAGTTGGGAGCTCATAACATGGACTCTCTTTCATTGCTGATTACCTAGAACTTGCACACTGTGGTTGATGGAATGAATAATAAATGAATGAGGGAATGAGCTAATTAATTGCTCAGGGTATTGTCAGTTTTCAGCTGTGTGTCTGACTAACTGACAGTATTAGGTACAGAACCAGTCCAAAGGCTCTGAACTCCCTTTAAGACTCTCTTCAAACTATCTCGAAGCACTGCCCTTAGACAAGCTCAGTCAATTCTTCTCCTGTGCCTCTAACTCTCTATGCCAGGCTCTCTGCTCCTTCAACTCACTCCTGCCAGCCAGGCCGAGAACCCAGTCTCAACTGACTCCTTAACTGTTTCTCAACTCTTATATATCCCCATAATTTGGATTTTGGTTATCCCTTTAAGAAGTAAAAGACATCCCTTTAAGGGATCTCTTAAATCTCATAAGTGGACCCACCAGGGTCTGACTACAAGATAACTGGTCCTGTCTGTTGCATTTTGAAAATTATGCTGCAATAATTCAGAATAGAGTCAAATGTTTTCTACTGAATGAGTTAGACATAAGAACAAAACATAATAATAATGAATGCATTTTAGTTTTTAATGTCTTCATTTAATGTAAATAGGATCCTTATAATTGCATATTATACTGATTTCTCAATACAAGTATCTGACTTATATTAATTGTTAATAAGACTGTTGAATTTACCATTGCAATGGTTTACTTGCAATGGTTAAATTTACCATTCTAAATGATTAGTCATTCCTAAACCGTATCAACTGTTACATGTCTTTCTCACTCATCCTCAAAAAATAGGCAATGTAAGATAAAATGTATTTCATTTCTCAAAAACACCAATAGGGGCAGAAGAGATACCACAAAGCTTAAGACACACGGTTTGCATATGGCCAGCCCCATTTGATCATGAACACCACATGGTCCCCTGAATCCCCTGAACATCGCAGGGTGCAGCTCTGGAGCACTCCCAGGGTGTCTCAGGCAACCTCTGGCACCATAAGGGCCGAGAAGCAACATATCCTCTGGCACCAGCATTGAACTACTAGCCAGACTGCTGAGAATCTCAGAGAGGGAACCCCAGGCCTCTTGAACACCTCTTTGGACACTCCAAAAACAAAACAAAAGCCACCATCAGGCACTCTGAATATAAAATAAAAGCTGAGGATGAAAGTCAAGTGGGAAAGATTGTCTTCCACTATGTACCAAAGACAATGTCTTCTGATCATTTTTATTTGACAAGTATATTCTATATTCCAAAGGCAACATATTTCACATCTCTGGCACTTTTAAGGATCAAGAATATCTGTATAACAATGGCTCTGACAACTATGCTTTAAAGGAAGGTACTGAAATTATAATGTCACACTAGAACTCACAATTGAATATATACTTAGAGACATTATAAACCATTAATATCTGTAGGGCCAGCCACAAAGTGTAAGAGAAGAGAGAGAAATACAGAGAGATAGAAAGAAAAAGAAAAGGAGCCTGCTATAGGGGCAGGCTCGGGTTGGGTGGGAGAGAATGTTTGGACACTGGTGGTAGGAATGGGGCACTAGTGGAGGGATGAGTGCTGGAACACTATGACAGAGACGCAATTATGAACATCCTTGTAATTGTACATCTCACGGTGGTATAATAAAAATTAATAAAATAAATAAATGAATGAATAAACTAAATAAATATATAGGTAGACAGATGAATGAAGAAAGAAAGAGAGAGAAAAGAGAGAGAGCAAGAAAAAAAAGGAAGGAGGAGGGAGGGGGGAAGGGGGGGGGGGAGGAGGGGGGGGGGGGGGGAGGGAGGGAGGGAGGGAGGGGGGGGGGGGGGGGAAGGAGAGGGGAACCCTAAAGGCAGAGTCAAAACCCCTTCACTAAACTATGTAGGCAGAAAAGGTATCTGCAACAGATGGAAATACCACAGAGAGCTACTCAACCATTCAAACAGGAAGATGGAAGATGTTACCTAGTAGTTGACAGTACTTTGTGAGATAATCTGAAATATCTATTGGGAATTCCCAGAACATTGAAACCACTGTGCAAAGACTTGGAGACATTGCAGGAAATTATGACACTGGATACATAAGTAGGATAAACACAAATGGTTCTATAAATACTCTCCTGTACCCCTTGATGAGAAAATTATCTCTTGATACTGGTGGGAATCTTACTTCCTAAACAAGTTTTTAATTGTAGCTATTAGTTGGAAAGACTGAGACAGAATTTATTTGTTATAGCCATGAAAGGGCAGAAGGATTACAGAACTTACGGAAAGACACAGAAATGGGGACCAGAGCTAGAGACTGTGAGAAAAGTCAAGGGAGAAAAGGAACTTGTGGCCATTAGGCTGTAGGAAACACAGGAAGACAAAGTATAGAGGTTTGGAATAAAATGGTGTTTCCAGTCAGATAAAATCCCACTTACCTCTCTAAGTAAAACATATACCATGAGGCAAGTGACTTTCTCAGAGCATATGAAAAATTTATTGATCCTTGTTCCAGACATGAGTTTAGATACCTTTGGGTTATAGAGACTATTAATATGAATGTAACTTCAAGTCATTTATTTCATGTTAGTCTTTCACACTAGATTAAAGCTACTCTAAGACTGAAATCGTGTCTGTCTCCTTGATCCACTCTATCCTATTTTCTTGGTATATGGGAGCAAATAATAAATATCTGCAATCCAACTGCAATTCGAATTCACTCTAATTTCTTAATGATGAGCTGATAACACAGAATTCTTATTTTGGAAGTGTACTTGTTTTAATCTTGCATAGGTCCTATGGCCTCACTTTCTGGGGAGCCCATAAGAGTCTTAGAATTCATAGCTTCCAAAGTAAGTACTGAAAGTGGCAGTGGGGTATTATTTAACCCTCCATAGTACGGATGGCATGTCCACAGTTAAAGGACTATTCAAGAAGAACTGTAGCAAAAACTTCCAGGGTGAGATTACTTGTTACTTATGCAACAGAGATAACTTCTACAAGTACCCAAGTCAGAAAAGTAAACAAACATCTGGTGACTGTACCAAGGAGAAATACAGATGCCAACATTCTCCTCATACCAGAATGGAGAGAGATTTCCATTGGGAACCTAATGAGATTTTTTAAGAGGAAAAAGTACATAAACCACTTTTCACTTGCTGTTTCGTTATTTTTATTTTCAGAAGTTTTGATTCATAGATAAAAGAAAAACAAAAAGTCTACTTCAAGATTTCAAAGTTCATAAAGAGAATATGTGTTAATTTTTTTTAAAAAGTCATAACATGCACTTAAAAATGAATTTATGAAATTTGTAATTTGTCTATAAATGGATGGACATGGAGAGGATCATGTTGAGTGAAATTAGCCAGAAGGAGAGACAGATATAGAATGACTGCATTTATTTGCATGACATAAATATATATTTATATACATATTATGATACCAATATCCAAGGTCAGGCAAAACATGGATCAGGAGGTCTTGTCAAAAGTGGAAATTACCACAAATGTGTGGGAGCAGAGGTTAGGTAAGACAGAGAAGGGAACAGTGTGCCAATAATTGTTGAAAGTCTATTACCACATAGAACTTAGCATTAAATATAGGCAAAAAGATACACATGATAACCTCTAAATATAGTATTACAATCCACAATATGTAAGAGAAGGAAGAAAGAAAGAGAGAGAGAGAGAGAGAGAAAAGAGATTGAGAACTTGCCAAGTATGCCAGCTAGGGGAGGGAGGAGGGAATTGGAGACATTGGTGGTGGGAAATGGGCACTGGTGGAGAGATGGGTGCTGGAACACTGTATGGCGAAATCCAAACATGAACAGTTTTGTAATTGTTAAAAAAAATAAAATAATTTTTTAAAAGTCATAACATATACTTAAAAGGAATGACTAGAATTACTATTAGACGATCATGGTGTCTGAGAAGACATGAATGGCAGCTAACTCTTATCACCAGAACTGATCAAATTCTCCACCGAGCACTGATTCAAATACACATGATGTGCAGTACTTTTGTGTTTATGGTCAGTTTCTGACAACTCAAGATCATGGGGGGGGGGGGTGTGGAGAAGAATCATCTACAACAACTGCAATTTGAAACATAAAACATATGAAAGGTCCCTGGATTTTTCTGAGACTGAGCATTCCTTCTCTTTTAGATTTTTTTCTCTTATTCCCCCATTAATCTAATTTTCCATCTCTTTCCTTCCTCCTGCCAGAATGGACGAACTGTTCCATAGCAGTTAAGGAGGAAGACAGAGTGCTTTACTTTTGCTTTAGCTTATTTTTTGTCACTGCTATTATACTTTGAATTAAATTCAAAAAGACAATTTTCCTTGTCCATAAAGTGGGAATGATAATATAACATAACTATTATAAGGGGCATTTAAAGTTTATATAAGACCATAGAAAATACTGGAGAAGCTAAAGACACAGTCCAGAGGGTAGGACACTTACCTTGCACATGGTTGACCCGTGTTCAATTCCCAATATCTCATATTGCCTCCAAGCCCCAGTGTGACCCCCAAACAAAACAAACAGAAAATACTGAATAGAGGATCTATCAACTGCTTTCAAAATTATTTCTTCTTTCCATATTTGAAACTCCCACCATGTGTTTAAAATTGGTCCTATTTTAAACTTCTATTCATTAAATATTATGACTATTCTTATCTACATCCACACCCTGTCGTTTTGTTGTTCTGTTTAAAATTACTTCTATACCTAGGAAAATCTACAAAATTTAAATCACATTTTAATATAACAGAGTGACTATGTTCAAAGAGCACCTCCTCAAAAAACCTGAGTTTCTTTGAGGATAGGAATTTCAATGTTCTTCACTGCTATAACAGTGACTACCTCACATATAATAGGTGTACAAAAAATTTGTTCAATAATTAAAGCAATTTAGTAGGAATGTGCTATCCTGGTTACAAGGACCATAGTAAAATTCAGTAAATTATATAGATTTACAAACCAGTAATATTTGGCAGTGTAATGAGAATCTTATTTCCTGGAATTCATAAGAGCAATGTTTATACCATTTATGGCTTCAAAAATGTATCTTGCCAGAAAATACAAATAGGCAACATAATTTTTAACAGTTTATTTCATAAATAGGTTTGTGGTATACATCAATCCATTCTGCTTCCTGGGATAGGGAGATTAAGTAGGAAATGTTTGCCTCTGATAGAAAAATAACTAAAACTCTCTATTACTAATTTTGCAAGAAATAATCAACTTGGCATGACATGTACATAAACAAAAGAAACCTTATTTGGGGGCCTAAAACACAGAGAAGACTATCTGCAATTCTATGCTTGTTTCAGCCCTATTCACAATAGCTAGAACCTGAGTGCCCAAGGAAAGACAACTGAAACATCTATACAAAACATGTTACATCAATACATGGTACATCTATACAATGGAATATTATGCAGCTTTTAGAAAACTGAAGTCATGAAATTTGCCTACAAATGAAAAGACATGGAGAATATCATGCTGAGTGACATGAGTCAGAAGGAGAAGGACAGATATAGAATTACTACATTCATTCCACGGGTTTTAAAGAAAAAATATTATGAGACTAATATCTAAGACCAGGGAAAACAGAAGCCAGGAGTACGTGTCAATGGTTGAATTCTACCATAGGTATGTGGGGGCAGAAGGTAGGTAGGATAGAGAAGGGACCAATTTGACAATACTAGTTGGAAATATTAACACTAGACTAGAACTGAGTATTGAAAGTAGGTCAAGGGATATACATGATACCCCTTCAGTGTCTGAGTTGAAGACATGTGCAAAACCAGAATGTGCAAAGAGAGAGAGAAAAGGAGAGAGAGAGAGAGAGAGAGAGAGAGAAGAGTGTGCCTTCCAAGGAGGCAGGTTCAGGGGTAGAAGGGAGGTGACATTGGTGTTGGCCTATGTGCACTGGTGGAGGGAAGACTGTGTTGGTGGAACACTGTATGACTGAAACCCAATAATGCACAGCATTTTAATTATCATTGCATGGTGATTCAATTAAACAAAAAATCTTATATATATATATATATATTTAATATTCTCCAAAGCTAATTTCATATTTTCCAGGTTCTAATAAGACTAGGAATCTTATGAATTAAATTAAATTCCAGTGGTATATAAAACAAGTGAAATGATGCCTTTAACCAGGCTCTTACTACATAAACTCATCAGCAAAGATCAGTTTTTAAACTGCATTAAATTAAGTTCGGAAAATGTATACTCCTATTTTCACATAAATTTTTTGACTGAGTAGGATAATGAAGAGTTGGACTGCAGGTTACACATGGATAGCGGTGGGAGATATTCAATACTTTAGAAAATGAGATTCAGTAACTCTGCACATCAGGACCATAAACACTAACATTATTGTAACCAAGTTACCTAAAGGACCATAAAAAAACAACATTTTACAAGTATTGGAATTTCCTATTAATTACTCTTAATTATGAAAATCTTTAAAGAGGAAGAATTACATCAATTACAGAAAGATTTTGATACAAAGCAACCATAATGACTGAAACTTAAAGATTGCCATGCCCATGATATCCCTGTGTCTGTAGTTAAATGCTCATTTACTTGGGATGAATTATTTCATAAAGGTGAGCAACTTTTAGCTCCAGAGGCATTTAACAACTGCAAATTTCATGGTGTTCCTCAGGCTCAAATCATATTTTACCTTTATTGCTTTGACCAAGATTATGAATTTGTCCTGTATAAAATCCTTACCTAACCCTTAACTTGAATTTTAATCTTTCTATATAGCTTAGGTTTGTCTCAAATAATAGCATCTGAGAAATTTTGTTTTCCCTAATGTTAAAATAAATACAACATAATAAAATTAGTATCTGTCCATGAACAACCCACCAGATACTTCAGGTCCCCAAGAATAATATATGGCATGCTTTGGAAATCATGTCTTAGTGCTAGCAAAAATCGTCACTGTCTCTGGAAAAATGAATGAAATAACTGTGCTGTCAGTATATCTGTGGAAAAGGCTGCTGCAATTGCAGTCCCTCAAGATCAGTTTGCATGGTCTCCAATGTCTGGATTGCATCTACTCTGCAGTCAAAACAGAAATTAAAAAACAAACACCTTTGGAGGCACTGGTAGTGCCAGAAGCTTATGAGGAACTTCCTTATGCCCCAAATTGGGAGTCAGGGAAGAGACTGACAAAGGTTGCTCATCTTTATGAAATAATTCATCCCAAGTAAATGAGCATTTAACTACAGACACAGGGATATCATGGGCATGGCAATCTTTAAGTTTCAGTCATTATGGTTGTTTTGTATCAAAACAGGGAAGAGACTGACGAAGGTTCTGGGGGAAAATTCTGCTCATAGACAGAAATGAACAACTGAAACTAATGATTGACCAGAAATCTCAGCAGTTCTTTTCTTGACTCTTGCAACAGAAAGTATAGTGAAGTTATTTAGAGTCTGAAAAATAAATCTCCACTCCATTTCAGTTCTTGCATTTATAAGAGTGTTGAAATAGTAAACAAATTTCTTCTCAAGAGCTGCATTCCCCTTTGAGAATTTGCATTCCTTCCTGCTATCTCTTAAAGAGTCATAAAAAAACATCAGGTCAAAAGAGGGAAGGGAGAGTTAATATTTAAAGGAGCAGTTAGTGATTAATTATATTCAACTACCTATGATATGAACAGGACTGTGCTATAACTGTACATACAGTATCTGTTCTGCTACAAATATCAGGAAAAATATAGTATATAGAAAGAAAAATCAAACTTTATCAAATACATACAGCGCTGTCTCTGCCAGGACTTGAATGCTGTGGTTTCAGAGTCTAGTGTCAAAGCTTTTAACCATCACTTAGATATAACCATGCAGTAAGTCCTTTAAAAGCACCTATTCCCATGAACTTCCAAACTAATTATCTTCTGAATTTCAACACATTTTTTGTTTGGTTTTTAGTCATACCCAGTGGTGCTTTGGGATTCTTCCTGGCCCTGCACTCAGAAAAACCTGAGCTTGGGGACTATATGAGATGTCGGGAATTAAACCAGGGTTGGTCATAGTCAAGACAAGTGTCCTACACACTGTACTCTCTCTCCAGCACCCCAACATAGAGTTTTTTAAATTTAATCAACTAAAAAGATTCTAACATGATAGCCAATTAGACAAAGGAGAACGTTAAGAGCTGAGAATCAAGCAGACCAATAAACATTAATATTTATAGTGTATTTACTGTTTGCCTAAATTTTTATATATAGTGTCAAAAATTATCCCTCATTTCACAGAAGAATAAACTGAAACTTTACCTGACCACATCTATGGATAAATGATATTTTATTGAAGCTATCTGACTCAAATGACCATTTAGCTAATATGCTCTAAATGACCACAGAGAAAGTGCAGCAGGGACGTGTAGCTATGGCATGCCTCGCAGATGCCCCATCGAGGTTCATGACAGCAACACATATGACCTCCTGAGTACTGCCAGGAAAGATCCCTTGGCACAGACCTAGGAGTAAACCTTGAGGTACCTGGAGGTGTGTAGCCCTTCCCCCCAAAAAATGCAACAGGGACAGCTGGTATCTGCTCTGCCTGGTGTATCTGTGTCTGATATACGCAGATAGAGCGTTACAGATAGACGGTTGGCAACTACACCACCTCCGCTTCGCTGATGACATAGTTCTAATAACACCAAACATTAGCCAAATGGCACAAATGCTGGCTGACTTCCACCGAGAATGTGGAAAGATAGGTCTACAGCTCAATCTCAACAAAACAATGTTCATGAAGCTATTCACTCGAGTTATCCTGAACAGGATTGGCAGAACATGAGATGAAGGACAACCATGCGAGCAAACTGGCTTCCAGAAAGGATTCAGCACAATCAACCATACCATATCCACATGGTAACAAAGCTCATTTAAGTTTGTAGCGAGTTCAAGATGCCGCTCTGTCTAACAGTCATTGATTTAAAGGAAGTCTTAGTTCTGTTGAGACCAAAGCAGTCATTGAAGCCCTAGCCAAACAGGGCATTCAAACCCAATACATCAAGATCCTTTGTGAGCTGTATTATGGATTCACCACCAGGATCTCACCATTCTACAATGAAGTGATCATTGATGTCAAAAGAAGGGTTGCAGGGTGATACCATTTCACCGAAACTCTTCAGCACCACCGCAGAGAATGTCCTGTGGCAATTAGAATGGGAAGGAATGGGAGTGAAGATAGAACACACCACCTCTGCTTGCTGATGACATCATTCTAATAACACCAAACATTAGCCAAGCGGCACAAATGCTGGCTGACTTTGACTAAGACTGTGAAAGATAGGTCTACAGCTGAATCTCAACAAAAGCGATGGTCATGAAAAACAAACTAGTTCCAGATGCTCCATTTACTCTCAACAGAAAAAAACATCTCTGAATGAAGCAGTTACGTGTAGATAGGTTGAGAACTCAACATGATAAACTACCTAAAACCTGTGCTGCACAGGAGGAAGAGATAGACGTGGAATGCCTTCAAGAGCATTGAAGAAATAGCTAAAATGACAAAGAACCTCCAGCTCCGGGCACATCTCATCAACTCCACTGTTCTCTCTACATTTACACCTCAGAGATCTGGGCCCTACAAAAGCAGGATGAGAATGCTATTCGGGTCTCCCAAAGAGGAATCGAAAGAGCTATGCTTGGAATATTACACCTCACTCAAGTGAGAGAAGAATCTGGTTTCCGACCTCCATCGACTATCCAGGGTCAGGGACACTGTCTTCTTTGCCAAAGCATCAAAAATCAGATAGGCTGGACATGTAATCAATTTGCAGATGACCACTGGACTAGAGCCGTTACCGACTGGATCCCAGTTGGATATCAAAAAGTTTTGCGGCCGCCCACCTACAGGATGGTCAGATTTCTTCATCAAGAACCTTAATGAACAGTTTTAGGCACTTAGTAATTCTGAAGCAACCAGATGCCATTGGGCTACACTGGCACATGATAGGGTCAAATGGAAATGTTACTGGTGACCGCTCAAGCAAATTGATGAATAATAGGATGTCAAGTGATCAAGTGATCAAGTGATCAAACATGGTAATATATTTAACTGAATCCTAGAGATTAAACGCCTTTATGATTTATACTGGCTTATTTTTATGAAGTTATGAATCTCCTAAATTTATATTTTGGAGTTCTTTAAGAATAAACTACTTGTTTTGATCACTCATAAACACAATATTGATGCAGATAATAATATGCAATTGCCAAATATAATAATATTTCGACTTTGCTCTCATAAAGCATTCTTATTTGTTCCTCTCCAAAAAAAACATAAACATTCACTGTTTATGTTTTTAACTATGATTTAATAATCTGATTTTTATTGGTGATAAGTAAATGAATGGAAGAAAATGCAGTGTGAAGTTATTCTTTCTATAAAACAGAGACTTCGGAGCAACTTGCTTAGATAACTTGTTTACCTGATAATATAGCCTAAATAGATGGAATAGTCATTTCCAAAAAGCAAAGCATGTGCTTTTGGAAATAACTATTTTCTTGTATGAAATCAGTACCTCACGTTCACAGCAGCACTATTCACATTCGCCAAATGCTGAAAACAACCTGTATGTCTATAAACAGATGAATGGATAAACAAACTCTGGTACATCCTTACAGTGGATTACTATTCAGTCACAAAAGGAAATAAATAGATATAGAGTTGTAAAATTTTCCCAAAAGTTGTAAAATACTGTTAATAAAAGTTAAATCTGTAATGATAAACTACTGACAGGTACTATAATATGAGCTAACCTTAAATACACTAAAGTAAAATAAGACAAAAACAGAAGGCCATATGTTTTAGGATTCCATTAATATAAACTCACTGGAATAGGTAAATCTATTAAGACATAAAGAAAATTAACGATTTTCCAGGGACTATAGATAGACAGAAAAGGGAGTGACTGCTTGATGAGTATCTGGTGTTATTTCAAGTTGATATATGGTGTGGCTCTCGACAGTGCTGATAATTCTACAACTGCATGAAAATATTAAAGATCACTAATCAGCCAGTGCTTTAAATTGGCTAACTTGTAATGTTTTGTAATTCCAGTTCAGTTATACATAATGCTATTATTAGCACCACAACCTCAAAAGCATATTTGACATCTATGTTTTCAGCTTCCCTTTCATAAAAACATTGAGTCATGCTAGTTTACCTCACTGAACACCATTTAGAAGTGCAAGTTCTCTGAATAATTTTAGAGAATAAAATCTCCAAATAACAGAGCATAATAATTGTAACTAATAGCACATATGTGAGTCTCACACACGGGGACTTACACATGGGGCAGAGCTGCCCGCCGGCTCTCCCTGTGCCCAGATGATCATGAGGCATCTGGGAGGGAAGGCGGGTTCTAGCCCTGGCCTGCCACCCCAACAGAGCCTCGCAAGAAACCAGAGGAACCCTCACGCCATTAGGGCAGCCATTTTCCACATCCTGACTCCCTCTCCTCAGAGCTCCACCCAGCGGAAGAGCTGATCACAGCCTTGCTTGTGCAGCCGCCAAAGCAGTTGCACGGTTCATCAATAAATGCTCTAGTTTTGAGGTGACTACAAGAGAATCCCACCCACATGGCAGCCTGGCAAGCTACCCATGTCATATTTGACATGCCAAATACCAGTAAAAATTATAGAACTCATTCCCATGATTTGATGGAATGGTTTGAGGCTCTTTATGTTCCTGGAGTGGGAAAATGCCCTGGGGCTATCTTGCATGTGACAGGACGTATTGAGATGTTACTGGTGCCCGATCGAGCAAATCGATGATCTACGGAAGACAAGTGATACAGTAATACAGTGAAAAGCACATATAAATTAAAATTAAAATATACCAAGAGATCAATGTAGTGTTTCCCAAAGGGTGATACGACTAATAGGGGGTAGGGAGGCTCTTCAACATTATAGGGATTGGGTGGTAACATAGTAGCCTCAGGTATACTTTCTGTGGCTCACTTTAAGGAAGGTAGATTTCCAGGGGGTACTGTGCACATTTTTTTTTTTTTTTTTGCTGAAAAGGGAGCAGTAAAACAAATAAATTTCCTATTTTGGAAAATTTCAAAAGTTAGAGACAATACTAGTTCATTGGCAAGTTTAAGTAAAACTGTTGTTTTACTTAAAACAGCTACAGCTGAAAGAAAAAAAACAGTGGAGCTCCTATGAAGAGAAACTGAACAATTCTGATTCATTCTATACATATTTATTTTTTGACAAAAAATGTATTTCTTTTGTTTTGGTGAATTATCCTACAAAAGCTAATATATAAAACAATATAAGGCAATGATTCACTGAAAATTTGCTTGTAATAGCAAAAGGTCTCAATCATTTAACCAAAACTTATGACATTCTGTAGAAAATTCATCTAAGAGCATTTTAAAAGCAAGTTATAAAAATCAAGAAATAAATGCCTACTATAAAATGTAAAGTGTTCCAGGCTATATTATGGAGTTTCAAAAGAAAGGCATAGAGCATTCACAGTATCTTTGTTTAGAAATGGAGATGGCTACTTTACTAGGGTAAACAGGGTTAAGAGGTTGCTATAACTTTTTAATACTGTACTATGTTTTGTTCTTTTACTTACATAAATATATAAATATTCTACTAATAAAGTGAAATGAGGGACATAAAAGATAGTAGAGTAGGGAAGAAATTTGCCTTGCCTGTGTCCAACCCAGATTTCATCCCCAGTATCACAGAGTCCCCTGAGTACCACCAGAAGAAATCCCTGAGCACAGAGTAAGTGGTAAGCCCTGAGCACAGCTGGGTGTGATCTGTAAACAAAATCAATAAGAAACTAAATGAAATAAAAATATAGGAACTTGAATCACATCCTGATGCACTTACAGTCAATGATGGTGAATAGTAACTCAACCATCCTAAACTTAGTTCTTAGTCTATAAGACTGGAAAGATAATTTTTGTTTAAATTATGTTGCTTCTATGTTTCGTAGTGTGAATATGTAACGTGGTTCATAGCTATGACATGACATATAAGGTATCACTTGTATCACTTGTCTTCCCGTTGTTCATCTATTTGCTCGAGCAGGCGCCAATAACGTCTCCATTCATTGGGAATAAGATCCATTATTGTTACTGTTTTTGGCATATCAAATACACCACAGGTAGCTTGCCAGGCTCTGCAAGGCATGCCTTATAAAAAGGTTGGTGACAAAAATACAAATAGGTCACTATCTGAGTATATGGACAGAGAAACCTCTAATATTTAGTATTAGTTCTTTATTATTTTAATTCTCCATTAGTTCAGATTCGCCCTCATACTGTTTTACTTATAAAAGCTTGTCTTCAGGTTTAAATATTCTTAGAAAACAGAAGAGGGGTAAAACAGAACCACCAAAATGAGACTTTCCAAATATATCCCTCTGGCCCCAGAGAGGTCCTTCCTCAGTCTTCCTTCTCTGGATGTCATTAGATTACCAGGACATCTCACGTTTCCTGTTCATCTGCCACCCAGGGAACCTAATCTCTATCCACCATTGCAGCATATTATTATTTTGACTATTTTAGTAATATTTATTGCCTCCTCACCCACTGGATCTTCAAAGCTCCCATTTCTGAGTTAGCAACATTTTGAAGAGGTCAGGAATGAGTTATGGGACCATCTCCTCAGATTTACCTGCCATTAATGAAGCTCTGACTTCCAGTGATCTCCCCAAGTAGACTAGAACTCCCCCTAGAACGTTAAAACCAAATGGACTAGGACTATCACCTGATTATTCTGACTATTCAGTGTCATTTTTCTCTCCAAGTGGTATATTCCATAAAGGAAATGCACTTCCTTAAGAAGTAAGTTGTAACATTCTCTGTAGTGGAGGCACCAGGGTGCCCAACAGTATCAGGACAGAAGTTCTCTTCTACCTCCAAGGCTGCCAGGGGAATGAATGAAGCCTCACGAGTCTGGGGCAGTTCCAAAAAGGGCTTTTAATAGTACAAAAGCTCTACCACCGCAATCCAATATAATGAAAGAACTCTAGCTCTGGTCAGAACTTAGACCATACAAGAGAGAGCCCAAGTCTCCCACCAAAGAAAGAGAATCTCACCCGAGAGGAGTCCTACCCAAAAGAGGGGGGCAGGAAAAGGAGAAGAAAGGGGCAAGTGCCTCAAGTCAGTCCCCTTATATATATGAAAGTAACTCTATTTGTTGACAGGGAGGGTACTGTCAACAAAAAACCCTAAACAGAGTGTAGAAGGGTGGTGCCACACCCTATTACAGGTATAAACAAAGGATTATGCCAAGGACTAATCCCTTCTTCTGAGATTATCTCTTATGTAAAACACTGGAAGGGGGCTTGTATAAGTTAATACATCTTAATTTCATGGGCTTCATGTAATCTATATGGTATCCACAAGGTCCTTCTTGTTTATTATCTGCACCAGATTGATTCTGAGTATCTTGTTCTCCATATACTGAAAGGGTCACATTTGCCTGCTTGAGGGCAAACTAGTATGATACTTCCTATAATCTTCCTATAGTCTCATCATAGCCAGGGTGATAGTCTCCTGGTAAATTCTAACTGTCCCACGTTGGGTGCAGTGGGTATAAAGAGGAGCTGTGCCCAATCTAGAAAACATAGAACTCTTAGTAGATGTATAATAAGTCAGAAGTTAATCAGAGTCAAGGTGACTTCTGTAACTGCCACACACACTCTATCGGTGTTTACATAGAAGAGAGATCTCATTAGAATGAACCTTGGCTTAAGAACATGTATGTAGATTAAGCTGTGAGTTGCTAAAACAGCAAAGCTCCCAGGCTAGCTAAATCTGTCATCCAACAATTCTCCCTCCTTTATCTTTCTTTAGCAGTAAAGCAGCTTGATGTCCTTTACAACATCATTTTCGCCCTCTCTTTTTACCTAGGCATGTGCGGTGGGGATTTCACAGCCAGTGGACATATGCCTCCCTGTTATCTACATGAGACTGAGGGGTGTTCACTACAGACATGTTTCTCAACTAGAGCCTAATTCTTTTTGATTTAAAAAGAATAATTTTGTGATAGCTATTAACACTCTGGACAATTCTCGAGCTTACTACTAAGAAAAATTACAATTCCAGCATGGCAATCCTCAGTCTTGTTTGATGAGTGCAAGATTTTTCAGAACAAAACAACCCACACTTATCAAAGTTCCCTCTAAAGATATGTTAAGTTAGTTAGTTATTATATATTAGTTATATAGTTCCCTCTAAAGATATGTTAAGTTAGTTAGTTAAGTTAGTTAGTTAGTTATTTAAGTATGACTGTTATGACATCCCAAGACAAACCATAAACAAAGTAGCAAAGTTCTTCACATCTAGGGACATAAAATGAGTAATCTTCCCAGTTCTGGGGCCAACAAAAAGGAAAAAAAAATAAAGGTTTTAAAATCAAAATTAGTTGAGTCAGGACCAAAGTGATAGATAGTTCAGTGGGTAGGGTACTTGCCTTACATGTGACTGACCCAGATACAATTCTCAGCACCACACATGTGCTCCTGAGCCCTTCCACAAGCAATCCCTCTACTCAGAGCCAAGAGTATAAATACTGAGAACCAGTGAGTATGGTCCAAAACCAAAGCAACAAAAATTAGTAGAGTTATATCTAAGAAAAAACCTTTAAAATTCATGAGAGACATATTTCTAGAAAGAATTTAAATAGGAATGTACTTGAGTAAATTCTATGTCAAGAGAAGGAAAGCATGGCTATATATCTGGCCACACAATACCAGGCAAAGTTAAAGTATGTATTTCTGATATGAACAAAATAGCTTGGATCAACCAAAGGATTTTCTTTTTCAGCAATATGTGATAATTTAGAAATGCACAGTCATGTGCTAATTTATTTTTGTTCATTTGGAGCAAAATTTTAGAATAAATGTTATATGTTACTCATACATTATTCAAAATTTAGAATAAACATTATGTGTTACACAAAATTCCCACTATAAACTAAGATGATATAATTATTGTGGTTTCACTACAAAGTTTGAATGACTTCCATAGAGCATTTCTAGATTACACTGGAAATTATTTATATTATTTGTATAAACATTTCCTTATGCCTGCTTTACACTCAGTTTAAAAGGTGTCCTATTCTCTCTCTCTCTCTCTCTCTCTCTCTCTCTCTCTCTCTCTCCCCCTGTCCATTTTGATCTGTAGCCATTGTTGAAGTGTTACCTATCTTTCTCTGTACTACTTCCTGGATGCCATGTCCTGTAACCTTGCAGTGTGACCTTAGAATGGCAGCTGCTATGATGGCTTTGGCTAAGGCTGGAGTATTTACTTATCAAAACTTGCAGACTGTTGGCTCTTCACACCTACTATATGCCTGTTATTCCTGGCGGTGAGCCTCCTGACAGGTTGATCTGTTGGTTTTATTAGGTAAAAGGTCCTGAGAGAGGTTGCTCTACTTTAGATGAACAGCATGACTCTAAAGGTACTTCCTCAACGGGAGAGAAAATATTACTTTTCTGAACCCCCAAACTTCATAATTATGACCCATAAATGGGTCTAAGTCTCTGTGCAGCAGTGCTATATTCATATCTATACAATGTATAATTAAATTAATAGCATTTATTAAATGCATACTATTTAGAATTAGGAATACAGGATGCAAAGGTTCTTGTACAATTAGTCATTACTCATAAGGCTACTATTTGAAAGGAAGTCCTAAAATAACCTTAGAATATCATTGACATTATTTTGGAAGAATTAACATACATGATTGAGCTGGTGAGATAGTACAGGAACTAAAGTGCTTGCCTATCATATGTTGAACACAGTTCAATCCCTAGTACCATTGAGGCCCTATACACACCACCAGAAGTGAGTTTTTAGCACTGCCAAGTGTGCAAAAGCAAAAGCAAAGAAATAAATAAAGAAGCATGTTTAATTTTAATCAATTGAATTTTCACTATCACTATCACTATCTTCCCGTTCATCATCTATTTGCTACAGCGGGCACCAGTAATATCTCCATATGTCCTGTCTCATGCCAGTAGAACCCAAAGGCATCCACTTGTTCCAGGAACATAAAGAGCCTCAAACCATTATATTAGGTCAGAATGACCTAATATAAATGTTACTGGTATTTGTCATATCAAATACGACACGAGCAACTTGCCAGGCTTGCCGTGCAGGTGGCATACTCTTGTAGCCACCTCTAAATAAAGCATTTATTGATGAACTGGGCCACTGCTAGCGGCCGCTGAGCCGGGCTGTGATAGTCTGGTCTGCTGGGTGGAGTTGTGATGAGAGGGAAGTCCATATGTGGAAAATGGCGGCCCCCACGGAGTAGGGGGAGTTGTCTGGCCTGTTGTGAGGCTCTGCTGGGGTGGCAAGCCAGGGCTAGAACCCGCCATGCCTCCCAGGTGCCTCATGAGCGGCTGGGCACAGGGAGAGCAAGTAGCAGCTCTGCCCCAAGTCTGAGAGTCTCCCTCTCATCACAACATCCAACTTCCCTCTCATCACAACTCCACCCAGCAGACGAGACTATCACAGCCCAGATCATCAACACCCACCCTGCAGCAGTTTTTTTTTCAGTCCGGCCCAGGTATGCTGAACCAGAGACTCTCAGACATGGAGCAGAGCTGCTACTTGCTCTCCCTGTGCCCAGCCGCTCATGAGGCGCCCGGGAGGCATGGCAGGTTCTATCCCTGGCTTGCCACCCCAGCAGAGCCTCACAATAAGCCAGAAGACCCCCTACTCCATGGGGGCCACCATTTCACACATCTGGACTTCCCTCTCAATCAATCGAATTTTAAAATATAAAATCCTAGCAATGAATCATCTAAAACTAGTGATTCCCAAAGTGGGTGCTGGATGATTCAGGGTGCCAGTAAAAACCTCAGGTACAACTAGCAACAGCTTGCTGCAGTCCTCTTTATTATTTTATTAAATATTTTATTATACCACCATGAGATATACAATTACAATGTTGTTCATGTTCTAGAGGTTTCAGTCACATAGTGTTCCAGCACCCCGCCCTCCACCAGTGCCCATTTTCCACCACCAATGTCCCCAATTCCCTCGCCCCTCCCATAACATGCCTAAATGGCAGGTTCTTTATCTCTTTTCTCTCTCCCTCTCTCTCTTTTCCTTCTCTTATACATTGTGGGTTGTACTACATACACTTTGAGGCCATCATGTGCATTTTTTGCCTGTATTTAATGCTCAGTTCTGGGTTGGTATTAGCCCTTTCAACATTTATTCACACATGTTCCTTTCTATTTCTTACCTAACCTCTGATTCCCACATGTTTGCAGTAATTTTCACTTTTGGTAAGACCTCCTGATCCACGTTTCACCTGACATTGGATTTTTGTGTCATAATATATATACATATATATATGTATATATATATATATATGTATTTATGTCATGCAAATAAATGCAGTGATTCTATATCTCTCTCTTTCCTTCTGACTAATTTCACTCAACATGATTTTTTTTTTTTTTTTTTTTGTGTCACACCCAGTGACGCTCAGGGTTACTCCTGGCTTTGCTCTCAGAAATTACTCCTAGCAATGCTCATGGGACCATATGGGATGCTGGGGATCAAACCTGGGTCGGCCAAGTGCAAAGCAGACACCCTGCCCGCTGGACTACGGCACCGGCCACTGTCATCCTCTTTAAAGAAGCTATATTTCAAAAGGTAGCTCAGTGTTCATTCTTTTCTTCTGAAAAGGGAGTAGGAAGTCTATAAACTGGGAACCACTCTCTTACCCACATAATTTTTTTTACTTTGCATATAAGAAAAATGTGACTCAACAATTTAGCCCAAGTAACAACAGGGTAAATTGCTACCAGTAATTCATGTAGTAGTTGGTTGACACATGCCCCTAATCTTATCACCATACTTTTATAATCGCATTATGAAGCACTGCAAATTACAATTTCAGTATCCAAGCATCAAATACTAATTTACTTTCTCATTGTTAATCTTTACCTTTGAAGTATACTTATAAGAAAAACTTTCTCCCTTCTTTTCCTTCACATTCTTATCTGATTTTCTTAACAAATACCTTCCAATCTCATGGTAGGGTTATTTGATACCTGTAGGAGTGTTGGAGATCTTCAGGATAAATAAAACATGTCTATAAATAAACATGGCCATAAAAAGTCAGTCTACTTGCCCAAGGCATAAGAGGAATCTGAGTGCTAAAACGAAATTAGGGGAGAAGACTGGGTATGGTGACAGTAAGGAAGGAAAGACAGCATAACCATTCTGTTCACATACTTCTGTATCTGGGAGTCAGAGGGTGGACAACGGATGGAAAGCATGATGAGTCTATTTTCATGCATCCATAATACTGTACTTTTACTTTCTTTTTTTTTAAGGCAAGCGGAATTTATTAAGCCAGCTAGCTGGGGTTAAGCTCTAGGCACGCAGGCCAAGGCAAGCCCCTGAGTAAGGGAAGCTTTAGATTACATAGGCATAATTTACATTATAACCTGTGCAAACTTAACATGATTCAAAGAACGACATTGCTTAAGTTTCACGGGACAACTTGTATTGTTATGTCCCTGGATGTTCTAAACATCAGTATGCCCTGCGTGCACTCAAGCAAATTTCTAGATAACAGGAGGGGCAGTGAAACTTACTTTTTCAGGCTGCTGGTCTGAGCCTGCCCAAGTGTTCTTCCCAAGGCCGGATGGGGGTGTGTGATGACAAGCCCTCGGGTGACTTTCCACAGCAACATGGGGCCTTTTGGCTTATTGAACCTGCCTGCTGTTTTTTCCCCTAACATCCCCCTTTTCTGTTTTTTTTTTTTTTGCAGCCTCTTCCCTGTTTTTCTTTTTAAAAAAATCATTTTATTATACCACTGTGAGATATACAATTACAACGTTGTTCATGTTTGGAGGTTTTGGTCACACAGTGTTCCAGCACCCGCCCTCCACCAGTGCCCATTTCCCACCACCAATGCCCCCAATTCCCTCCCCCTCCCATAGCCTGCCTAAATGGCAGGTTCTTTATCTCTTTTCTCTCTCCCTCTCTCTCTTTTCCTTCTCTTACACATTGTGGGCACATTGTGGACTTCTTTCTCGTCACAACTCCACCCAGCAGACCAGACTATCACAGCCTGGATCATCGACACCCACCCTGCAGCAGTTTTTTTTTCCAATCCGGCACAGGTATGCTGAACCAGAGACTCTCAGACATGGGGCAGAGCTGCTACTTGCTCTCCCTGTGCCCAACCACTTATGAGGCGGCCGGGAGGCATGGCGGGTTCTAGCTGGCCTGCCACCCCAGCAGAGCCTCACAAGCCAGACGACCCCCAGACTCCATGAGGACCGCCGTTTTCCACATCCGGACTTCTTTCTTGTCACAACTCCACCCAGCAGACCAGACTATCACAGCCTGGATCATCGACACCCACTCTGCAGCAGTTTTTTTTTTTCAATCTGGCCCAGGTATGCTGAACCAGAGACTCTCAGACATGGAGCAGAGCTGCTACTTGCTCTCCCTGTGCCCAGCCGCTCATGAGGCACCAGGGGAGGCATGGAGGGTTCTAGCCCTGGCCTGCCACCCCAGCAGAGCCTCACAACAGTCCAAACGACCTCCCCGACTCCATGGGGGGCCTCCGTTTTCCACATCAGGACTTTTTTTCTCATCACAACTCCACCCAGCTGACCAGACTATCACAGTCCTGCTCGTGCGGCCTCTAGTGGCCACGCAGTCCATCAATAATTGCTTTATTTAGAGGTGACTACAAGAGTATGCCAACTGCACGGCAAGCCTGGCAAGCTGCTTGTGTCATATTTGATATGCCAAATACCAGTAACATTTATATTAGGTCATTCCCATTACCTAATATAATGGTTTCAGGCTCTTTATGTTCCTGGAGCAAGCGGATGCCTTTGGGTTCTACTGGCATGAGACAGGACATATGGAGATATTACTGGTGCCCACTCTAGCAAATAGATGATCAACAGGAAGATAGTGATAGTGATAGTGATACACATTGTGGGTTGCACTACATACACTTAGAAGCCATCATGTGCAATTTTTTTGCTTGTATGTACTTTTAATTTCTTATCTGAACAAACAAATGCCTGTTAAAGGGCACAAAAAATTCAATCTGTAGTCCCAGAGACCTGGGTTTTAGTTCCTAGATTGATGCTTCACTGCAATTTGCTTCAAAGAAGACTCATTTTCTTGTGGTTTTGTCATTTTGTTTGGGGTCACATCTTTGGGTGATCAGGGTTTACTCCTGTCTTTATGTGCAGGGATCACTCAAGGTAGTTTTCCAGGAGGCCATATCTAATATCAGGGATGGAGCCTTGGTCAGACAGAAGAGACACAAGAGCTTTACAGCTGTGCTATCTCCCTTGTCTTGGCTTCCCAGAAGACTTTGAATTGCTTCAAGCTTGGGCTTCTTCCTTTGAGACAGAAAAGTAACCAACTCTCCTCTCAGGGATTACAGTAAGGTTGAAATGGGATAGCATGAACAGAATGAATGGCATTCATAGGAACTCAGTATAATTCACACTTATTTTTATGAAGTAAGACTGCATTAATAAATAGGAGGGGGAATGCAAACAATATGGAGAAAGTCAGATTGTTGGTTTTATTTCTTTGTAGACTAGCAATCTGTTAAAACCCTTTTTCAAGAATATCATGAATTCCCTCAGCATTCAAGCACAGTAGAATTCTTCCTAATGTCCTCTGAAAGTTCACTGGATTTGAGAAATTGTATCTGGGGTTGTTGTACCTGATAAAAGAGCCTGGTGAAACTTTGGCTTGGTTCACTTTTGAACCTCTGAGATTAATTTTTCCCCTGTCCTCCTTCCCTTTCGCACTGTTTTCCTTCTTCCTGGCACTGTCTCCCTAGGTGACAGTTTTTCTTTGGTAAATATCTTGTGCTCTCCTGGGATAGGATTAGAATAGAAGGAGTTGGACATAAACAGAAGAAACAACTACCCCATACATACACTTGCATTCCTCCAGACCCTAAGAGCACTCTTCAGTAGCCTGTGTTATGATACTGCCTTCCTTTCTGGCTTTCCTTGTACATCACTTTAGGGGAAGTGTGAAAGGTCACTGGGGAGCCACACACAACACTAGCATATCTCCCAGCAGTACAAAACTGAGAAAGAAAACCACAGAAATAAGGAATAGAAACTGATGCCAAAAGTTGTTGTGGGAGTCCTTTGGGATTATTTGCAGCATATTTCTCTATATATAAGTATAAAATAAATCTCTAAGTCAGCCTGCTTAGACCAATTTGACATTTCAATGGAAACTAAAGCTGTGCTTCTGTGATGCAAAAATACCTGGAAGAAAAGTAATAACTGTGTCAATAAACAAATACCTATTAAGCCTATTACCCAAGTGTACCCTGTACTAGGGCACTGTGCAGAGATGATAAGAAAAGTAGAAGAGAGGCCCCTCTTCAAGGTGAAATATGGTAACACTAGTGTATTCCATGTGAAATATGATAACAGAAATAACTACTGTTCTGTCCAAAATGCCAACCCTCTACCACACACGTTCATCATTTTTTCTTTCACTCTTGTTATTTTTCCCTTTTTCTTTGTAGTCTTTCTAACATGTTTTTTTTCTATTTGTCTAGACATCTGTCTACCCTAGCCATGTCTTCCTATTCTATCACTGTATCTCTTGTATCACTTGTCTTCCCGTTGTTCATCGATTTGCTTGAGCGGGTGCCAGTAATGTCTCCATTCATTGGGAATGAGGTTCAGTATTGTTACTGTTTTTGGCATAACGGAAACCTATTTAAAATGTATATGTCTATATATTTGGAGAAAACAAGACTGATTAGTTTCTTAGTCAATTTATTCTATAGACTTCTTCCATTATAAAAAGGGGGAAGACTTGGTTCTATTTACTGGAAGAACCATGGTTCAAGAACTGAGTTTTACACCTAACTGATACTCCTTTCTTCTTTTCTTTTATTGTATTTTGTTTCATTTTATTTTAATAAACTGGTGACAGAACAATAAGAAAATATAAAAGAAGGAAAATATACAAAGAAAATGAAAAATTTAACTAATCCCTAAGTGGTGGGAAAAGTGTTGATAGCTAAGAATAAAGACGTTAGGGCTAGAATGGCATAACAGAGATCCAAGAAATAGATCTTGGTTAATTTTTTCTCTTTTCTCTCTAAAAGAATGTGTAGGACACCAACAGCTGGCTATCTGAATTTAGGTAGACAAAATAGTAATATTATTTCTTCACCTTCACCTACATGGCAGAGCCTGGTAAGCTATCCGTATTTTATTTATTTATTATGCCAAAAACTAGTAACAATTATGGACCTCAATTCCATGACTTGAAGAATGGTTTGAGGCTCTTCTTGTCCCCGAGCAAGCGGATGCCCTTGGGTTACACTTGCTTGTGACAGGAGCGTATGGAGATGTTACTGGTGCCCACTCTAGCAAATCGATGAACAATGGGAAGACAGTGACACAGTGATACACCTTCATAAACATTAGTATCTTTCCATTATGGTTTTCAAGTGTTTGTTTTCTCTTTTTTGAGGAGTGTCTAATCTAGGGCCTTCACTGAGGAAAAGGGTCCATGAATCCTCCAGCTATCAGAATTGAAAACTCAAACTTGAGGTAGAACAGTGGAGATGGAGTTACTATTTTTGATACCTAGTTTATCCTCTAAATTCTGGGTAGTTCTCTGATCTGTTTTGATCATCGTCATGTCTGGACATTTGCAATGATAATCACGACAATTTTAGTTTATCCCCTATGCAGAATGTTTAGTTTTATATGATGATGTGGTTGAACCTCAATATGCAAAATAAGTCTAGAGATCTCTGTGACAATATTGTCACCACTATAAACAGTACCATTTAAAAATTATTTATTATGAGGGGGCTCCCAAGTAGTTTTGAAGGTTCTCGGGGCCCACCCTGAAATGACAATCAGCCATCTGGGCTGGGGTTCAATTCCATGGCGTAAGAATGCAAGTATATTCTTAAGGCCCTATGGAGCAAAGGACAACTAGAGTCACCACTAGAACCAATGATAGTCATTGGGGGTTTTCTGAGCCATTCCCAGTGATGACCAGCAGGCCACATGGTGCCAGAGAACAAACTCAGATCAGGCACATGGCTGTATTGTATCTCAGCCCCATCAATACCGAATTGTATACTTAAAGACTTGTCAATAAGGTACAATTCATATTGCCCTCTCCATAATAAAATAACATAAAATTAAAATAATCAAATAAAAATAACCTCAAGCAAGAAGATTTGTTTTCTGTTTATAGTCCTGGCCATATATTACCCAGTCACATGGGCTCACAAACTCATTCTCAAATGATGACCCAACATTCTTGGCCTTAGCTCAGCAGAAGCTATTTAAGAGAGTTAGAGACTGGATCATGGTTGAAGGAGCCCATGATTTTTCTAGAGTCCAAAATCATTATCCAAAAATTCAGTCATATTTCATTTATATATAAAGTCTCAAAAAATATAGTATTTCCATCTTGAAACACAGTGACTGCTGCTATTTATACAAGAGTAATATGCCTGGCTATATATGGCCATCACTGCCATAAGCATAAAGGACTAGGTTTATTTTGAACCAATGTAAAAAAAATATATATAGCAATGGGTAATATGGGGAACAGTGAACTTTTGATAAAAAACAAATCCAGGATTAGCAGCAGTTAATCTGATTGCTGGACCAGTTTGACACATTAAGTATAAATACACCTATTCAGCTAATCTAAAACATTATTTTTTCATTCTTCATAAATGTGATCATTTTTATTTATTTATGTATAAGTATAAATTTAACCAAGACACACCAAAACAAGGGAGGGGGAAAGGAGGGATAATAGTACTCTAGATTCTATAAGCTCTTCACTTCTTTTGAGTGTGGATGTTCTCTCTCTCTCTCTCTCTCTCTCTCTCTCTTTCTTTCTCCCATCTGTCTCTCTCTGTCCCCTCTCTCCATTCCCCCTTCTCTTTGTTTTTTGAGTCCACACCCAGAGGTGTTCAGGTATTACTCCTGGTTCTAAGCACAGGAGCCACTCATGACAGGAGACCATATAGGGTCTCAGAGGATAGAATCCTGATTAGCTGCATGCCAGGCCAGTGTCCCTCCCACTATACTATCTTTCTGGCAACTTTTCTGCTTCTCTCAGTATAATGGTTTGTGTTTTCCATGGATTTCTCTAACATTGTGTAAGTCTATTAGTGTCAAGTATAGTTTCCATTGAGTCAAATTGCCTATAGATAAGTGACCAGCATATAATTAGCCAAAAGACAAATTCCTAAATGGTAATTCTTTACAAGCAAGTCTCTGAAAAGGACAGCTTTCTAGAAATCTTCTTTAAATGATCTGAATGCTCACTGCATGAGGGACTTTTTCTACTTCCGAGATAGTATTACTTCATGTCTCCCCTATTTGTGTCACTTAACTATTCAACTTGTATCTTGCCCATACATGTTAAAAGTTTACATTAAAATGTCCCCGCCGTTATCGAATTTTCAATTTGTTCATTCAGCATTTCAGATCTCAGTGAAAAACATGACTTGTTACCCATTCTTTTAAGTCTAAGTCAGGAACCTAGGTCAGTATAGATTTATTCTTCCATTCCTCATCTTCCACACACAAACAGAGTGCTAGCTGTGCTCATTTTAACCTCTTAATTAAATGGGAAAATGAAATCATCAACTCTGTTTCTCATAGTTCCTAAGTGACTCTCAATCACTGCTCTTCATCATTACTGTCCCATCTCTCTCTAGACCACTTTCTGACTACTACGATAAAATCAAAGTTAATCTGTCTCCATCTCACTTTTCTCTTTTCACATTTCTCTTCTAGTTGTTCTCAGAATGAAACACACTAATATATTTTAATATGACAAGCCCCCTGTTGTCTCAGCAGGGGTTCCCTAAAGGATGTTCCATGAAACACAAATCTTGCAAGTTGATTCTGTGTTCTAATAAATTCATTAAAAATTTGCATAACATACCCCTCTCATTAAATTTCAAGATCAAAGACACAATAAAGGTCTTGAAATGAGGTGAAATATAGAAATACTTTAACAGTGTCCAACTTAGCATAACCTACACGTGCCTGACTCATGATCTCTTTTCCAAGTGACAACTATTCACCATTGAGCAGACACTGAAAATGCTAAATGGCTGAAACAAACATGTGCCTTTGCCTATTTCTTGGTCTCTTCATGCCAGTTCCCATTCTGGAAATGCTGTTATGACTTGAGCTCCACATGATCACCATGTTCTATCAATTATATCTTTGACATCCCTTTGTATGAAATATTCTCTTCTGAGCTTACCATTCACTGCTACCATCTAACTCCTACTTAATTTTCAAAACTTTTTTTTTTGATTTTTAGGTCACACCCAGCAATGCTCAGGGGTTACTCCTGACTCTACACTCAGGATTTACTCCTGACGGTGCTCGGGGACCATATGGGATGCCGGGAATCGAACTCAGGTCGGCTGCTTGCAAGGCAAATGCCCTACCCACTGTGCTATCGCTCTGCCCCCTCAAAACATGTTTTAAGCTTCATCTCCTAGAAGAAAAGTATTTTTACTTACCCATGTTGTCCTCTCATTACAGCACTTACCATTGTTTAATTAAAATTAGCTTTATTCACTATGTGACCGAAACCTCCAAACATGAACAAGGTTGTAATTGTATATCTCATGGTGGTATAATAAAATATCTAATTAAAAAAAATAAATAAATAAAATTAGCTTTATTTACCCTAGTTGCAAAAATCCTCAGGGTCCAAATTGCTTATTAATACATGGTTGATATGAAAGTAAGCATGATGACACTGAAGGTAACTGATAATAAAACAGTAAAATAGCAAAAATCTTAAGAGACACATAATATCATAATACATAATAATCCTATTATTATTTCAAAAACATATTTGAAAAAACACTTTCTTTAACAAAGAGTTTAGAGTATTCATCTTATTTCACAGGTCAGAGCTGCTACTGGCTCTCCTTTTGCTCAGCTAATCATGAGACATCAGGGGGGGGAAGACGGGTTCTAGCCCTGACCTACCATCCCAATAGAGCCTTGCAAGAAGCCAGAGGGCACACCATGAGGGGCAGCCATTTTCAACATCTGTACTCCACAGTTTATCAGAGTTCCACCCAAGTGAAAAATCAATCTCTCCGTTGCAGTTCATCAGTAAACACACAAACTGAGAGCCTACTAAAGAGAGTATACCACCTGCATGGCAGAGCCTGGCAAGCTACCCATGTCATATTTGATATGCCAAAAACCAGTAACAATTATAGACCTCATTCCCATGACCTCAATGGATGGTTTGAGGCTCTTCATGTTCCTGGAGTGAGCAGATGCACTTGGGCTACGCTAGCATGTGACAGGACGTATGGAGATGTTACTGGTGTCTGCTTGAACAAATTGATGACAACAGGAAGACAAGTGATACAAGTGATCTTATTTCTTTTTTTTAAGTATTTTATTATACCACAGTGAGATATACAAATAAAAAGATATACAATTAAAAAGTTCATGTTTGGGTTTTGGTCATACAGTGTTCCAGCACCCGTCCCTCCACCAGTGCCCATCTCCCACCACCAACATCCCCGGTTCCCTCCCCCCTTCCCCAGCCCACCTCCATGGCAGGTTCTTTATTTCTTTCTCTTTCTCTCTCTTTCTCTTTTCCTTCCCTTCCAGACTATGAAAATGCAAAGGGAAATGGAAGATGTTATTTCTTTATAATTACCATTTCCTTTTTAATGTTGTAGGCATTTTTCATGACATTTCCGTTTTGCTTTCTTTTGCATATTTCAATCATCCACTATCAGGGTTTCGAGTATGAATTCTTTACTAAGAATAAGGAAATAAAACTGCTGCTGAAAATATTAACTTAGCAACTTTCAAGTTAACAAAAGCACTTGAGGTTTGTAAATGCTAACATTACCCAAAATCAATGAAAGGGTACTGAATGTGTGTCTTTCCTTGACCTGATTTAACAGCTGTTCTTCATTTTGTGTGTCTCAAACCTATCAAACCGGTTTGACCTATGAGCAGGTCTTTGCCAAGACTCCTGTGTTTAGGTGTACATAAAAGATGACAATTCTCTTCTGGGTAAAATTAACTCATGACACACTATTTACCCTAAATCTCAACTCCCCTGTATTCAAGATCTAGCTTTCTAAGAGTGACCAGATCAAGTTTGACATCCAATTCAACCTATTTATGAGTACAGATTTTGCCAATAGGCACAATGCATAATTAATGCTTGAACTAAATATTCACTGATCCTGACTGATTTTTTGGGGGGTCACACCCGGCAATGCTCAGGGGTTACTCCTGGCTCTGTACTCAGGAATTACTCCTGGCGGTGCTCAGGGGACCATATGGGATGCTAGGGATTGAACCCAGGTCGGCCACATGCAAGGCAAACACCCTACCTGCTATGCTATCGCTGTGCTATCACTCCGGACCCTGATCCTGACTGATTTATGCCTACTTATTTTTTCACTTATTCAATAAATTTTATGAATCATGTATTAGTTGACAAAGTTGCATGCTCTCAGAAGGACAGCATTATTAATGGTAATATATTAAGCATAATATTATTAAGTATACACTCTTATTTATAACTATTATTATCCAAATGACAATAAGATCACTTGTATCATTTGTATCACTTGTCTTCCAGTTGTTCATCGATTTGCTCCTAACAGGCACCAGTAACCTCTCCATACATCCTGTGCCCAAGGGCATATGCTCACTCCAGGGACACAAAAGAACCTCAAGCCATGGGAATGAGATCTGTAATTGTCACTGTTTTTTTTTTTTAATTTTTATTATACCACCGTGAAACATACAATTCAGGTGTTCATAATTGGTTCTTGGTAATACAGTATCAGCCATCCCTCCACCAGTGCCCCATTTCCCACCAATGTCCCTCCCTCTGTCCCCCAGGCCACTTAATAGCAGGTCTCGTTCCTCTCTTTCTCTCTTATCTCTCTCTTGTCTCTGCACTCTCCCTCTTATTTTAATTGTGGCTAGCCTGCAGATATTTAGAGTTTATCACTTAAGTCTTGTGTTATTCAGTGGTGAGGTCATGTTTTTTAATTAATATTTTATTATATCACCGTGAGATATACAATTACAAAGTTGTCCATTTTGGGGGTTTCGGTCACACAGTGTTCCAGCACCCAACCCCTCCACCAGTGTCCATTTCCCACCACCAATGTCCCTGATTCCCTCCCCCTCCCATAGCCTGCCTCTATGGCAGGTTCTTAATCTCTCTCTCTCTTCTCTTCTCTCTCTCTCTCTCTCTCTCTCTCTCTCTCTCTCTCTCTCTCTTACATATTGTGGATTGTAATACATAGTTAGAGGACATCGTGTGCATTTTTACTGGTTTTTGACATATGAAATACGCCACGGGTAGCTTGCCAGGCTCTGCCGTGCGGGTGGGATACTCTGGGTTCAGTAGTAGGGTCTCAGTTCATGCATTACTGATGACCCGCAATGGGGAGAGATTGCCTTTTCTCTTGAGTGCAGCACTGACAAGCTGTGGAGTCAGGATGTTGAAACTGACTGCCCTCATGGTGTGTGGATTCCTTTGGCTTCTTGCAAAGCTATGCTGGGATAGGGGGCCAGAGCCTTCCCTCCTGGAAACCTCATGATCAGCTGAGCATAGGGGAAAGCCGGTAGCAGCTCTGCCCTGTGTAACTGTGTCTCTAATCTGCACATATATAATAAAATATTTTTTGTTTCTTAGCACTAACAGAGGAAATTCAGCTTGTAAATAAGCAGTCACATTTATTATTAGATACCCAAAATTTAATGTTACAAGTAATAGTTGCATATACAATGTATAAGTATCAAGTAAGTGTATGTTTAGACAATGTATAAATATCAAGTTAATGTATGTTTACAGATTAGCCCATTTATCTTGACAAGTTTTGAGGTCAGAGTGTTGCTACAAATTTTATAGATCACTGAGACGTGAGACAATGGTTCAACATCCAAATCAGAGCGAGAAAACAGCAGTCACATTTGATTCCAGACAGGCTGTCTCCTGACAAGCCCCTGTGCTTAGTTACCAGGCAAAACAGCCCATCAGTGGTCACACAATACCACTCTACCATCAAACTTTCCACAGATATGTTCCTTGCCTCCCACTAACACACAGCATCTTAAACAGCACTAGGCAGAAAATGTTTAGGGGATTCTAAAGTGATAAAAGCTTATAAAATTATATCAAAATTTCAATTTTCTCAAGCATATGTTCTGAACAAGTGCTTGATGAATATTAACTGACTGTAGTTAATAGTAAACTGTAGTTAACATAGTTGTACTGTATGACCTTACAGGTACCTTTCAACCAGGAGATTCTATGATTAAAACTGTGGCTCAGTCTAGTTGTGTCTAGATTTCATCTCCAGACTGTCTCTTCAAAATAACATTTAATTCTGGCAATTCTTTTAAAGGAATAGACTGTACTACACAAGACATTTATCTATATTTATACAAACCCAGAGAAGTCACCTGCCAAGCAACTAGACACATATTTTGTCTCAACATGTGTCTGTGAGAAAATGAAACTCAAATTTAGAAAGCAAATCACAGCTACTGCTTCAGTGGAGCATCATAGAAAAATCAAGAAGAAATTCTAATTTATCAATTGAATAATGTATAACTTTTCTAGGTAAGTAAAAGATTCTGAAATGGTGTTTTAAATTTTTTATAGCCCCATCATATTATAAATTGTTTTTTTAAGGATTTATCAGTACAAAAATTATGGTGGAACCATAAAAGATATTATTCACTGATGCTAATCACTTAAATTCCCTGCTTTCCCGAGCCCCTCACACCCCACACATAACAGTCTCCCTACAGGCCAAAAATAAAAAATTATTGAACAGTGTATTTCCGGACTAATTTATTAAGATGATTTCTACGGTTATACAATATTCCCAATCCAACGGCTACTCAATAGCAAGAGAAAATAATCCTCTTTTTAATTAACAGGAAAAACTATCAGACTGAATTCCAAGCTTTGACCACTGTGACCTGGTCTTAGACCTTATGCGTAGTTCTATGTGCTCTGAGGTGAACACCAAATCCCACTTTGGGTTTAAGTTTTGTTTACCATCCCATCACTAGAAAACTGTCATGTTTTTAGCTCTCCTGGAATTTGAATGTCAGAAAGGTGGTAATCAGGTGTCAAGATAATAGGCAAATATAACAAAACGTGATCTAAAATCCATTTGCACACAGTTCTGAGAATCACAATAAAAAGTGTAACATGCTCTAATTCTTCTATCATCAATATATCTTTTCCCATGTGGAAAGAAATATTTTCACAGAAATTGTGAAGCTGAATCAGTAAGTGAACTCTGAGACTACATTTAAGTTTAGGGTCCCTAAGATCCTTAGCGACGTTATAACAAACTAAATATATAATATAAACCAGCAAAAAATCATAGCAACAAAGGAGTACCATAATTATTGCCTTTAAAAAATAATGAAGTATATGTGAGCAGAAGTAAACTGTACGAACAATTTAACTCCTAATGGAAATGTTCTCATTTTTATCTGCTGTAAGGCGGAATATCCTAGTGATGAAAAATCTCCATCCCTGAAAATTCTGCCCTCATTTCTTATGGATGGTCATGAGTATACAACAGAAGTCTCAGTTACCACAACTGTAGCTCATAGAATTATTATGTGGTTTAAATGTGATAATGTAGTTAGAATTTTTTTCTTTGTACTGTTAGGCATACAGAAAGAATTCAGTAAATACCGGCTGCCAAGTTCTACCCATTCAACCAACAATTACAGAAAGTCTACAATTATCAGGTACTAAGTTATGGGAAACTAAAAAGAAACAAAAAGTAGGATGATACTATGACTAAACCATTGTTTTCTTTTTTTTAATTTTTTGTGCTTTTGAGTATTTTTCCATTGGCCTTCTTTCAGTGCTTTGTAAGTTCCTCTAGAACTGGATGCTACATCTGCAAATTCTTCTGCATGGTTTCTAGTATACAGCAATTACTTTGAGATTGACAAAGTAATTGAGAAAGAAGAATCAGGCATAAAAATGCAAGAGGTACATATGCAACCAACAGCAAAATTATGACTGAAGTGTATTTTCTTCTGGTCAACTACTCTCACTACTGAGATCATACCTAGGTATGAGAAAAAGTTGACAGAATTAAAGGACATTTATGAAAGTGTGATAGCTGAAAAAATAAAAAGCTGCCTTCTCCCTAAGATTTTTATCTAGCAGAGACTTTTCCAGAATTGCTCATTATCAGAAGTCAGAATCTCATCAGATTCTCTCCCCAGGCAGACCTTATCAACTGTGACACTAACTCTAACCACAAGGCAAAAGCTGCTATAAAACAAAAACAAAAATAGAAAAACCCTGTGTCTATCAGACTGAAGAAATAGTAGAGGGAGTAGTGTTGCCTGCTTGCTCATGGCTGACCTAGGTTTAATCCTAGTATCCCACGTGGTCTCCTGAGCACTGCTAAGATTAATTCCTGAGTGCAGTTCCACGAGTAAGCCCTGAGCAAGCCCAGTGCAGTCCCCACATAAACAAAAATAAAAGATCTCTGTGTATATGTATGTATTTGTGCATGCATGTGTGCTTTGAAACTTAAATGCAGAAAGAGTACCCATGCAAACAGTGAAGGAAATTTTTTTGTAGAATTGGTGAGTTAAAGTACACGATATTCCTATACAAGTAAGTTTATGGCTTTGTACAGTAACTCGACGACAAGATGTCCTACTGAACTTGTAATTTCAATATCACTAGAGTTCAACTTGATGTTTTACCAAAATAAATTTCTGAAAACTTCGTGTTTGGCTCATTAATTTGATTTCAAACAAATTTTGTTACTAATTTAATTAAATGTGAGTTGTGAATAACTTTAATGTTGATAAAACTTAGCTTAATTTTTAATTTTTCATGTCCTGAGTATGATCCAGCACTGTTTTAAAATTAACTTTCACTTCATAAGTCCAACATCAAGTTAATATAGCAGGTGACTTGATCTGTTTATAATCAAATTCATCTTAAATGTTTTTTTTTAAGGGAAAATTTGGCTTTTCTGGGCTAAAGAAGTAGTTCTGCATTGTCACTGACTAATGATGGGAATCTTAGCAAGAAATAATTTCTCTAAACCTCAAATTTTTCAGTTAAGTGATTCCAATTCAACAAGTATTGAAGTCCATTCTTATTTTCAAGCTCTTTCATACTTTTTTTTTTTTTTTTTGGTCACACCCGGCGTGCTCAGGGGTTACTCCTGGTTCTGCACTCAGGAATTACTCCTGGCGGTGCTCAGGGGACCATATGGAGCGCCGGGGTCGAACCGGGCCGGCGGCCGGCCCGTGCAAGGCGCGCCCTCCGCTGGGCTATCGCTCCGGCCCCATACTTTTAAAAAATATTTTTAAGTTTAGATTATCTGACAAATAAACATGTTTCTGCTTAAAACTTTATGAAAGAATATATTCAAGAAACTTAACTGTGAATGAATAATTGAACTCAAGTTTAGAGAAGTTTTTTTTTTTTTTTGCTTTTTTTGGTCACACCCAGTAATGCCCAGGGGTTTCTCCTGGTTCTGCACTCAGGAATCACTCCTGGCTGGTGCTCGGGGGACCATATGGGATGCCGAGGATCGAACCCGGGCCGGCAGGGGCCGGCCACAGTGCAAGGCAAATTCCCTACCCGCTGGGCTATCGCTTAAAAGAGAGTTTGCCTCCTGCTTGGCAAGCCTGGCAAGCTTCTCGTGTTGTATTTGATATGCCAAATTCCAGTAACAATTATATTAGGTAATTCCCATGATCTAATATAATGGTTTGAGGCTCTTTATGTTCCTGTAGCAAGCCGATGCCCCTGGCTCTACTGGCAAGAGACGGGACATATGGAGATATTACTGGTGCCCGCTCTAGCAAATAGATGATCAACGGGAAAAATCGTGATTGTGGCTATAAATCAAAATAACTCCCTGAAAACTTGAATTTTGAGGAACTATTAAGAAGAACAAAAAACTGGTTAAATAAAGGCAATGTGACAGTGAAGATATCATCAGAAAGATTTAGATTCATATCCTTAGTTTATTGACTCATCCTGCACAAATTATTTAATCTGCAGGGCTTCAGTTTCTTCATCTATATAGTGGGACAACATTTACCATCTAAGGATGCTATAAATCATAAGTAACACATATAAAATACTTAATGAACAAACTATACTACAAAAGAGTAGTAGTCAAAACAGCAAAGTATGGGAGTAAAAACTAACCTGTGGACCTATGGAATAGAGTTAAATATCCTGTTAGACATCCTCAAATATATGATCATTTAATCTTTGATAATGGAGCAAAACATCCACAGTAGAACAAGAAAAGCCTCTTCAACAAGTGATTCTGGGAAAACTGGGGAGCTACATGTAAGAAAAATGAAGTCAGACCTCTGTCTAACTCCATGCACAAAAAGTCAGATCAAAATGGATTAAAGATGCAAATATCCAGACTTGAGTCCTTAAAGTACATTGAAGAAAACATAGGCAAAATCCTCCACAACAAAGCTAAAAGCATCTTCAAAGATGAAACACCACTGACAAAGCAAGTGGAAGAAAAGATAAACATGTGGGACTACATGAAACTAAAATCTCTGCACCTCAAAAGAAACGGTGACTAAGATACAAAAACAGCCCACGGAGGGAGAATGGGCATTCACCAAATGCCCATTTGGTAAAAAGTTAATATCCAAGATATATGAGGCACTAGTAAAGGGAAAGAAATAAAGAACCTGCCATGGAGGTGGGTTAGGAAGGGGGAGGGGCCGGGGACATTGGTGGTGGGAGATGGGCACTGGTGGAGAGATGGGTGCTGGAACACTGTATGACCAAAACCCAAATATGAATTTTGTAATTGTATAACTTTGTAATTGTTTATCTCACGGTAGTATAATAAAATACTTAAAAAAGAAAAAAAAAAAAAGAAAAGCCTTTTTTGGAACTGCAAAAAAAAAAATTAAGAATTAGATTTTTTATATATATATATATATATATATAGTATGTATATATATGTATATTATGATACCAATATCCAAGGCCAGGCAAATCATGGATCAGGAGGTCTTGTTAATAGGTAGAATTAACCACAAGTGTGTGGGAGTCAGAGGTTACGGAAGACACAGATGAGAACGTTGTGCTAATAATTATTGGAAATGATAATACCAGCCTAGAACTTAGTATTGAATGTAGGCAAAGGGATATACATGATAACCTCTAAATCTCTAAATGTATGAATTGCAAGCCACAATGTGTAAGA
>JAJIBD010003104.1:0-283691 GCA_021461705.1 Cryptotis parvus | reverse complement strand
CGGCATCCATATGGTCCCCTGAGTGCTGCCTGAGTGCAGAGCCAGGAACAACCCCCTGAGCATTGCCAGGTGTGACCCAAAAAAGAAAAAAAATATATTAAAGTTCATCTGTTGCATTTAGAAGCACAATCCACTGGGGATTTCTGTAGTTTCTGTAGTTCAAAGAAAAGGTAGTTTTCCACCAAGTTAGAGTAAAGAAGTGAACGCAGCTATTTTTGTTGCCTTAGACCCATGTTTCAGAAAGTCCCATCCTGCCACTATTAACAGCCAAAAGAGCATTCTTGGCCTCTGACCTACAAAATGAATATTTGAAATCTGCACTTGGGCAGACTCTAAGGAAGCCATTCGCACACAGTAAAGCAGCTGGTGAGAACTCTGCACACTGGAAGTGCGGCTCACGGGCCAGTGGCGCCCAACAAGTTTACATTAACTTTTAGGGTTAGTGGACGAGAATGGACACGCAGCCCATCATGAAAATGAATTTTCATAATGAAGAGATCATTTCTCAAAGCACGGAGAGATAAAACTCTCCCTGGAGGCCGAGGGCCGCAGAGCTAAGGAATATTTCCATTCGTCTCCGCCTGTTTCACCGTGACCAAGTGCACGTTGAAAAAAGTTCTCGAAAATACCCCCAGAGCTGATTCAAAGCTGACTGGTGTTACCCTGAATGCCCTTTGGCCTCATGCACCCATTTCATGAAACAGATACAGACACTCAGCCAAGCCAGGAGACAAATGTCCTGCTCAAAATATACCTGAGTACTAGGGCTCAGGTCAAATTCTCCAGGAGCGAGGAGCTGAGAGGCAGGTTGTGGCCTCGCCTACTTCAATGCTGAAACGTTCCTGGGATCTTTTTCTTTTTGGGTTACACCTGACCCATACTCAGGAATTACTCCTGGCTCTGCACTCAGTAATTACTCCTGGCAGTGCTTGGGGGACCCTATAAGATGCCAGCGATTGAACTCGGGGTCTGCAGTGCGCAAGGTAAATGCCCTTCCTGCTATACTATCGCTCCGGCCCTGAATGTCCGGGCTGGAGCGACCTCGTAAGGACAAAGTGGGAACATGGGTGAGGCTGGCTGCCCGTCCTGGAGGTCAGAGCTAATTAATCTTCGTTCTTCTTTGCCCAGGCTTTCTTTGCCATGTCTGATATTTCTTTTTCTTTTTTTTTGTTTTGTTTTTGGCATTTTTTTGGGGGGTCATTCCTGGCAATGCTCAGGGGTTCTTCCTGACTCTACACTCAGGAATTACTCCTGGCAGTGCTCAGTGGGAATTGAACCCAGGCCGGCTGCGTGCAAGGCAAATGCCCTCCCGGCTGTGCGGAGCTCGGGCTCCATGCTTCTCCTTCATGATTCTTTTCCTAAGACATTAGGCTACAACATAGACCCTAAAAAAAGAAACTGAAAAACATTAGTTCATCTTTGGAGGTAAGCATTTACGCCTAGAGTTGGGAATTCAGCTATCGGAATCCACTGTGAATGACTTCACAGCGGGTGCTGGGGGGAGCCTGCTTCCTCCTTCAGGGGAACCTCCCAAAGTGTCTGAGGCCACCACCGTTACCAGTGCTAGAGGTCTCACCCTGTGCTACGGTCTCACTCTGTGTTCACCTGGCTTGAACATTGTATTTTCAAGTGATTTTTTTTTTTTTTTTGCTTTTTGGGTCACACCCGGCGATGCTCAGGGGTTACTCTGGTTTGCACCAGGACTCTGCGTGCCGGGGACCATATGGGTGCGGGACGACCGGCGCCGGCTCCACGGCAAACGCCTACCGGCTATCGCCCCCAAGTGATTTTTAACCATACAAATGACCCAGGCCCAGGAGGAGACCGAGAAAAGACAAACACCCAAACTGATGGGGGCTAAGCCAGCACCATAGTGAAGGGAACTAGCGGCTCCCCGGCCGGCCAGAGGGATTTCTTCTGGGAGGGAGGGGAGGGCGCGGTCTGACTGACCAGCAGGCAAAGGGTCAGGCCTGTGAAATGGCCGAAACCCTCGCAGGGCTCTCCATGGAGGAGTGTTCGGTGGTCCCTCAAGATGGGACACGTGGAGGAGGGACAGGGACACCAAGTCCCGGCAGCTGCCCCCGGGCACTGGGCACAGATCCAGTAGGAACTCGACCCCGGGGAAGCCGAGCGAGACGTGGAATTCAGGGCCCGCCGTAGCTTATTTGGGCCCGCTGTAGCTTACTTGGTTCTACTTGACAATTGTAGTCAATCAGATAATGTGTGTGACACATAAACACACTGCAGTTAGCAGCCCAGCCCCACCAGCCGTGACACAAACACAGCTCAGGCTGCCTCATTCTCAAGCCGTTACAAAACTTTATTATGGGGGAATCCAGCTGAGGTCAAGACCCCCACCTGCCACCCCCACTGAGGGGACTTCCTGCCTTTTCTGCTTCTTCCCTTCTCTGAAAGAAAATCCTTTTTGAATTTGAAACAAAACACTTGACTCTGTCCCTAGGCCCCTCCGGCCTGGTGTCCCTTAGAAATGAAAAGTGGCTCTCCTCTCAGCTCTGTGCAAAGGAAGTCAAGTTCTGCAGCTATCTGGTTAAATGCCTGGTTAAATATCTGGTTAAATTATTGCTGTCAGCAATGGGGGGGAAGGGATTACAATGCAGTTTCTCCCAGCCGGCACCTTCTCAGAAAAGGGAGGAGGAGAAGACGAGGAGGAGGAGAAGAGGAGGAGGGGGAGGAGGAGGAGAAGGAGGAGGAGGAGGAAGAAAGGAGGAGGAGGAGGAGGAGGAGGGGAGAGGAGGAGGAGGAGGAGGAGGAGGAGGAGAAGAAGGGGGAGGAGGAGGAGGGGATGAGGGAGAGGAGGAGGAGGCAGAGGAGGAGAAGGGGTGAGGGAGCAGGAGGGAGGCTAGGGCTGTGTGCTGGGGAGCTGCAGACAGAATTTATGAATGGGAACTTGGGAAGGCCGACCTGGTCGTGCCCACCTGCCCTTCCCCCACACTGTCTCCCTGCGCTATTTATAGAAAGTAGCGAGCCAGTGAACAGATCACTTATTCATGACAGGGCCTGAGAACTCACTTCCTCTGTGTCTGGGACGTTCATCTCTCCTGCACCTGAGTGGGAGCTGCCCGCAGGATGGGCTACACAGGTGCCCCTTTAGATAAGGCAATGAGCCCGCTGCCCCCCTCCCCACCCCATGGCGAGGGTGAGAGGTGCTGCCGCGGGTGGCCGCAGTGTTCAGACGGGGGCTCTCTGCTCTGCGGCTGGGACGGCAGCTCCATCATGACTAACGGGTAAAAATAAAATGCCTTACATAAGACGCTTCAAACTCCCGCTGCCAAGAGGGGTTGGACGGAGCCGGGGAGCCGTGTTCCCACTGACCGCGCGCCGGCAGCCCCAACAGCTGGCGTTTTGACTGAGGTGGCAAAAAACCGGGCAGTAACAAAAACCCTGGTAAAGAAGCCTGATGCCCCAGAACCTCGGCCTCACGGCCGGTTCCGTGAAAATGTGGAGACTCAGTCGATCGTTCCTGGCCCTCCAACAACATCGTTTATCCTGACAGGAAGCCGAAATAATTTCACAAGTAACAGAAGGTTTCATAGATCATCCCTGGCCCCGCAGAGGGCCTGTCTGCATCCGAGGGGGGAGAAGGGGAGGCAAGGAAGGCAAACAGATCTCTCCTCGCAGGACGTCCGTGGCAGCCACCCCTGACACGTGTCAAAGGCCATAATTGTATCCTTAGGTGGCCTCTGCCTCCGGACAACGCTACGGGGGCCAGATGATCTGATTCCAACAGACATTTCAAATGACACATCTGGGGTCACTGCTGGCTCTCGTGACGCAAGCCCACTTCAAACGTCTGTCTCTTGGAAGTTTCTTCCGAGAGGAGACGCCCCAGCTTGTCTCTGGCTTTCCCTCCAACGGTCTTTGGGGCTCCCAAAGAAACAAGGGTCTGCAAATACAAGGGCACGCGAAGAGAGGGTCATTTCCACAGGTGCCCTTGAGTGCATGTTCCCTTGAGTGCATGTTCTCTGAGAACCAAGTCAGAGCAGAGGCCTCACGAGTGAGGCCATGGAGTGACCGCCCGTTCGTTCTCAGTTTGGGCGGCCATAGAGACTCTCTCTGGGCCTTGGAGTGTGTGACTCAGAGCCAGCAGCTGACGCCCCATGATGAGGCTTAAACAGGTATTTATGAAGTTCACTTCTGTGTGCGTATTAACACAAGGATACCGGCTCCTCCTGGGAGCCGCGCTGAGCTCCAGCACTGCTGTTTACAAACACGGCGGCCATGGAAAGCATAAGCAAAGCAGCCATCTCTTTAGGGGAACCAGCCCCCGGAGCCCAGGTCTCGGCGTGAAGAGCTCGATCTAAACCATACCATGAAGCCAAGACCTCCCATTCAATGATGCATTTGGTTCATTACAAAAGGACGTGTGAGGAAGGGCGAAGATGAAATCAGCCACCAGCACTTTAAAGGACTTTGCCGCAGCACTGGTCAAAGGGGCGGCCAGTAACGCAGTCAGGGGAATGTTTGCCGGTCCATGCCTAGCAGGGGCTGCCACAGCTCATTTTCTCACCGTTGCATCCATGTGAGACTTCAGTGTCTAAGTGGGCAAATAAAACTTTAATTCGCAAGCTCAGTTACAAAAGAAGGACTATGCCTCTGGCTTTCCTGATACGTAACTGCCGCAGCTATTCCAGAGAGTTCTCACGTAAATGCAAGCTGAGAGACACTCTGGTCTCACAGCATTTATGGCCGCACCAGGCAGCCACAGGCTCCCAATTACCCGCGAAGAAGCCGAATGCTATGGAAGTTCTGGTGACTTCCCACCTACCACCAAGTTAACGACCAGTAACAGGCAAACCCCGATTTGCAATAAAATAAGCAAGACCTTCTTTCTACCACAAGAAACCGAAACCGTTTGAGCACCAGTCACCTGGGCATTGCTTCAAAAAGGCACATTTATTCCAGTGGCAATATAAGTTGAGAAAGAGAGAATAACAATCAAATCAAAACGAGGGGTGGGTTCGGGCGATATATAACATCCGTTAGAATCCGGGATCCACACACACCGCCTCTCACGCCGCGTGTTTGACCCGAGTCTCTACGGTTAAATGATTCACAGTTGTATCATGACCCACAGGCCGTCAAAAAACACTGTTTTTTTTTTTTAAAAAAAAAAAAAAAAGGCGCCGCCAACTCGCAAGCAGCTCGCCCTGATGTCCAGTCCAAGTGTATGCAATGCAGAAGGTCTGCAGACTTCCTAACTGGGGGAACAAGGGAAACTCAGTGCACATCACAGGCTTGGATAAATTCTGAAAAGATCTCTAGGACTACCTAAATGAGAGCTGAGAAACTCTAATTTCCAAAGAATTAGCTTGTGTTCACATTCCATGCATTTTCTAGCAGGGGGAAGCCCTGGGCTGGATCTGGACGCGGCCGTGCACCCACTGGCGCTCTGGACAAATCCCAGCCTCCCTGCGGCAGACGCAGGGGTGCCCCGGCTTTTGTCCATTGCCCGCACCTGTGCTACTGGAAGAACAGAAGGCAGGGAAACGGACGCGGTGTGGGAGGGAAGAACGCGGTGGCATATGAGGCCTCGCGCCGAGACAACAGGCAGGAGGGGAAGCCTTCCCCAGGGGCGGGGACCCCCCCCGGCGACGGCTTCTCCCTCCCCAAAGCCCCTATATTCCTCCTGGGTCGCCTGGCCCTTCCTCCCCGATGGGTTTGGAGCACCCTCAGCGAGCAGGGTTGGAAACACAACCAGACGGGGCCTACAAAGAAAATAAAAAAGAAAGAAATCCACAAGAGAAAATCTCCCAACAGACAGCTGGGCAATGGCCAGCCAGCGGCCTCGGGCGAGGCTCACTTTTTACTGGAGAACTCGCTGTGGTGGAGGAACTTCCTGATGACCAGCCCCAGACACAGGGCGAGCAGCAGCATGTAACCCACGGTGCCCGCCAAGGTGGGCGGCGGGGGGGGGGGCGCCTGGAGGAACTGGCGCAGGCCCGCCTCCACGTAGTGCACCTGGTCGTAGATGCTGAGGAAGGTGAAGATGTGGAAGAGCTGGTGGCTGTGGCGATGATGTCGAAGACGCCCGGCTGGAAGCGCTCGGGGATCTTGCTGGACGTTGAAGAAGGCGGCCACCACCAGCCAGAAGTAGCGGCGGTAGAAGTGCACGAAGAGCGTGGGGTTCTCGGCGCGCAGGTCGAAGAGCCAGCTCTCCAGCATGATGGGGCACGCCATGCTCAGCGGCAACACGAAGACGAAGGTGCGCAGCGCGAACGGGTCGTGCACCAGTCCGTGCGGCTCTTGCAGCAGGCCACGGTGCACGCCACGGCCAGCCACGAAGGCCACGGGCAGCACGAGCGGCGGCGGCGATGAGGCGCTGCGAGTCCACGTGCCAGCCCAGGCGCTGCTGCACCCAGGGCGTCATGACCCGCGGCGTCCAGCAGGCTGAGGCCCGGCAGCAGGTAGTAGTAGTAGGCCACGGTGCTGCCGGCCGTAGTAGCTGATGGACGCGTAGTCCAGGTAGAAGAAGGCGGCGCAGCCGCAGCGACAGGCAGCTGAACACGTGCGCCGTGCAGCTCATGGCGAAGGTCAGCAGCACCCCGGACGCGTAGCACCACAGCGGCAGCAGCCCCGGGTGGTGGAAGGGCAGGTCCCCGCCGCCGCCCAGGAAGAAGAGGCGGCCGAACCTGCTGAGAAACAGCAGCAGCGGGATGAAGTGCGTCCAGAAGTTGAGCGTCTCGTTCGTGGGCTGCAGCACCGACGCCAGGCACTGCTGCGCCGTGCACGGCAGGCGCCGGTAGCCCGACAGGATGAAGCACTCCACGAAGTCGTCGGGCACCTCGTCCCAGCGCAGCAGCGCCCGGGCCGACGCGGCGGGGTCCCCGGCGGCGGCGGGATGCGGGCGCGCGGCCGGTTCGGCGCGCTCAGGCGCGGCCCTGGAGCCCGCGGCGCCTCGGCCGTGCAGGAGGCGGCGCGCCATGGTGCCGGGGACCGGGCGCGGAGAACACCCCGGGCGCGCGGGGCCGTCGGCGCGCGGGCGTCGCTGCAGGTGCTGGCCGGGCTCCGCGCCGGCGGCCGCCGAGCCTGCGAGAAACGAGCCAGTGAGCGGGCGGCGGCGGCGGCGGGGGGCGCGCGCGGGGCTCGGCGGCCCCGGGCCCGGCTCCCGGCTCCCGGCTCCCGGCGCGGCGGGCGGCGGCGGCGGCGGCGGCGGCGCGGCGTGACTGGGCATCGCGCGGTGCGGGCGCAGCCGCCGCGGCCGCCGCCCCCGGCGCGGGAGGAGGCGGGGAAGTGGGCGCGGAGACGCGGGCGGGCGGGCGGGACGCGCGCACCGGGCGGGCGGGGCCTTCCCGGCGGGGCTGTGGCCGCGCGGCCGCGGGCAGCGACTCGTCTCGGCGCTCGCTCTTCTTCCGGGGCCCCCCGCGCCGGCCCGTTAATGATTGATGCGGGGCCAAAGGCTGCGCCAGCCGCCGCGGCGCGCGCGTGCCGAGGGCGAGGGTCGGCGCCGGGCTTCGAACCCCGGCAGCCACGCTGGCGTTCCAGAGGACACTGGGCAGCCGCGTTCGCGGGGGGCGGGGATGGAGGGAGACGGGGTCCCCCCCCACCGCCGCCGCCGGGCGCGCGCGCGGGGCCGCCCGAGGAAGATGCGCCTCTGGGTACCTCGGGCGGGAGGAAGCCGGCGGGGGCGCCGGGGCTGCGGCCGCCTGTGAGGTACCCCGGCATGGCCGGGTACCTCCTGGGGGCTTCCTCCGACCCCCGCCTCTCGCCCCCCGCCTTCTGTCACTGACCTCCGCGGTGCCCGGGCCCGGCCCGCTGCTAAGGAGCCGGCCCGACCCGCGCGGCGCGCTCCAGAGCTCGGGCCGCGCTCACCCATCGTCCGGCCGGGCTTGCGGCTCGCCGGCCGCGGGGCAGGGGCCCGCCGCCACCGCACAGGGACGGAGGCTCAGCCGGGCCCGGTGGGCCGGGGATGGAGCCCGGCTCGGGTGGGGGACAGGCTGAGCGAGGACATCGGGGGGCGGGGGAGGCATTTGCATTCTGCCAGCGACCCCAAAGGATGAAGAATTTCGTGGGGCCTCGGGGTGGGGGTGGGCTCGGGAAAGGCTTGAGCGTAATTAAGCGGCTGCAGTTCAGAAAGGAAGAACGAACATTTAGAAAGAAAAACCGGTAACCATGTCCCACGGGGTGAAAACACGCCCTTGATCGTTAATAGAAACACACACACACGCACAGCGAGAAAAATCCCATTGTCATTCCACAGCGGGTCTCGGTGGCTTATATCGCTGCCCTACTACGCCGCCTTATGGCAATCGGTCGGACGGTAAAGGGGCCGCGCGCCCTTCTAGGCGGTACCTGTCTTTTAGGTTACGTTGGCCCCTTATCTTGCAGGAGGAGGAAGGAGGATTTGAAACCCCAGGCACCCTGGCACTTGAGGCCAAGCATGGACCCACGCACTTTTGCTCAGGCGAACCAGGAGAGGCCAGTCTGCCTTGGGTGGACTTCCGCTTTTTTTTTTATAAATGAAAAGTTCTCTTTCTCGCTCCTGCGCATCCGCTAAAGTAGGTCAGGAAAGGTTTGCTTTGTAGTACGGACTTGACTTGTGCGAGGAATTATTCATAAGAAATCATCCAGTATTGCAAACGACTAGAAGGACCTTTAAAAGTGCTTGTAAAGCCTTCTTGCTCACAGCCGTGTTTGAGAAACGAATGGCTGCCAACTTAGCATTCTTGTACAACGAGGCCAAAGGTACCCACTGCCCCCTCCGTCCTTCAGACTGTCACACAGTCCTGATTAATGGGGTTTTAAATACACCTGATGAGAGATGCAGAGACAGAGAGACAGAGAGGAAAAGGGGGTACCTGCTATTGAGGCAGCCTGGGGGGCAGGTGGAAGGGGTGGGGTACACTGGTGGTGGAATGGGCACTGGTGGAGGGATGGGTGCTGGAATACTGTATTACCAAGAACCAATTATGAACACCTTTGTAATTGTATGTTTCACTGTGGCATAATAATAAATTAAAAAAATAAATACACCTGATTTTAGGTCAGAGTGATAGTGTAGCATATAAGGCGCTTGCCTCGAATGTGGTTGGACCGGGATCGAACCCCAGCATCCCAGATGGTCTCCCCAAGCACCACCAGGAGTAATTCCTGAGTGCAGAACCAGAGTAACCCCTGAGCATTGCTGGGTGTGACCCAAGAAGCAAAAAAAAAAAAAAAAAAAAAAAACTACACCTGATTTTGCACTAGCAACTTAGTATTTTGTTTTAGTATTTTCCATCCGCTGTGGCCTTAATGTTAAAAAGCAAAACCTGATTTCCCTTTTCCATCTGCACCAAGCATTCTGGCTAAATTGTAAAAGGGATTAAGATTCTGGCATTTATAAATCAAGTCTAGAAATAATAAACCCAAATGAAAGTCAGGGCAGACCAGAAAAAAAAAAGAAACCCCCTTCATATTCTCTTTGTTATTCCACACAAATCTCCGCTGTAGCCTGCAACAAATGTTGATCCTGTAATAATTCCTGCATTTACCAACCTCTGAGTTGCATCATCAGCTCCCTTACATAACCAGGAAAATAGAATCGAAAGTTCACAGTGAGTAAAATCATGGAAATTGACCGAATGTACCAGCTTAGTTAGATAAATTAAATTTATCTTTATGACCAAGTGTGGTGGGACTGGCTATAATAAAACAAGGTGTCTTTAACACACACACACACACACACACACACACACGTTCTTGCTAAAGCCAGAATTCTTGTCTAAATAAGACATTGAGAGGCCAGTGATTTCTGGGTTTCTCTCATCCATCGACCACCCCCCAGGAGGCACTAGGTCGAGTGAAAATGACCCAAGGAAACAGCAAAGCAAACCTAAATTCTTAGTATTCGGGTTTGGGGCCACACCCTTGGTTCTCAGGAGCTATTCCCAGATCAGTGCTCTGGGTTGCTCCTGGTAGTGCTTTGGGGACCATACAGAGCTGGAGCTCCAAACCTGGCCTTCTGTGTGTGCTCAGCCCACTGAGCCATCTCCCTACCCACTGAGCAGGCCTACCCACTGAGCCAGCACCCTACCCACTGAGCTAGCCTACCCACTGAGACAGCACCCTACCCACTGAGCTAGCCTACCCACTGAGACAGCACCCTACCCACTGAACTAGCCTGCCCGCTGAGCCAGCACCCTACCCACTGAGCTAGCCTGCCCGCTGAGCCAGCACCCTACCCACTGAGCTAGCCTACCCACTGAGACAGCACCCTACCCACTGAGCTAGCCTACCCGCTGAGACAGCACCCTACCCACTGAGCTAGCCTGCCCGCTGGAGCCAGCACCCTACCAACTGAGCTAGCCTGCCCACTGAGACAGCACCCTACCCACTGAGCAGCCTGCCCGCTGAGCCAGCACCCTACCCACTGAGCAGCCTACCCGCTGAGACAGCACCCTACCCACTGAGCTAGCCTACCCGCTGAGACAGCACCCTACCCACTGAGCTAGCCTACCCACTGAGCCAGCTCCCCAGGGATCATTCCTGGTGGGGCTTAGAGGACCATATGGGCTACTGGGGATCAAAACTGGCCTGACCGTGCGCAAGGCAAGCAGCTTCCTTGCTGTACTATCTCTCCAGCCCCACCAAACCTAATACCGAAAATGAGTGCGCAGGGGCCAGAGAGATAGTGCCAGTACCCACCCTTCCCAAACTACCAGAGCCTGGGCTTGGCGGTTTATTTGAAGTCCAGTTAAGGACGTCCCCTACCACCCTCTGCTTGGCTGGGCAGATAGAAGCCACTGGCGGGCCGGGAGCCCTGAAGGTGCTGAAGGAGATAAGGTGAAGAGAGCCGGACCCACCGCCAGCTTCTGGACAGATAGTCTCAAGGATGGCCCTGGCAGGTCACTGCCAGCCTTGGGACAAGCCAGCCACCTCTCTCCTGAGAGAAACCTGCCAGGCCTGACCACAGACGCACAGACGCCCCCTGGCAGTTTCTGCGCGCTTTGTCCTGTGGTGCTGGGGCACAAGTACAGCCACGTCTGGCTCCAGAACAGGGCGAGAATCTTCCCCAGCTTCTTCAGCTGGGGGCAGTGCAGCACAGCTGGTGACCCCTCCTCCCCAGAGCTCGGACTAGCCCAGCCGACTATGGCGTATTGATGATTTGTTTGGGGTCCACACCGTCTCCGGGCCCAGAGCTCAAGAGTGGCTTATGGTAGGACTAGGGGGAGCCGCCCTGTGCCAGAAATGGAACCAGGGCCAGCTCCAGCCATCCAGTGCCAGGAAGGGAACCAGGGCCTGTTACATGAAGGCCTGCATTAGACTAGCCCTTGGAACTCCCTCCTGGCCCTATAGGTTTAAGTGTTTTTTTCTGCAGTACATGATGGCTATCTAAAGATTTCGCTGCAGAGATGAGAGAGAGAGAGAGAGAGAGAGAGAGAGAGAGAGAGAGAGAGAGAGAGTCAGTTACATACAGAGCACAACCGTAACACGTGCAAGGTTCTGAGTTTGATCCCCAGCACTACATGACCCCAAGTAGCTCTGGGTGTGGCCGGGAGACTGGACACCACAGGTCTCTCCCCACCAGGTAAATCACGGCTGAAAAGACACGATTTATTTAATTTTCTTTTCTTTTCCTTCTTTGTTTTGGCACCACACCCAGTGGTACTCAGGGGCTTACTCCTGGCTCTGTGCTCAGGGTTCGCCTCCCTGGCTGGCCTCCAGGGGACCATATGGGGCTTTGGGGATCAAACCTGGGCTGGCTGTGTGCAAGGCAAGAGCCTTCCCTTCTGTACTCTGGCTCCATCATTTTACTATCTATTATTATTGTTGTTGTTGTTTTTGTTTTATTATTTGCAATGCTGAGGAGGAAATCCCACTCTAAAACACACAAGGCTGTGCTTTACCACTTAGCCAGATCCTCAAGTGGCTTCTAATTAAAAAATGATTTCACTGCAAATTTGGCATTATCTGATGGGACAAGGAGCCATCCGTAGCAACGCCATCACAATACACACTGCTTGATTGTGGAGGAAATCATGTTTTTCCCCCCAACCTTTTATGTAGTCAAACACTCATCAAACAAACAAAACACCATTATGGTTTGCAACTGAGTATTGCACTGGACCGAGATTCTAGAAAGAGAACTCTATGGTCCGGTCCCTCTCCCTTGGCTGTAAGGGGGGCTTCTCTCTCCCCAGATTTCTAAGTCAGGTGTTCTCCCTTCCCACTCACACGGGGCTGAGCTTCCTGACTAGGGAAACCTTGTGGCTGGCATCAGGTGTTACCATGGCGACCATCTGGGAGCGATTCAATGGAGGCGGGCTGTGCCAATAGCAGAGGCTGCTTTTCCCTTTGAAATTCTCCGCAGGGAAGGATGTTCTCTGGCGTTCTTCTCTTTCCAGCAAGTGCTTGTCATCTTCACCAGGTTTCCAAACGCAGAGAAAGTACAACAGGTAAGACACATGCCGCGTGCACAGCCACCCCGAGACAATCTCCGCCACTACACATGGTGGTTCCCGAGCACCGTCAAGGTGGATCCCTAAGCGGAATCAGGAGGAAGCCCTGAGCACTGCTGGCTGCGGCCCAAAAAGAAATTAGGACTCCTCCAAAATAAAAGCGAAACAAAACAAAATTCAAAGTGCAATGCACGAGTTGATGGATTGGGCGAAGACGACAATGGCCCCATTCCCATGTCAGTTGAGTGGCCGCGCTCTGGTGGGCAGGGCCTGAACCGCTTGTTGGCCAGGCGTCAGGGGTGTGCGGCTGACGGCTGACGGCTGACATCCCAGCGAGGTCCCAGCTGGTGCACTTGGTTCTTGTTGGTGCCACCTGCTTCCATCCCCTCCAGACCCAGGGTGGATTCCCTACTCTCAGCTCCCTAGCAAGGGGGTCCCCCTGCCAGTCCCCGAGCTCTGACTAGCCCTGCCTAAATGCCCTCTTGCAACTTCCCGGAGGGATGCTGGCCGGGTGTTCTGGAGTTGTGCCTCCCAAAAAGCTCCGGGCTAGGAATTCTACTGTGTTGTTTGTTTTGGGTTTAGAACCGACGGTGCTTGGGGCTGGCTCCTGGTGGTTCTCAGGTGACCATGAGATGCCAGGGATTGAACCACATGCAAAGCTCACACTCAGCCCCATTTAGGTCTTGCTGGTGCTAGAGAGTCCCCGGGGGGCCTCCCTAGCCCCTGTGGACTCTGGGTCCTAAGGCACCCTTTGGAGAGGGCGCCCCAGGCTGTCCCTGGGTGGGAAGGTGAGGAGGGCAACTTCCATTCATTCCCTTTCAATCCACTTTAGAATCCACGGGTCGAGCCTCTAGGCAGCTTTTCTGGATACAGTGTCTGCGGGGAGTTTTTCCGTCCTGTCTGGCTTGAAAGGTTAGAATGCAGAATCCTAGAATCTTAGACCGGGAATGTCATTTCATCCTTGACCTCACGTAATCCAACTCTCTCTCTCTCTCTCTCTCTCTCTCTCTCTCTCTCTCTCTCTCTCTCTCTCTCTCTCTCTCTCGTTTGTGATCGGTGTTTGAACCTATTGATCAGACACAGACTCGGTCTGTTACGATTGACCCTTGACAGATATTAGCGAGAATTCTCAGAATACTCTTGGCAGGTAAATCCACTCTGTTCACAGATCAGAAAATAGGCTTGCAGATGGGACTCAGCCCAGAGGCAGAGCAGAGTTGACCCTGAGTAGTTCCCTCACGCCCTGTTCTTTCTGTCTGTCCTGTTGGTGCTGGGGGACCCTATGTGGTGCTGGGATCACCATGCGGCCACTGTCCGAGCCGCTGTCCTGTCTCTGTCCCTCCGCGCCCTGCTTTTCCCTGAGGGCTGGCGCTTTGAGAGGCTATTGCATAACCAGCCTTGAACATGGCCAGGAACGGAACTTACAGCCTTGCAGGGACTTCTTTCTGCCTTGTGGGTTGTTTTTTTTTTTTTTTTTTTTCTTTTTTGGGTCACACCCGCGATGCTCAGGGGTTACTCCTGGCTCTGCACTCAGGAATTACTCCTGGCAGTGCTCGGGGACCATATGGGATGCCGGGGATCGAACCCGGGCCGGCATAGGACAGCCACGAGCAAGGTAAACGCCCTACCCTCTGGACTATCGCCCGGCCCCATTTTTTTTTCATTTTTAAAAGGAATAATTGCTTTTGGAAAACTGTAAATAATTCAGGGGTACAACTGATGAAAACAAAATAAAACACACGGTTAGGTCTCAGCCCCAGAGCTCTGCCCTAAGCTTTATTTAATGTGTTTACCGGTTGGACCTGGTGACAAAGTCCCTGAAAAGCCTGGCCTCTGCACACGTGGGTATTGATCGGGCAGTGCATTGACTGGGCGGTGCATTTAGCAGAGCGCCCTTCTGTCAACGAATGACATCCGGCCTTACCAGCAGGGGCGGCCACACACTAGATCTCTGCACAAGCAAATGGCAGTTTCTGGGTTTCAACAACGACCCTTGCCCTTAGCACCATGTTATGGGTCCTTGGAGGAAAGACTGTCTCCTGCGATAAGCTTGGACTTGCTGCCCGAGGCCTGGCAGCCCATCTTCAGACTCTGCTGAGGTCTCAGGGAATCAGGAGCCGTGGAGTTCCTTTAGATGTTCCTCCCTTTGGAAAGAAAACTCTGGTTTTGGCTAAATAAACTTACTGAAGGTATGATGCATCTATAGCTTAAAAGGCATTTCAGGAACAGAGTCACTGAACAAGGTAGCCCCCTGCTTGCACTCAGGAGACCCAGCTTCGGTCCCCACCACCGCCTGGCCTCCAGGAACGACCACTCAGCACTGAGTCGGAGTAGCCCTAAGCACTACCATAACAACCAATATATTCCCGAGACCTAGCACCATAACAACCAATAATCCCTAGACCTCAACCACCCTGCACCCATTCCTGCGGAGTCCACCGTAAGAATTTGGTCTTATAATAAGAAGCTTGGAATATTCCATTCATTCCTGCCCCATGAACAGGGGGCCAGTTCTCATGGTTTGTTAAGCCACCCCTGCGGTGCGCGGGCTGGCTCTATGCTCAGGGCTGGCTCCTGGCTCTATGCTCAGGGTCACCCCCTGTCAGGAGACCATACACAGTGGCAGTGATCGGACCCAGGCCCGCCGTGAGTGAGGGAAGCACTTTAACCCCGTAGTACCTCTCAGGCCCCCAGGCTCCTTTTTCGCTAGGGACAGCCCGCCCTCTTACACTCAGCCAGCACTTTGCGCTGTATATTTTGAGAGTTTTATGTATAGTTTGTTCAATTTCAGTTCTGAAATTGGAGCAGGGATTTGGGCTTCTCCTACCATTCCTCCACCTCCATGCCAGCAACCCCGAAGAGAGACACTCCAGACCCAACTACTCCAGACCCACAGCTGTGCCGCCGCCCCATGTGGAAGCAACCCATGGAGCTCTGGAAGGCAGTAAAGGGCTCAGTCAGCTCCCGGCGGCGCGACAGTCTTGGATAGTACTGGATGTTAGGACCAGGTCCTTCCCAGGATCTTTCACCTTTATACACTGTATACAGTTCTAGGCAGGTTCTAGCCATGGCCGTCATCCCAGTGAGCCTAGCAAGAAGCCTGAGGAAAACCCATGCCATGAGGTTAGTCATTCTCAACATCTGGACTCCACAGCAACTCAGAGCTCCACCCAAGAGAAAAGCTAATCTTTGTCCGTTGAGTTTCTTCAGTACATGCTCCAGATGAGAGCCTTCTACTGAGAGTGTACCACCCACACAGCAGAGCCTGGCAAGCTACCCATGTTTTATTTGTTATGCCAAAAACCAGTAACAATTATGGACCTCATTCCCGAAGGAATGACCTGAAGGAATGGTTTGAGGCTTTTCCTGTTCCTGGAGCAAGCAGATGCTCTTGGGCTACACTTGCTTGCAACAGGACAGGACGTATGGGTATGTTACTGGTGCCCGCTTGAGAAAATTGATGAACAACGGGAAGACAAGTGATACAGTGATACAAGTGATATAAGTGATACAGTGATACAAGTGATGTATTTTGTATAGTTTGAAATTTTGTGGCCACATCCATTTGGTTCTGGAGCCTACCTGCCCCTCCCTCCTTCCCCTCCCCCCACCACTGTGTTCCGCACACCAGTCACTGGCTCAGGAAACACTTGAGCAGTTGCAGGGGTTCTGGGACTCTGCCCATCTTCAGGGGGTGCTGGGACTCTCCCCCATCTTCAGGAGATGGGGCACAGCAGAAGGGCCACCTGGTCCCTACTGGCTGGGCGCGAGTGCTCAGGGTCCGAGAAGGCAGACCCCTTTCCTAATGCTCAACAATGGGGCCACCGGCTGTCTGTCACTCCCTGTCATGACGGTGGTGGCTTCCCGTCCCCATTCTCCGCATTTCTGTCCCACGCTGGCTCGGTGAAACCTGCACCTTCTCCCTGGCCAGCCGTGCTGCTGGGAGGCTGAGCACTTTCTTCCCGGCCGTGCTCCTGGGAGGCTGAGCACCTTCTCCCCGGCCGAAGCTGCTGGGAGGCTGAGCACCTTCTCCCCAGCCCAAGCTGCTGGGAGGCTGAGCACCTTCTCCCCGGCCTGCTGGGATGCTGAGCACCATCTGCCGAGCACCATCTGTCAGGCGGGCCCCACGGACCTTGGGGCTCGGCGTGTAGGCTCCGGCTCGCCCGGATCACCTGTCCATCCCCTCACGGCTCAGGTTCTCTGCTTTCTCATCTCCCTAATGAGGCTCAGGCTCACGTTTAATTAACAAATGGATGGGAGGGAACAGGAGGGAAAAAATAATATTGTTAAAATGGCAATACTCCTTAAAGCATTTATTTTACAGCTTCAGTGCAGGCCCTATAAAGACACCCATGACATTTTCCAAAGAAAGTAATCAAACACTTCTGAAATTTATATAGAGCAATAAATCCCAATGAAGAGCTAAAGCAATCCTTGGGGAAACGAATATTGAAGATATCACCATCCCCAACTGCAACCTGTACAACAGAGTAGTAGTCGATCAAACATACAGCCCACAACGGAGATGGACTTCCTGCCTGACAGCTAGTTGACAGCCAGCTTGGGGATGGTCGTGGTGATGAGCATCAGGTCCATGAGGGAGAGCGGCTGAGCAGGAAGTACACAGGGAAGTGCAGCGGGGGTCGGCATAGATAAGAGAAATGGTGATGGAGTTGCCACTAACAGCAACAAGCGCGACCACCATGGTCAAGGAGAAAAGAAAGACGTGGGTGAGGAAATCATCGAAGAGCCCTTCTAGGATGAAGTCGGCCAGCGAGGACTGATGTCCAGTCTCATGGGCATGATAAGTTCCTGAGAAACAGGAAGCGGATAGGGATGAATATGCGAAATCTAGGTTTCATACACTCAAATCCAGGTACTTTATCATCAGACAAACTTGAAATGAGAGATTGCTATTATTAACATTTCTAATTTAAAGTAAAAACATGAGTCACCTGACCTAAATTATTTTCTCAAATGAAATTCAGAAATTCCAATATTTATGGACTCTTTAGTTGGGTCCTAGGCGACACCTCCCAGTGACGAGGATACACTCAGTCAATCACGGAGATTGCTCAGGCAGTGCTCAGGGATCTGTGTGGCACATGGGCTGGAACCTAAAGCTCTAGCAGTTAGGATCTGCCCCTCTATGCATCGGCCCAAAGTTACAGACTCTCTGAAGCACCAAACTTCAACAAGTTTCTCATCATTAAGTATGGACGAGTTATAAGTTTACACACATACGTGCATATTTATAAACACAGAAACCCATATACAAGAGAATGTCTATGCATATATACATTCTAAATTTATAGGTATTCTCTGTGTTAAAACTGTATACATATAGTTTTGGCTTATTATATCAAACAGGAATCAATCTGAAATGTAGAAACTCTAAAAAAAATCTTAAATATTTATGGCTGAAGGAACCCACAGTGAGTACAACACTTGTCCCTCCATTTGGCCAGCATATGTTCGATCCCTGGCACTCCATCTCTTTCCACAAACACCACCAGTAGTGATCCCTGAGCACAGAGCCAGGAATCATCAGTGAGAATGGCATGTGTTGCCCAAAACAAAAAATGTAAACACTCATTTTTGTATTTATTTTATAGTATTCACTGAAATTTCCCTCTAGTAACTGCGATCTGGTTAAGACACTGTAAAAGGCGTCATCCCTGTGTCTGATGCTAGAGCTGAGAGTCCGTGGGGCAGGAAGGGATGATGGATTAAGTTTGTAGATCAGGGAACGTGCGGGAGCCGCTGAAGATGAGCTGTTACCATCAAGGACAGACCAGAGCTAGTTACTCTAGCCCCCATCTGTTGCTGTGTTTATTGCACAGTAATGGGGACCTCCCTAACTGGGTGAAACACACACACACACACACACACACACACACACACAGGCTCAGTGGTTAGAGCAGGTAAAGGGAGCCCCAGGGAGGGAGAGTCACTGCAGACCCAGCTGCTGCTTTACACTAATGAGGTGAACTAGAAGATGAGCCGTATGGAGGGAAATAAAGGGGAGACTGTGCCTTCCGCCCTCTGAATCACTTCCGTCATCTCCCTGTGCTAGCACCACACTGAGCTTACGTGACCCAGAAGCAAACACACAAGCATAAGCAAGAAGTCTGGGCTGAAACTCGCCCTACTCAAACTGAAATACTGCAATGCTTCCTGATTCCTTTCATATGAAGTGGACACACACACACACACACACACACACAATTCTATTTCATCTCAAATATACATCTCCAATTCATCCTTATTTCCGAATGTGACACAGTGACTTTAAATACAACAAAATATAACACTTCCTAAAAAGATAATAAAATTCTGCGTATTATCTCTGGTTGATGCTTATTTTTATCCTCCTGTCTTATTCAGGACATTCATTCTTGTCCTGTGAAGACAGGACAAGTGAAGCTTGTCTATAAACTAAAAACAAAATATTGGTATACAAATTTATAATTTACAGAGATGGAAACAAGGAAGAAGTAGCGTCTATTACTGTTCATAGAAAGTAGTCTGTTATTGCCACAGAATGGCCCCCATATGGACGGCGCAATGCCATCCTATGGATGTCCATCACAGCTCTTTCTAGTAGCTCTTGTTAATGCCCATGGACGCTAAATTCTTTTTTTTTTTTTTTTGCTTTTTGGGTCACACTCGGCAATGCTCAGGGGTTTCTCCTGCTCTGCACTCAGGAATTACTCCTGGCGGTGCTCGGGGGACCATATGGGATGCCGGGATCGAACCCTGGCCGGCATGGGCTGGCCACGTGCAAGGCAAACGCCCTACCCGCTGGGCTATCGCTCCGGCCCATGACACTAAATTCTTAATCACAGCAATAGGACGGAGGCTATGTAAGGGCTCAGCTACATGGAGTCCACTCACCCAGGCAAACTTACTGGACTCTTCTGGAAGCCCAGCATGCCCATAACTGACAGCAACGCTTATCCCAGATACGGAAGCATTCCGTTGGCATCAGCCCATTACTTACTGGGAGCATGGGATTTCCTATCAGGAGATAGTACTTGACTCTGACTGCAATAGTCTTTTTTTTCTGGAAACGCATTTGCTTCCTTTGACTGCAGTGCTTAGTTAAGGGCACAAGCCATGGATTCATAGTTTTTTTTTCATTCACCACAATAATGTTCCATGAAGCACAGCTTCTGACTAAGAACACACCTCACTATGTCTGAAGAGGCGGAATTGGTCCTTGATATGCGATTGTCTGGGCTTAACCACCAACATCCTGAAACAATGATTTCACAGAATAGTGGAAGGGCCTTTAGAAGACACAACTATAGCAACAGTGGTTGAGCACATTTGCTTTCAAATCAGTGTTATGTAGGAATCAACAGAAGCTGGATAAGAGACTCTATTGCTGGTATGAATTATCCTATTGAGTTGAAATCAGGTTGGAGAAAAGGAACATCTTGGAATGTTCAATAAAAAGGAGAACTGTCCTGGGTAGCGCTGGAGTATTCAAATATGAATCAGGTCAATAAAATGAAGATTGTGATCTTAGCCAGATGAATTTCCCTAATGCTCATTATTCTGATTGTCACACAAATACTAATCTTTGTGAGAGCTGTTAAGGAATGAAACTAAACTTTAAATTATGACAAAAATGCAAGGCTACAATTCTTTGCATTTTTCCCCATATACCTCTCCTGAAATCTGATGCATCCCAGTTCCCGGGTCAGATATTGACGTTTTGAAGCAAAAACAGAAGCAAGTGAATCTTTAGGCAACAATTAGCTGCTGGTAAAGCGGCACATGGATCACACTGTGTCTCTCTGCTGCCAAACACAGCTTGTGACTATTTAACAGCTAATTTTCCCCAGGCCCTCTCCCCTTACTCTCATCCACTTGACAAAGTCACTCAAGACCCTTTGACTAAGGAGCAGATTCTCCCCATCATCTTACTGGTCTCCAACTCAGCAGATTGCATATCAAACTGGTTTGTGACCCTCAAATGCCTTCTTTGAAGGCTCTTTCTCAAGTGAGTGGCCAATATCACTTTCTGGTCTTGATCACTTGATCACTTGACATCCCGTTATTTGTCAGGTTGCTCGAGCGAGTGCCAGTAACATTTCCATTGGACCCTATCACGTGCCAGTGCAGCCCAATGGCATCTGCTTGCTCCAGGAATACGAAGAGCCTCAAACCATTTGTTCAGGGTCTTGACGAAGAAGTCTGACCATCTTGTAGGTGGGCGGCCACGTGATCTTTTGATGTCCCATGGGATTCAGTTGGTAACGGCTCTAGTTCAGCGGTCGTCTCCAAATTGCATTACATGTCCAGCCCATCTGATTTTCGATGCCTTGGCAAATGAGACAGCGTCCTAACTCTCAATCATCGATGTAGGTCAGAGCTCCGGATTCCTTCTCTCACTTGATTGAGGCGTGATATTCCAAGCATAGCTCTTTCGATTCCTCTTTGGGAGACCCGAATAGCATTCTCATCCTGCTTTCGTCCCTACGAAAGGTCTCTGAGGCGCATGTTAATGCAGGGAGAACGGTGGAGTCAAAGAGATGTGCCCGGAGCCGGAGGTTCCACAAGTGTTTGGGAGTCAGAGGTTAGGTAAGCCAGAGAAGGGAGCAGTGTACTAAGGGGGTGGAAAAGGGGAGGGAAGGGGGTTTCTCAAGTCAATGATTTCTGACCAAAAATATCAGTATAATCCAGGTTGAGCATCTTCTGAATACCACCAGGAGTAATTCCTGAGTGCAGAGTCAGAAAAAAACTGCTGAGTATCGCTGGGTGTTACCCAAAAAGCCAAATAATAAATTAAAAAAATAAATAAAAAGCAACAGAGGGCTGGGGAGAGCGCTCAAAGTGCTGGACCCATACTTGGAGTGGGGGAGCCGGGTTTGAGCACTGCTAGTGGCCCCGAGCACTGTGCCAGGAGGAGTTTCCGAGCACCACCAGTTGTGGCCCCCAGACCAAATTCTCCCTCTGCCATTTCTCTCTCCGCCCCGTGTCAGGAGGCCCGTACAGAATCTCTTATTGTATAGTGAGCCGGGTGTGGGGCCTGCAGGGTCGCCCTCCTTGCTCAGGAGTGACCCCTGGTGGTGAGGGCCGTATGTGACACGCACTGGGGTCAGCCTCAGGCGCGTGGGCCACTTGGGGTCCAACTGCTCTCTGGTCCTGGAGTTCTTGTGGTATGACGTGGTATGTGACATGACGTGGTATGTGACGTGGTCTTGTGGTATGACGTGCTGACTTCCAAGGAGGGTCCTGGCATTGTGCGGAGCAGGGAGACTCCGATGCTGCGCCCTCACGTTTCTCCGCAGAGTGCGTCCACAGCGAGAGCTTTGGGTGGGCAATGCAGGGACTGTCCATGGAAACGGTCGCTCCTGGGCTTCACCCGGTCTTGCCCGCTCTTGGCTCTGGCGCTCTGCCCTAACGGTCGTGAAACTTCTTTGCTCCTAAAGAGGAAATTGTGTGCATTAATTCACCTGGTTGTCTAAGGTAGTTTCTGGTTTACTGGTTTTGAATTTCCAAGGATTTTTACTTTATCCTCAAAATCTTTTTGTTTGGGGCCACACGAGGCAGTGCTCGGGGCTCCTGCCAGCTGGGAGCACTCCTGGGGGGTGGGGGGGGGCAGTGCCCAGGTGGGGGCTGGCTCCTACCTGCAAACCTGCGTGCTTGGCGCTGTCTCCCCAGCCCTGACCTTGCCCACTCCACGCTGTGCTTTTCTTGAAACTTAAACATGGATTGTGAAGATAATGAGACCTTTAAAAAATAATTTTGTGCTGGAAGTCAAAGTTTCCTTTTCTTTGACGGGCTCCTGAGATCTACCCACAGAATGGGAGCGTGAACGGTGCGCCGCCCTCTAGTGTTCAGGAAAGTCCTCTCACTGTCTGACTCCCCTTTTCTGAAAACACTGGGTCATCTGCGTCTGAAATAAACAGGAAGGGGGATAGAGGTGGGGGAGAGAGGGGGAGAGAGAGAATAAGAGACATAAGCATATTCATTTATTCAGGCTATCACACCCAGCAGTGCTCAGGGCTGACTGTGTGCTCAGGGATCACTCATGATGGAGCTCAGGGGACCACATGGGATTCTGGGGGCAAACCTGGGTCTACCAACGTGCAAGGCAAGTACCTTACCCCCCTGTACTATCTCTCGGCCACCGAAATCAATGTCTCCGCCCGGAGGGAAGTGGGGGAAGCCTCCAACCCGGCTCAGACGCCGCCCCACTCCGCAGGGCCTGCTCTTAGCGCCCATGTTGAGCGGATTTCAGTATATGCGCTTGGGGTGAGCCAACAAACATTCAACTCATAACAGTAAGTACATCCCTTCAATAAGAAATGAGGGGCCGGAGCGATACTTGTAAAAGTGGCCGACCTGGGTTCGATCCTCAGCATCCCGTATGGTCCCCTGAGCACTGCCAAGAGTAATTCCTGAGCAAAGAGCCAGGAGTAACCCCTGAGCATTGCCAGGTGTGACCCAAAAAAGAAAAAAAAATGAAGACACCAGTATGTCAGGTGGATTTAATTCCCATCACTAGCCACTTGCGTGGCGGCCAAGGCATAGATTCCACAGTGACAGAGTCTGGGCGCCGGCAGGTCGATAATGGAACTGGGGTGGAAATGGAACCCCTTAAGATTTAAACTGTTACATCCTCCTCCTTGGTGAGAACCCGCCAAGAGGTTCAAGAGCACCAAGAACACTGTCTGTTCACCTGCGTGAGGCTGTCAGCGGGCGCATCGACCCAGGGATGGAGCCATCACGCCACAGAAAACAGCTCACCTACCCAGAGCACCATATTGTTTTCTACAACAGTTGGACCAATCTTGACCTCGCATCCTTAGGAGGGAGAAAGGTCACCTGTATGTAACCCAGGCTAAGTCATACTCTCAAAGTCTGCCCAGCCATTCCCACACAAAGGCAGTTTCTTTCCCTCTCCCAAGAATCTGTTGATGACCTGGTGATTGGCCGTGAAAGGCAGGAGGGGACGCGTGTCAATACCGTGTGATCTAGGCCTGGCCCTCAAGAGTTCTTGTAGCTCTTCTTGCTCTGGGGCCCTTCTCCTGCCCTGTCAATGAGGCCCCGCCTGGTCTGCTGGAGATAGAGACCCTGCAAAGCAGGTCCCGGGGAGCCTTGCTCGGGGCCTGGGAAAAGAGCGAGAGTGGCGGTAGAGCAGAGAGCAGGAGCTCGCAGAACCTCGTCCACGTTGGAGCCTGCAGAGTTGTGTGTGGGTAAGATCCAAGGGTTGTTTGAAGGCTCTAGGTTTGGGGGTGATTCCGGACCCAGCACTAGGTATGTGCTGACTTGTTCAGCAGTTGTGTGCCCGTCACACACACACACATGCGGCCTTTCCAGCTTCCTGTGGTACCACGTTTCACTCGGCGTCGCGTTACCACGCTAACATGCCACCATGACGCTGTATTTCGGCTCTGTCTGTCCTTTCTAGCAGGATTTTTCTGTGCTTTCTTGTTTCTTGGAATGTGCACGGTTTGGTGCAGTTCAAAGGCTACTTCAGGGCTACTGACCACTCCAACAGTCCCTGCTGCTCCTCTTCCTTAGCAGGAAGCCTGCAGAGGTGAAACACATCCACCTGGGATCCAGAACTGCCAGGCAGCACGGATTTACTTATTTTCCCCTTTTTGGGTCACAGCCAGCAATGCTCAGGGTTACTCCTAGCTCCGCACTCCGGAATTACTCCTGGCGGTGAGAGCAGTTTTCCCTTAGAAACCCACCTTGTGCCCGAGGAGGGGTGATGGCTGGGGGCAGGGTGGGTTTCCTAGGGACAGAAGAGGGGCAGGGTGCTGAGGTCAGGTGGGGCCGCCAGGTCAGGGGCTTTGGGAGCAGAAGGATAGTTCCTGTCTTTTCTCTTCTTCCTTTCTCTTTTCCCCCCCTTTTCTCCCCTTCCCTTTCTTTTCCTCTCCCTCCCTTCCCTGCCCCTCCTCTCCCCTTCCCTGCTGGGAACGGAACTGGGTCCTCAGGCAGCCAAAGTAACCACATTCCAGTCCTATCTGTCCTTTCCAACAGGATATTTTCTGTGCTTTCTGCTTTCTTGGAATGTGGATGGTTTGGTGCAGTCCGAAGGGCTGACCCTGTGACGTGACTTTCTGCCATTTACCTGCTCTGACCTTCATTAAAATGGCATCGGGAAAGGGGCTGGGGGACCCTGCCCAGAAGGCTCCCCCATTCTCTGGGAGTCTTTCCCTGTCTGTCTGGTCTTTCATGAACTCCCTCCTGAAAGATTAAGCACATGAAATGGCTCCGGCACGTTCAGCCCTTAACACCTGACATGAGAGAGAAATCTGGTTCCCCTACGGAAATGCCTCTTTAATCTCTGCTTTTTTTTTTTTTTTGTCTTGTGTCCTGCGGTGGGGGGGGGCCGGGCGGGGGCAACGCCCCTTCGCTCCGGCCCCTCTGCTTTTTTTCTTGACCTGTGGACCTATGGGAATAGAATTGAGTATCCTGACACCCAACCTCAAACATATGATCATGTAATCTTTGATAAAGGTGCAACGAGTCTAAAATGGAGTAAGGAAAGCCTCTTCAACAAGTGGTGTTGGGAAAACTGGGCAGCGACATGTAAAAAAATGAATTTGGACCTGTTACCATGCACAAAAATCAGATCAAAATGGATTAGAGATCTGAATATCAGACTTGAATCCATAAAGTACATTGAAGAAAATATAGGAAAAACCCTCCACGACATTGAAGCTAAAGGCATCTTCAAAGGTGAAACATCACTAACAAAACAACTAGAAGAAAAGATAAACCTATGGGACTACATGAGACTAAAAAAGTGGGGCCGGAGGCGATAGCCCAGCGGTAGGGCGTTTGCCTTGCACACGGCTGGCCTGTGCCAGCCTGGGTTCAATCCCGGCGTCCCATATGGTCCCCGAGCACCGCCAGGAGTAATTCCTGAGTGCAGAGCCAGGAGTAACCCCTGAGCATTGCCTGGTGTGACTCAAAAAGAAAAAAAAAAAGCTTCTGCACCTCAAAAGAAACAGTGACTAAGATACAAAAGCAGTCCACAGAATGGGAAAGAATATTCACCCAATACCCATCTGATAAGGGGTTAATATCCAGGATATATCAGGCACTGGTAGAACTTTACAAGAAGAAAACAAACAACCCCATCAAAAAATGGGGAGAAGAAATGAACAGAAACTTCAGCAAGGAAGAAATTCGAATGGCCAAAAAACATATGAAAAAATGCTCATCATCACTAATCATCAGAGAGATGCAAATCAAAACAACAATGAGATGCCACTTTACACCACAGTGACTGGCACATATTCAAAAGAGCAAGAACAACAAGTGCTGGCGTGGATGTGGGGAAAGGGGACACACATCCATTGTTGGTGGGAATGCCGGCTGGTACAGCCTTTCTGGAAAACAATATGGACATTCCTCCAAAGACTAGAAATTGAACTCCCATTTGACCCAGCCATACCACTCCTGGGAATCTACTCTGGGAAACCAAAAATACGCAGCGGAAACACCATCCCTACTTTTATGTTCATAGCAGCATTATTCACAATAGCCAGAATCTGGAAGCAACCAGAGTGCCCGAAAATCGATGACTGGATAAAGAAGCTTTGGTACATCTACACAATGGAATACTATGCAGCTATTAGGAAAAATGAAGTTATAAAATTTGCCTATAAATGGATGGACATGGAGAAGATTATGTTGAGCGAAATTAGCCAGAAGGAGAGAGATAGACACAGAATGACTGCATTTATCTGCATAACATAAATATATATGTACATATTAAGATACCAATATCCAAGGTCAAGTGAAACATATATCAGGAGGTCTTGTCAAAGGTGGAAATTATCACAAACGTGTGGGGAGTCAGGAGGCTAGGTACAATGGAGAATGGAACAGTGTGCTAACAATTGTCGAGGGTACTAATGCCAACCTAGAACTGAGCATTAAATGGAGGCAAAAGATACACATGACAACCCTTTAATGTATGTTCTGTAATCCATAGTCTGGAGGGGAAGGAAAAGAGAAAGAGAGAGAAACCGGAAAGAGATAAAGAACCTGCCATGGAGCAGGGCTGGGGAGGGGGGAGGGAACCGGGACGTTGGTGGTGGGAGATGGGCACTGGTGGCGGGATGGGTGCTGGAACACTGTATGACCAAAACCCAAATATGAACTTTTTAATTGTATATCTTTGTAATTGTAAAAACAAAAAAATTTAAAAAAATAAAAAAAAGATAAAAATAAATAAAGAGAAAAATTCCTAGCCAAAAAAAAAAAAAAATTTCTGCCTGTTTTTCTTGTGCACTTGCTATCTTTGCCTTGGTTTTCTTCATTTCTTGGTGTGTATTTCTTGAAATACACGTAATTTTTGTGTGTGTATTTGTATGTGTATATGTGTGAGTGTGTATGTGAATGTGTGAGTTTGTGTATATATGTGAGCGTGTATATGTATTAGATGTATATGTGTGTGCGGCGCATGCATGTGTGTGTGAGTGTGTGTGCTCTCGCCTTCCACATGCAAGGCAAGCAGACGAGCAGTCTCGTGCAGAGCTAAGCCTGTTTCTTGATGACTGTGCTCTTGTATAAGATGCTCAGATGCTACCAATTCTGCTCTTCAATATCTTCTTTGATGATGATGATGATGATGATGATGATGATGATGATGATGATGATGATGATGATGATGATGATGTCTTTTTTGGGTCACGTCCGGTGATACTCAGGGTTACTCCTAGCTCTGCACTCAGAAATTACTCCTTGGACTGGAGTGATAATACAGCCAGCAGGGAGAGCGTTTGCCTTACACATGACTTGGGTTCAACCTCCTGCCATACCTCATGGTCCCCTGAGCACTGTCAGGAATAATTCCTGAATGCAGAACCTAAGCTGTGCAGGAGGAAGACAGCGGCATGGAACACCTTCAAGAGCATCAAAGAAATAACTAAAAGGACAAAGAACCTCCGGCTCTGGGCACATCTCTTCGACTCCACTGTTCTCCCTGTATTAACATACACCTCAGAGACCAGGACCCGAGGAAAGCAGGATGAGAATGCTATTCGGGTCTCCCAAAGAGGAATCGAAAGAGATATGCTTGGAATATCATGCCTCACTCAAGTGAGAGAAGGAATCCGGAGTTCCTGACAATCCAGAGTCAGGGATGCTGTCTCGTTTGCCAAGGCATCGAAAATCAGATGTGCTGGACATGTAATACGATTTGGAGATGACCGCTGGACTAGAGCCGTTACTGACTGGATCCCATGGGACGTCAAAAGATCACATGGTTGCCCACCTACAAGATGGTCAGATTTCTTCGTCAAGACCCTGAAGGAAATGGTTTGAGGCTCTTCATATTCCTGGAGCAAGCAGATGCCATTGGGCTACACTGTCATGTGATAGGGTCAAATGAAACATTACTGGCACCCGCTGGGAGCAAATTGATGAATAACGGGATGTCAAGTGATCAAGTGATCAATGATAGTATCACTGTATCACTGTATCACTGTCTTCCCGTAGTTCATTGATTTGCTCCGAGTGGGCACCAGCAACATCTCCATACGTCCTGTCGAAAGCAAGTATAGCCCAAGGGCATCTGCTTGCTCCAGGGACAGGAAGAGCCTCAAACCATTCTTCAGGTCATGGAATTGAGGTCCATAATTGTTACTAGTTTTGGCATAAGAAATAAAACACAAGTAGCTTTCCAGGTTCTGCTGTGTAGGTGGTATACTATCAGTAGAAGGCTTTCGTCTCAAAAATTACTGATGAAACTTATAGGGGAAAGATCAGGTTTTCTCTTGGATGGAGCTCTGAGGAACTATAGAGTCTGAATGTTGAGAATGACTGACCGCATGATGTGTGGGTTGCTCTGGCTTCTTGCTAGGCTTACTGGGATGATGGGTATCAGTTAGAACCTGTCTAGTACTGTATACAGTGTATAAATGTGAAAGATCCTGGGAAGGACCTTATCCTAAAATCAGTACTATCTAAGAATCACGTGGCCGCTTTGCGGCCACGCACCAAGGGAAATGTGGGTCTGGCGTGAGTGGGTTTCTCTTCCAGGGAAGTTGGCATGGAGGTAGAGGAAAGGGCGGAGCCCAAATCATTGATTCGATCAATGATAGTAAAACATAAAAAATATGCTGCCTATTGTTCTGCTTTTACTACGATGGGAGGGCTGATCTCTACCCTCGTGGCCTTTCATCAGGTGCTTTCTTTCTAATTCTCCCTCCATCCTCACCGAAACTATAGTTTGTGTGATGGTCTCCACACTCTGGAAACCAAAGGTCCAGAAAATATCATGGCATTTTCTGAGATTCTTAAGCTGTTGGGTTGTGAAGGAGGGTTGAAACCAAGAGCAAACTGATCCTGAAGGTTACGTGCCCTTTCTAGAACACATAGTTCTTAAGTGTCCTGAAGCCCCCAGACCCTCCATTTCATCTCTCACCCAACCCTGGTCTCGCTTCTACCCTCATCCTCCTAGTGGCTTTTGCTTTCAGGGTGCTGGGGATGGAACCCAGGGCCTCACACAGGCAAGGCACCTCCCCTACCACCTGCCCCCTCCCCCACAGTCCTCCCTTCTTTCCCAAAATAATGGGAATGGTATCACCAATGCGCCAAGCTCTACACATCCACACTCTGAGCTAGATTTAGGTCACAAGTGTGATGAGTTTAAAAATAGATCTCTGGGTGTTAGGAGTGATGGAGTGCTTTTTTTTTGTTACATATACAATTTGGCTATAAGGATTTTTTTCCAAGGAACAATAAAATAGGAGGAGGAGGAGGAGAGTAAAAAGAAGAGGATGAGGAAGGGAGGAGAGTGAAGGAAGAGGAAGAGGAGGAGGAAGAGAGTAAAGGAAGAAAGAAGAGGAGAATAAAGGAGAAGGAAGAGGAGGAGAGAGAAAGAGGAGCGAGCCGGTGGCAGTGTGGAGATAGAATTGTTGGAAGCCGCCATTTTCCGTCTCGCCAGCAGAAGTGAGTTTGTCTTCAGACAATGTACCCCTTAGCCCGCCTGGCGCTCCAGACAGTGACCCCTAGGTCTAACTACCTGGCCACCAGCTGGCGTAAGGATGACCGTGTCCCATCTGTGGCCAATAAACTACCGCCTCACTTCTAGGGAGTACCGCTGCTTCCGCCTCTCCGTGTGGCTGCCCTGATGATCCGTCGTTATCACAGTCCCTTTCCCAGGTGAAGATGCCCCGGGAGGAAAAGTCATTGCAGGTGGGTCCCCGGGGCGACGGGGGGCAGGGGGCAGGCGCCCCCTGGTGATGCGGATGGAGGCGAGGCCTAATTCTTTTCCCAACACTAAGGTATAAGAACCGTCTGTTTCTCGGTCGTGTCAATGGTTGGGTTCTACCACATGTGTGTGGGCTGGGGGTGGGGGCAGAGGGTAGGTAAGGTAGAGAAGGGACCCGTGTGACAATAATAGTTGGAAATAGTAATGCTAGACTAGAACTGAGCATTGAAGTCAAAAGGACATACATGCTGGGTCAAAGGACATACATGCTAGCATACATGCTCTTCCCACTGAATCAGCCACGTGCAGCCACCTTCTTCCTTTCCAACACTGTGTGGCTCCTTTTTCAGAGGGGACAGGCTGGAGACCCACCGGGTGAGGTCAGGAGTGAGCCCTGGTGATGCTCTGGGGCCGCGAGGCTGTGTTGGGGGATGGCGGGGATCAGGCACCCGCAAGGCGGCATCATAACCCTATGCTATGTCTCGGCCCCCGCGGCTGCGGACTCTCAGCCAACAGAAACCCCATCAGCCAGAGGACCCAGGGGCTTCCCAGCTCTCCTGAGTCTGACCCTTCCTCCCGCACACCGCCTCGGTCCGCGATTGTCACCGAGAAAGGCTCCCTCTGTAAGGCACAGCCTGCCATGGTGAGCCTGGGCTAGATGCTGAAAGCGTCCATGGAAGCCAGCAACCGTAGCTTGGTCCATGGAAGCTAGAAACCCGTAGCTTGGCCCATGGAAGCTAGAAACCCGTAGCTTGGCCCATGGGCTAGAAACCCGTAGCTTGGCCCATGGAAGCTAGAAACCCGTAGCTGTCTGCTTCCGCCTAGGAGGGACCAGAGACAGCAGAGCCTCCTCGGAAGCTGCTCCCTGCAGTCGGATGCTTGAGTTGGCCTCGTTCCTGCCCCCAGGAGTCCCGTCCAGCCACACCCACCCTCCCTGAGCATACTCCAGCTCTAGCCTCCCACTAGAAATCCAGCATGACGGCGGCCACTGAACGCCAACACTGCGGCGAAGCCTGCCCAGGGGCGAGTGTGCTGCTGGCAGAGGGGTTGTGGACAGGGGAGCCTGTGTCAGACAGCTGTTGTCACATCTGGAACTGATGACAGGGCTGCGATAGCACAGCGGGAGGGCGTTTGCCTTGGGTTGATCCCCGAGCACTGACCAGGGTTCGATCCCCAGCATCCCACAGTACCCCCAGCAAGAGTAAGCCCTGAGCATCCCTGGGTGTGACCCAAAAAGCCAAAAAAGGCATCAGATTGCATCCGACCAGAGACCGCAGATGAGTTTTTATGCAAATGATGGGATGTAAGGAACCAATCGGACCGGGTGTGCAAATAAGGGTTTATAAGAGGACCAATCAGAGGGCTGGAGTGATAGTAGAGCAGGTTCCATGCACAGCATCCCATAGGGTCCCTGGAGCACCACCAGGAGTAATTCCTGAGTGCAGAGCCAGGACGAGCCCTTGAGCATTGCGGGGTGTGACCTGTGATGACACCCAGGAGCCCTCTTCACAATAGTCCAAAGCTGGAACCTGCCCAGCCCATGTCCTTGGACAAATGGCCAGGTCAGCCAGGCTAAGACACACAATGGGCCATCATTCAGCCTGAACAGGTAAGAAATCCGGGCCCTGCTCTGGTCAGTGGACTTTGGAGGCGCTGTGCTAGGGGAGCCAGCCCGGGAGTGCCCCATGGCTGCTGCCCGACCCTCCCCTGCAGACAGCAGGTCGCGGTGTGTCCCGCTGTTTGGGGGCTGTGTTGGGGGCTGTTCTCAGCGGCACTGCGTCTCCCGTCCCACTTCAGAAGCACGCTTTCCCCTGCACCGGCCCCGCTCTCCAACGAATGATTTAGATCATGATGGAACAACAGGATTTTTTATTTCATTGTAAAAGCACAGGACTGAGAGTTGCAGGTCACTTGCAGAAATTCCGAGGCTCCGCGGTCACCTAGCAGAGACGGAGGGCATTTAGTTAACTAGCTGGCATGGCACCAGCTCTTTGGTTTTTAATGTTTTTAAACTGAATTATCCAGAGATCTAGTTAGAAAGTTGTTCCTGATGGGGTTCAGTCATTCAATGTTCCAAGACTGGTCCCGTCACCAGTGCACGTTTCCCACCACCAGTGTCCCAGTTCTGCCCGGTTTCCCTCCTGCGTCTCCCACCCGTCTGCCTCTAAGACTCTCTCCCTCTCCTCTCTTTCTCCTCTCTCTCTCTCCGCTCTCTCTCTCCCTCTCCTCTCTCTCTCCTCTCTCTCTCTCTTCCGCTCTCTCTCTCTCCCTGTCTCTCCTCTCTTGTCATTATGGTTTGACACCAGCTTCCTTTGATGTGGTAAAGCTCTGCGTGACCTTTCCAGCCTGGTATACTTGCCTTTGTGGAAGTGGCAAAAATTCTTCAAAAGCTTTTTGGAAGTCGAGGGCCAGGGTGGAGAGATACAGGCATAAGTGCTTGCCTTGACAGAACCAGGGTTGGCCTGGGGGAAGGCAAATGCTTTATTTGCTATATTTTCTCTCTAACCCCCCAAATCTCCCAATTTTAAAATGCTGAACCAAATCTTCAGGAAGGTGTGGGGGGGAACCTCCTTCGTTGAACGCAACCAAAACATAAGCTTCTGGACTTCTGGTCGTCTCTGTGGAGCCTGGCCTTGGAGGAATGCCTGAGGTCAGGAATGAGAGACCCAGATGGGAGGGGGCCAGCCTCAGGCTTTTACTCTGGCCATTAACCAGTGCTCTAACCATGGCATTAACCAGTGCTCTGACATGGCATTAACCAGTGCTCTGACCATGGCGTTAACCAGTGCTCTGACATGGCATTAACCAGTGCTCTGACATGGCGTTAACCAGTGCTCTGACATGGCGTTAACCAGTGCTCTAACCATGGCATTAACCAGTGCTCTGACATGGCATTAACCAGTGCTCTGACATGGCGTTAACCAGTGCTCTGACATGGCATTAACCAGTGCTCTAACCATGGCATTAACCAGTGCTCTGACATGGCATTAACCAGTGCTCTGACATGGCGTTAACCAGTGCTCTAACCATGGCATTAACCAGTGCTCTAACCATGGCATTAACCAGTGCTCTGACATGGCATTAACCAGTGCTCTGACATGGCATTAACCAGTGCTCTGACATGGCATTAACCAGTGCTCTAACCATGGCATTAACCAGTGCTCTGACATGGCATTAACCAGTGCTCTAACCATGGCATTAACCAGTGCTCTGACATGGCATTAACCAGTGCTCTGGCATGGCATTAACCAGTGCTCTGACATGGCATTAACCAGTGCTCTGACATGGCATTAACCAGTGCTCTAACCATGGCTGATTTTCTTACTACTGACGCAGTGGTCTGTTAGCAACCTCAAACCTTCAGACTCTGCAAAATTCCTTCGGGTTCAGGCTAGTCATGGCGGCCCTCCTTACCCAGGGTATGCATACGTGACTGGATAGTGTCACTGCTGATCCATGGATCTTTCTGTGCAGGCTGTTAACTTCTCACTGAGACTCTCTCGTCCCAGCGTGGACCAGTGTCGTCAGCCCTTGGAAAGGAGAAAGTTTAGGTCTCTATGGGAGACCTATGAGCAAACTGTTCTCCTGGGCCTGGCCAGGAGGGAGGTCTGGACAGCTTCCTGGAGGAGGCAACAACATCTTCAAGAGGCACAAAAGAATTGATTTGGTTTCACTTGGAAGCCAGCACAAAGATGAGGGAAGGAGCCCAGAACAGAAAAGTGTGACCAGACCTGAATTTGGAAATAAATTCAACTGATCTGGGGTGCAAATCACATTTTCCTCATTTTTGTGTATAGGGGTTATGACTTTATGATTTCTATTATCTGGGGTCTTACCCCATTGGTGCCGGAACAGGAGCTGTGTTCTGCTGAGACCCCTTAGCTTGGCTTAGGTCCCCGTGGGCTGCCACATGGGACTTGCTCTCTCCAGTTGGCTCAAGTGAGTCGGCCCGCTGAAACCTGCCCCCTCCGCACTACCTCTCCACCTGTGGAATCTTACTCCTCAAGATTTCTCTTCCCACTTTTCTCTCCCCTCACGAAGATACCTCCTTCCCGTGGTCCCAGGCTGACTGCCCATACTTGGCTCAGTCTCATGAAGTTTGTGAATAAAATTGTATTGATTTACCTTTGATTTATACACCTTGTCAATTCCAGGAGCCCAGCTTGGGGGCACCCAGCACCCAAGTTCTCGACCCCCCACTGCACACCCCTGCCTCCCCCCTTTCTTCCTGACAACTCTTCTGTGTTTCACGTTACTCACTTTGTTCTTGTTGCCCTTATCCTCTGACGCTTCACACAAGACCCTGCCTTTTGGCTTTTGCAAAGGCTCTGGCAACTTGAATCCACACACCCGGGTCCAGAAAATAGCTTAAACGAAATGTTTGAGAGCAGATCAAGAATCCTTCCGCTTAAGAGAAAGTCTGAGACCAACAGCCAAGGCCAGGCAAAACGGGAGCCAGGAGGAAGTGTCACTGTTTGGGATCTATCACAAGTGTGTGTGGGATCTATCCCAAGAGGTAGGTAAGACAGAGAAGGGACCAGCGTGCCAACAATAGTTGGAAATGGTAACGCTAGACGAGAACTGAGTATTGGAAGTAGAGAAGGGGATATACATGATAACCCTTCAGTTTCTATATAGCAAATCACAATGCACAAACGGAGAGAAAGGAGACAGAGACAGTCACAGAGGCAGGTTGTGGTGGTAGGAAACCTGGCACATTGGCGCTGGGAAATGTGCACTGGTGGAGGGGTGGGTGCTGGGTCACTGTATGACAGCTTTGTAATGGTCCATCGCTCCGTGAGTCAATAAAATTAAAAAGAAAAATCCTTCTTTGCAGAGCAATCTTCTTAACATGCCAAGATAGACGCATTGAACTCTGGACCTGAACAGTGTTTTCAGGCAAACTCCTTTTCCGAACACAGGCCTTGGTCGGTCACGCACAGAGATATTTACGGTTCTCCCCTCCATTTGAGATGAGAGATGTAAATATAAATAATTTGTTTGCATGCAAGAAACATAAAAGTTTTGTTTTCGTTTGGGTCACCTTCCCCCCCCCCCCCCCCCAACTCCCAGGGTTAATTGCTGGGCTGAGCTCAGAAATCACGCCTAGCAGGGCTCGGGGGAGCACGCGCGGTGCATGGGTCGGATCGGACCGAAGCCGGGTCCAGTGGAGAGCAGAGCACCCCCGCTGTACTAGGGGCTCGGATCGGGGCCCCAAATGTCTTTTTGTTTGTTGCTTTGGCTTTTTGGTGACACCTGGGGTTACTCCTGGCTCTGCACTCCGGGAATTAAATCCTGGTGGTGCTGGGGGGTGGGGTGGGGTGGGACCCTCTGGGATGCCGAGGATCGAACCCAGGTGGGCCATGCGCAAGGCCAACGCCCGACCCGGTGCCACCGCTCCAGGCCCGCCAAACGTCATTTTAGAAGACGCTTCGCCGAGCACCTTCTCTGCACGACCCCGCTCAGTCACCGCAGCTCGGGCCGAGCGCGCAACGCTCCCAAGCCACGTCCAGCCGCGTCCCAGGGCGGGAGTGTCCACGCCGCGGGCGTGTCCGTGGGGACGTCGCAGAGGCTCCCGACTCGCTTTCCAAGCGTGCTGCACTTAGGGCTCCCCTCCGTGAGGCGCCTTCCGGGCCGCCCGGGTGGGTGCGGGCCAAGGGCTGCACGAGCAGCGGGCGCAGAGCCGAGCCGGAGCCGCAGCCCGGACCGGGCAGCCCAGGGACGCGCCTCCCGGGAAACCTCGCGCGCGGAAGCGGCCGCCGGGCGCGCTGGTGGGCGGGGCCGGAGGGAGGGCGGGGCCTGAGCCGGAAGTCACGTGCGAAGACGCGCCCGCCCCCTCGCTCGGCCGTCGACTGCTCGGCCTCGCGGCGCCTGTGGCGGGCTCGGCCCGGATCGAGCGTGTCGGCGCTCGACTCGCCTCGCGCCGCTGCCGCCGCCGCCGCCTCAGGAGGGGCCCGGCGCAAGATGGCGGACAAAACGCCCGGCGGCTCGCAGAAGGCCGCTTCCAAGGTAGTTTCTCGGGCGCCTCGAGGAGCCGGCGGGCCCCGGGCCGAGGCGGGGCGCGCCGGGCCGGGGCGAGGGGGCGCGGGCGGGCTCCCGCGGGGCCGGGGGCGGGCGGCGGGGCCGGGGCCGCGCCTGGTGCGCAGCTCGCGAGGCCTGGAGCGCCCCGTCGTCCCCGCCCGGATGGGCCCGAGCCCGGCGGCCGCGCAGCGGGAGACCCCCGAGCCCCGCGCGGCCGCCCTGAGTCGCGCCCGGCCGGGAAGGCGCGGAGAGGCCCGCGGCTGCCCACGTGCTCGGCGCCCCCCCGGGGGTCCCCGCCGCCGCCGCCTCCGCCGGGGGCCCGGCCCGACCCCCGCCCGGCCCCGCGCGCGGACTCGGCGCTGCCCTGCGGGGCCGCGCGGGCACGTTCCGGGGCGGGGCGGGGCCCCCGATGCCATCTTGGGCCGCGGGGCTTCCTCGGCGCGGGGCGCGGGGCCGCGCTCGGCTTCTCCTCGCCCCGGTTTCTGCGCCGGCTCTGGCCGCTCTCGGACGCCACAGTCCCGAGTCCTGGGGTAGGGGCAGGAGGGCGCGGGAGGGTGAATTTGGCTCCCCCGCCCGAGGAATTAGGGTCCCCCGAGCACCGCCTGGAGGAATTAGGGGTCCCTCGAGCACCGCCCGAGGAATTAGGGGTCCCCCGAGCACCGCCCGAGGAATTAGGGGTCCCCCGAGCACCGCCTGAGGAATTAGGGTCCCCCGAGCACCCCCGAGGAATTAGGGTCCCCCGAGCACTGCCCCGAGGAATTAGGGTCCCCCGCACCTGAGGAATTAGGGTCCCCCAGCACCACCCGAGGAGGATTCCTGAGTGCGGAGCCTGGAGGAAGCCCCCCGAGCACCGCCAGGGGCGACCCAAAAGGGAAACAAAACAAATAACCTTAGAAAGTTCTAGGTGCGGCCCGAAGTGGCAGCGCTTTATGGGCCCTTTTCTGTCCCTTTCTCGATTCATTTCTCTGCTGCAGGCGGCGGTGAGGTTGGGGTCGGCCCTGCTGTCCCGAGCCTGAGCCTGTCGCTCCCCGGAGCTGCCCGGCCGGGTCCCCCTGAGTCTGCAGGCGACTGACCCCGCAGGGGAAGGGGCTGGGGCCTGGCGGGGGTCAGCTCAGGGGTGGCCCCTGAGCACCGCCGGTGTGACCCGTCCGAGCCCCCAGATACAAGCAGACAGCAGTGACAGGGATGAGGGTTGAACGTTAACACCTGTGAGGTCGCTCGTCCAGCTTTGCTTTCGCCCCTTTCGTTTCAGCGTTAAGAGCTTTGCAGAAGTCTGGACACATTTTAGTCCTGAGATTTAGGGTCTTAAATCACCGGGACTGCCTGGATTACTGCTTTTTGTTGCTCACCCAGGTCCAGAGTTGATCGGGCAGAGTATAGCGTTGTTGGCTCCAAGGGCAGTATTGAGCATTTTTAGCATTTGGACTCTTTATTTTCCTTCTCCTGGGAAGAGCAGACAGTGACTTCGAGCCCGAGCAGATGGTGTGAACGGGTCTGTTGTGTGCTCGTTCTCCGTGGACGAGTCCTCTGCATAGAGGTAGAGGTTAGTCATCATTTTTTAACTTGGAGGAAAACGTTAGTATGCGGGATTTTTGCCATGGACAGCAGCGAAGTTATTTACATCTAGCAGTCATGTGTCAGATGTCTTCATTTTAAGCGGGATTAAATTAGGTGTCATCTTAGTTTCTTCTGTGAGGTGGGCAAAGGTCTGAGCCTGTGCACCGGCCGTTGTCCCTGCTGCAGAGAGCAGCGTCCTTTTCTTTTTTATATCGGAAATAAGCTACAAGTTTCCTGTACATTCTGGTTTGTCACCGATTAGAATACTTTTCAGTAGAGGAGTGCTGTAATTTTCTTTTTCTTTTTTTCTTTTTTGGGTCACACCCGGCAATGCTCAGGGGCTACTCCTTACTCCTGGCGGTGCTGGGGACCATATGGGACGCCGGGATTGAACCCAGGCCTGTACAGGCCAACCATGTGCAAGGCAAACGCCCTCCCCGCTGGACTATCACTCCGGCCCGACTGCTGTAATTTTCTCTCTTTCGAGCCCAAGGAGAGACGATTTGATTTACAAAAATTTGTTTTTTCTGTTTTAAGAGCTGGCTTGTTCAGTAAAATGAGGGTCTGATGCGACTGTGTTTTCCCTCCTGCCTCTTCTGTGTTGGGCCAGAGAGAAGTAGCACAGTGGGTATCCCTGCACTGCCCACCTGGCTTCTGTCCTTGCCACTCACAGGGTCCTGGGAGCCAGGGGTGGCCCTGAGCACAGAGCTAGGGGTAAGCCCGGCACTGACCATTGGGGCCCTAAAACCAGAAACAGGGACAGCATGTGGAACGGAATTGTTGCCCTCGTATTTTACTGTGGCAAAGCTTACTTTTGTCCTTTGTCAAAAATTGAGGTAGAATAGGCGGGCAATTGTAGAAAACACTGCTGCGGAGCGATAGCACAGGGGAGGGCATTTGCCTTGCGTGCGGCGGGGTCCCGCTTCCCATATGGTCCCTCAAGCACCGCCAGGAGTAATTCCTGAATGCAGAGCAGGGAGTAACCCCCCCGCACATTGCCGGGTGTGACTCAGAAAGCAGAAAAAGTAAAAGAAAACACTGCTGACCCCTTCAGACTTGCAGTGATGAAAACTGGTCTGGGAACTGATTTTCATTGCTGATTAGAGGATTTTCATCTATATGAAGCAAGTAGAGTAAAGATCTATTCAAGGCCTGTATTTACTGTTACCGGTATCAGTGGTATCTGAAGTTGTGTTAAGATTTTAATCACGATCACGATCTCACGATCTTCCCGTTAATCATCTATTTGCTAGAGCAGGCACCAGTAATATCTCCACATGTCCTGTCTCATGCTAGTAGAACCCAAAGGCATCCGCTTGCTCCAGGAACACAAAGAGCCTAAAACCATTATATTAGGTCACGGGAATGACCTAATATAAATGTTACTGGTATTTGGCATATCAAATACTACACGAGCAGCTTGCCAGGCTTGCCGTGCGGGTTATTTTTAAGATAACAACCAATAAAAAGCACCTTAAGATACAAAAAATAGTATCATGATATACTGTTTAAAATGAATATAATTAAAAACCATAAACGAAGAAATGATCTTGAAAATCATGTTCTACATGGTTTACGCATTTCAGTTTCAGTGGACTTTATTATATATTTGTGATTTTTAACTTAAAACATTAGGTTGGAGGCAGAGCAATAGTGCAGCTGTAGGGCACTTGCCTTGTACTCTGGCCCACCTGGGCTGGTCCCCCACACTCACCAGAAGCCCTGGGCACTGCTAGGTGGGCTCCTCTCCCCAAGATAAATAAGGTGTTACTATATCTAGGGAACACGGGAATTCTGGGCTTGCCTTCTCTTGGTTGCTATTTTTTTATTTCTAGCACAGGTGGCTGGAGTGTGACTTGATATGGTTCAGTGTTTCTTACTGAAACACTGCTGTTTGTTTGCTTATTTATTCATGGATTTATTTGCTTTTGGGTCACACCCAGCAATGCTCAGGGATTCCTGGCTCTGCATTCAGGTATTACTCCTGGTGGTGCTCGGGGCCATGTGGGATGCCGGGGATCAAACCTGGGTCCTCCAAGCTGTACCAGTGCCCTGCTTATTTTTAACCACACCCGTCAGTACTCAAGGATCACTCCTAGTGGTGCTCAGAGGACCATATGGGGTGCTGAGGATGGAACCCGGGTCCATTGTGCAAGGCAGGTGCCCGCCCTGCTGTGCGTTCTCTCTCTCTCTCTCTCTCTCTCTCTCCTCTCCTATCTCTCTCCCCCCCCTCCCCCCCGGGTCTTATGTCCCATGCAAGGCACAGCCCAGTAGTCGGTGGCTCTTCCGTGAATGGTTGAGATGGAGGGTCAGAACCACGTGGTGTCTAAAGACGACAAAGCACTCCCCTGGAGGAGACATTCAAAGCCAGGGTGACCTGGCGGCTCGGCTGACTGTGGGATTAGGAGTCAGGGTGACTCGTACTGAATCTGCGGGGGCTGCGTTGCCCTCGTGGGCAGCTGTCCCTGCACCTCTTACCTGGCTTGTTCACCATGCTACGGGTCAGGTGCTGTTGGACGGCGCGGGAAGGCTGTCAGCTCATGGTCTGAACCTGGTGGGTGCTGGGTACTGATCCCAGGTTTTGCTCTTTAACGTTTTCCTGGCGTCCAGGATCCGAGTGATGGAGGGTGTCTTGGCTTGGGTTTCAGAAGCGCGCTGCACCGCGGCGCACGGGTCTGAGAACCAATTGGGAGCAGGCTTGGAGCTGCTGCACCAGGAGTCAGTCGCTCTCAGGCATGGCTGTGCTTCCGGGGAAGGTTCCACCGCGTGGAAGCTAAGTTGATGCCAGACTGAGGAAGGAGAGCGGCTCGTGCTGGGGAGAGCCTGCTGCCAGATGGACACCAGGGCAAGGGCCCTCGAAGGCTGTTGACCCATCCTCTCCTGCAGTGGCCACAGCTGCCCGCCGCTCTCCCAGGCAGAGCCACCGCTAGCCTCTGTGATTCTTCCCTTTTTTTCCTTTGGGTGCAGAATTACGCCTAGATTTTAAGTAATGTGTGACTTTTGGAGCCCCCCAGTGCTTGAGAGTGCTGAGGATTGAACCCCTGGCTCATGTGCTGCTGCACCTCCTGCTCGTGGAGTCGTCTTCCTGGCCACAGGCTTCAAGACTTCATTTTAAGCACCTTTAAATTATTGTTCTTTCAGAAACAGAAAAGCATCCTCAAGGGCTAGAGTTAAGGTGTTGGCCCGTTCTGGTTGAGTCCCTGACCAGACTGGGACTGGCCTAGCCTGTACTTGGCCTACTGGGATTCCATCCCCGGCATCCGTATGAGCTCTCTTCCCCCACCTGGCTGAGATAAACCTTGAACACAGAGCCAGGAATCGCCTTTGAGCACAGCCTTGTGTGGCCCAAAATCTCAGGGGGCGGGAAGAGGGGCGGCTGTTGTATTCCCTAGACTGCCGCCCCTGACAGTGGTGACGGTGGCTCGGTACGGATCGGGGCTCGCTTTCAGGCCCGAAGCAGTGATGTTCGTGCTGGGCCGCTGCTGGGTAGTCCTGTAGTTGCCCTGTCTGTCGGAGAAATCGCTCCACTGCCTTTGCAGTTAGTTCTTTCAGATGGGCTGACCCTTGCCGCGGAAGCAGTGCGGATACTGGATATGGTAACAAAGCCTAAAAGAGAGGCTAGCGCTTTGCTTAGCAACACTTGCACATTTATTCTTCTCAGTGACCTAAAGAATTATTATTATTTTTATTTTTAACTGTCCTTTTTATTAATATTTTATTATACCACCATGAGATATACAATTACAACGTTGTTCATGTTTGGAGGTTTCGATCACATAGTGTTCCAGCACCCCGCCCTCCACCAGTGCCCATTTCCCACCACCAGTGTCCCCAATTCCCTCCCCCTCCCATAGCCTGCTTCCATGGCAGGTTTAAAGAATTATTTTTGACAAACCTCTTTTTTCTCCTTGCAAAGTGTTTTTATTTTGCATATTCATTCATTTTTTTCTTTTTGGGTCACACCCAGCAGTACTCAGCGGTTACTCCTGGTGGTGCTCAGGGGGCCGTATGGGATGCCAGGGAGCGAGCCCTGGTTGGCTGTGTGCAAGGAGATGCCCTTCCCGCTGGACTATTGCACCAGCCCCTATTTTATTTTTTTAAGGGTTTTTGAGCTATTGTGTGAAATTGCGTTCAGAATGGCTGTGCTTTTGGATGTGGTTGACTTTATTACCCAGTTTCTGCAGGAATCCAGTGGGTCCTCCTCGCTAAGTCAGTCAGGTTTGTCTCTTCACACAGGCTGTGGCTCCTGGGTTTTGTTGGTTCTCACTCGGGTGCTGATGCCTCGGGTGGGCGGTGGCAGGTCAGCTGATGCTGGCAGCGGGGGCGGGGGCACCTGGTTTCCTCCTGCCCGGCCTCGACTTACTTCCTTTCTAAGGGGATTTATTTATTTATTTTTTAATATCTTATTATACCACCGTGAGCTATACAATTACAAAGATGTTCCTAAGATGTTCATGTTTGGGTTTCAGTCATGCAGTGTTCCAGCACCCATCCCTCCACCAGTGCCCATTTCCCACCACCAATGACCCTGATTCCCTCCCCCTTCCCTAGCCTGCCTCTATGGCAGGTTCTTTATTCTTTTTTTTTTTTTTTTTTTTGCTTTTCGGGTCACACCTGGCAATGCTCAGGGGTTACTCCTGGCTCTTCGCTCAGGAATTACTCCTGTCGGTGCTCGGGGACCATATGGACTGCAGCGATCGAACCGGATCAGCGGCATGCAAGGCAACCGCCCTAGCTGCTGGACTATCACTCCGCCCCAGGTTCTTTCTCTTTCTCTCTCTCTTTTCCCTCCCTTCCACATTGTGGATTACAATATATACATTGAGAAGTTGTCATATGTATCTTTTTGCCTGTATTTAATGCTCAGTTCTAGGTTGGTATTAGCACTTTCAACAATTATTAGCACACTGTTCCCTTCTCCATCTTACCTAGCCTCTGACTCCAACACGCTTTTGATAATTTCCACCTTTGACAAGACCTCCTGATCCATGCTTTGCCTGACCTTGGATATTGGTATCATAATATGTACATATATGTACATATATTTTATGCCATGCAAATAAATGCAGTCACTCTATATCTGTCTCTCTCCTTCTGGCTAATTTCACTCAGCATGATCCTCTCCATGTCAATCCATTTATAGGCAAATTTCATAACTTCATTTTTCCTGACAGCTGCATAGTATTCCATTATGTAGATGTACCACAGTTTCTTTATCCAGTCATCGATTCTCGGGCATTCTGGTTTCCAGATTCTGGCTATTGTGAACAGTGTTGCTATGAACATGAGTGTGGGGATGGTCCTTCCACTGCATATTTTTGACTTCTCAGGGTATATTCTTTTTTTTTTTTTTTTTTGCTTTTTGGGTCATACCCGGTGATGCTCAGGGGTTAATCCTGGCTCTGCACTCAGGAATTACTCCTGGCGGTGCTCGGGGACCATATGGGATGCCGGGAATTGAACCCAGGCTGGCACAGGCCGGCCGCGTGCAAGGCAAATGCCCTACCCGCTGGGCTATCGCTCCGGCCCCCAGGGTATATTCTAAGGGGATTTATTTTATTTTTGTGGGCTGATTCCTAAGGGACTGTAGTTCAGTAGTTCAAACTGTTATCAGGTCATGTGTTTTATGGAATTAATGTAAATAATGAAGAAGCCCCCGGGTATCTGTTGCCTTTTGAGAAAGGGCGGCTCGGGCAACAGGAAGAACAGAACTGTACAGCGTAAACTTGCCTCTCTCTTGGTCGGCCCCCGTCCCCACTTCAGACCTGGCGCTGCACACTGACTGACTCCTGGGCACTCCAAGAAAGTGATCCAAGAGCCCCTCCAGCCCCAAAAGCAAAGAAGCTTAGCTTGGAGGAGAAAGTGTAGAGGAAGGGCACATCCCTTACTGGGACCACAGTCTGGGAGCTTCATGCTGGGGCGCCCGATGGCCACTACGTGCCCCTACCCGGACGCCAGAGGATGAACTGCTGGACTCCACAGAAGTACTGACCAGCTCCTGCTGCTTCTTAGTCTAGTGCTTACTCGTGAGGAAATAGGGCCACGGGAATTTCCTTGTGTTCCTCTCCTCTGTCACTTAAAGATCATTATTATTCACTAACATTTTATGTGTTTTACGTAACATTTGCTAATGCTTAAAACAGCTCAGTGACAGTAAATTCTGTGCATCCAAGTAAGAATGTCAGAAAGTTAACATGAGTTATGTAGCTTGTAGCCTGAAGGGAGACCCAACTGGGTGTGCTCTGGACAACTCAGGAAGCCCCCACCAGGTACTCTCTGGGCTGCTCTGGTGGCGTTTGGGGTTTCCTTTGGAACAGGCATTTAGGGATTGAATTTGTCCTTTTCACTAGGCACTAGGGGGTTAGGTGCGGATTTACTGTGACTAGTATGTACTGTGACTAGTATATACTTCCTTGATTTGGGTGCTTGGAGGCTATAGGGTTTGTGTGTGTCCGTGCTGTGTCAGCAGAGTATTAGGACTCCGAGTTTCGCATAAAGAAAATTCTTCAGTGAAAATAGTGGTTCCATTTCCAGTGTGTGGTGTAAAAAGCTTAATGTACCTCCAGTACAAATACTGATGTTTGAATCATATTTTGGGAACTATATTTTCCAAATTTCAGATTTGACTTGCACATTTATTAGCAGCAGGAAAGAGGTGGTTATGATTTGGAAAGATTGCATTTGGAGAACATGTGAAATGCTTGCCAATGTGATGGGACGTTTCTGATTGTTTACTTTCATGCTTGCAGACCAGGTCCTCAGATGTCCACTCATCTGCATCTTCAGACACGCATGTGAGTATAAAAGCGTTTCTTTCCGCACTAAAATGTTTTAATTCATTAGTAATTTTTTAATTTAGTCACTGTGAAATTGCAGACTCACTCATAATTGTGTGTCAGGCATGCGGTATTTTAGCTCCAATGCCTCCTTCCCTCCACCGGTAATCTGTCCGGGCGCTTATAGTTCAGTTTTTTTTTTTTTTTCTTTGGTCGCCCGGCGTGCTCAGGGGTCTCCTGGCTCGCCTCAGGAATTACTCGGCGGGTGCTCGGGGCCATGGGTCGGGGTCGCCGGGCTGGCTGCCGCGGCGCAAATCCCTACCCTCTAGGCTATCGCTCCGGCCCCATATAGTTCAGTTTTTAATAAGTTTTTGCAATGTGGTTTATAGTACTTCTGCTGGTGGGGTTTCATAATAAAACTTTACTACCTTTTGCATCAACTCTGCCTTGGTGTTATTGATTAGCAGATATTTATTATATCATGCCTAATTATTTGCTAGTCATGTTCCTTCCCCACCCCAGTTGGGAGCCAAAGAGGGTTGTGCTCGAGCTTCCTCCGGAATCGTTCCTAGTGGGCTTGGGGACCATATGGGCTGCAGGGATTGAACCTGAGCTGGCATATGCAAGGCAGGCGCCCTGCCCACGGTGCTCTCTCTCCAGCCACTTCTCCTTTATTATCGCCATGTAATTTTTTTTTTTTTTTTTTTTTTTTTGGGTCACACCCGGCAATGCTCAGGGGGCCCTCCTGGCTCTGCACTCAGGAATTACTCCTGGCGGTGCGCGGGGGACCATATGGGGCCGCGGGGATCGAACCCGGCCGGCATAGGCGGCCGCGTGCAAGGGCAAACGCCCTACCCGCTGGGCTATCGCTCCGGCCCTATCGCCATGTAATTTAACACCCCCTCAGACCATGTTAGAATCTTAAGTATGAATGTTTCCTTTTTGGGCCTAACCCCGCCATCTCAGGGCTTACTCCTGACTGTGTGTTCAGGGGGTCACTTCTTGGTTCTTGGGGGACCATAAGGAGTGCTGACATTGAATCTGGCCTGGACACGCGCCAGGGCGGGCTCCCTGACCATTGTACTGTCTCTCCGGTCCTTGCTGTGTTTTTATTGTACATGTATAACTGTACATATAATGTGTGCGCTTATTCATTGGCCTAGGGGCTCCAGTATTCACACGCATTCCTTTCTCGTTGCAAAGTGTACTGCTGAAAACTGCACATGACTGCAGAGCTAGGCTAGTCTTTGTGATGGCAAAATAGGCCTCTGGGAGTACAGCTTTTTAAGATTTTTATTGATGGTCGAGTGGTCATAGTAATTTGTGTTTAAAGCTCTTTGGCACTTTGAGTAATTTTGTAAAAATTACATATGTTTGTGCAACAATGCTCCAGCTGTGCTCTGTTGACCCCTGGGAGTTGATAGAGAATCTTCAGGGCGGGCATCTGAATTCAAGGTGTTTTAATGTATTTTTCTGGGTTTTTTTTTTTTGGGGGGGTGATGGCATACCCAGTGGTGCTCAGGATTTACTCCTGGTGCAGCTGGGGGCCCTGTGGGCTGCCGGGGGGTCTAACCTGGGGTGGCCGCGTGCCAGGCGAGGGCCTATTCAGTGTACTAGCTCTGGCCCCAAGACAGCACTAGTGTATAAGCGTGATTTATACAGTGCCTTTGGCAGCCCTTCGCTAGTGTTTAAACTTACCTATACGGGTACCTTAGCACAGACCAGTGGTGACCGTTTTCTTCTTCGCTGTATGTAGGCTAATTTCACTCACTTTAGATGAAGCCGCAATATTCACTCTTGTCCTTGTCTTCTCTGTGCTTCTCTATGGTGATGAGTGGAAGTGCATGGCGGGCGCTTCTGAAGGCCAGCCTGATGCTGTCTTTAGGAGGGCGCGTAAGAGATGAGGTTGAGAAATAAAACCAGCAGTTTTTGTTTTCCATGGGATAGATATTTTTGCCTGAATGAGCAACTGACAAATATTGTTTAATTAGAAGTATGTGCTTGGCAAGTAATTTCTTGATGGTACATGATGAAATTTGTGAATATTGGACTCATGAAATTGTTTCTACCTTTCTGTACTGTACTTGTGAATTTAACAGCTTGGTTTTGTTTTGCTTTTCATGCAGCTGGATGCGTCTGGGCCGTCAGATAATGATATGCCAAGTCGGACCCGACCTAAGAGCCCGCGGAAACATTACAGGAATGAGAGTTCCCGCGAGAGCCTCTGTGATTCTCCGCACCAGAATCTCTCACGAGTGAGTGAGATCAGAGAGGAAAGGGTGGTTGGTTTTATCTGCTGTGGATTGAGTTTGGTTGTTTGGTATCTTAGTTTGTAGACTGAGAAATAGTTTATCTTGAACTTTGAAAATAGCCTTCTTCTTTTTTTTTTTTTTTTTTTTTGCTTTTTGGGTCACACCCGGCAATGCTCAGGGGTTACTCCTGGCTCTGCACTCAGGAATCACTCCTGGCGGTGCTCAGGGGACCATATGGGATGCCGGGAATCGAACCCGGGCCGACACAGGCCTGCCGCGTGCAAGGCAAACGCCCTACCCGCTGGGCTATCGCTCTGGCCCCGAAAATAGCCTTCTTTATTGTACTTGGGCTTGTGAGAAACTCAGATTCTCCTGTCTTCCTAACATCATTGTTTTGGGATCACACCTGGCTGTGTTTAGGGCTTTTGGCTTGTTCCGGCACTGCTGGTGGTGTTGGTGGTGGTGGTGGTGGGCCACCATGCGGGGGTGCTGGGCATCACACCTGAGCCCAGCGGGCATGCAAGGCAGGAGCCTTACTTGCTATGTTTCTCTGCAACCCTGAGAAACTCAAATTTGTTTTTTTAGCTCTTGTAAGCAACATTTCATTGAAATGTTTCAGTGAAATTTAAAGAACAAAGGAGTGTTTTGGGTCTTGGTGCTGATAGTAAGTTACTGCTTTGCTTCTGTCCTAACCATTCTCTAGCCCAGGTGTCAAATACCAGTCACGGAAACAAACATCATCCCCCTCACGAGCAGAGTCACCGGGAAACAGGGTTCCCTAACATTCAGCCCCGGGAGGTGGTGCTGAACAGTGGTCAGACCCGTGGGGGCAGGGAGGGAGGCAGGTGAAGGGGGAGACTGCGTGTATGCCTGAAACCAGCCACGCATAGCTAACGACAGAACTGAACAAAGTAAGCCTTCAGATGGCAGGTGAAGATCAGTATTTCATGTGAACACTATAAATATTTACCTTTTAATACTGAATCAAACCTAATGTTAAAATGAATAATCTAACAGCTAAAGATTGGCAGTTCAGTCATTTCCTATTTTATTTTTAATTAATTTTTTATTATACCAGAGAGATATATATTTACAAAAATGTTCCTGTTTGGGGGCTTCGGTCATACAGTGTTCCAGCACCCATCCCTCCTCCAGTGCCCATTTCCCACCACCAATGTCCTTGATTCCCCCTCATTTCCTATTTTAGAAGGGAAAGCGCCAAGTTGCATAAATGAAAACTTGGTTAAAAGACTTAATAGCAAGAGCAATGTTCAAGTTTATTTGGGCTGCAGCCTAAAATATTCAAATAAATACGGTAAATTCTTAGCACAAAAATACAAAATTATCTCACACAAATCTCAGTATTGTTGATGGAAAATGAGCTAATTTTCTGAAGTTTTCAAAGGAAGTGATGTGTGTTCTGGACGAGCTTGGAGAGGATCTTAGTCGTGGGAGCGCTGCTCACCTTCTCCGCCTCCTCTTGGGGTGTCTCCCGTCGCTGCTGCTGGGAGGTGCCCTGCTTCCACTTCCCCTTGGGTCCTGTCTGCGAACCGATCGTTGGCGATGTCTTAGAGACCTTGATGTGCCTGATTTTTTTTTTTTTTTTCCTTTTTTGCTTTTGGTCCACACCCGGTGATGCTTAGGGGTTATTTCTGGCTCTGCACTCAGGAATTACTCCTGGCACTGCTCGGGGGGACCATGTGCGATGCTGGGGATCGAACTTGGGTCATCTGCATGCAAGGCAAACCACCCTACCTACTGTGCTGTCGCTACGGCCCCCATGTGTCTGAATTATTTTTAACTTTTTTAAGAGAATGGCTTTTTGTCTGGGAGATGCTGGAAGGACGGGCCTGTCGTGGAGGGGCTGGGAGCTGCCCACGCCCCAGCACTGAGCTAGGGCTTCCCCCACCCCCCCAAACTGGATGTGGTCCCGAAAAAGGCTTTTGTGTTTTACTTACCTGGCAAGCAAATGAAGACGGTCTTTCAGGAATAGTTAGAGTCAGACCCAGGGTATGCACTTTGCTTTGTAGCCTTAGCTTTTTGTAGTAAAAAGTTTTGAAGATTATCTAAAAATCCTTGATAATGAAGGTATGAATTACCTACTTTTTGGGTAGAATTAAGAAAAGCATGTAAGGGTGCCTTTTGCATTTATTTTCACAGCCTCTTATAGAAAATAAGCTGAAAGCATTTAGTATTGGAAAAATGAGTACAGCTAAGCTGGACTTTAAGTAAGAAGGAACAAGAAGAATTGAAGAAAAGGTAAGCTTTTAATTGGATTTATTTTGGGGAATACGTGTTTCTAAGGGACAGTACGTTTATGGGCAGTCGAGAATTGCTTTTGCAAGATTCCCTACCTCCGTCTCACTACCCGCTGCCATCCCACTACCCGCTGCCGTCCTTCTGGAAGGTATCCTCGAGGTGTTCATTTCTGTTGTCTTTCTTCTGTGAAACAGTTCCGGCTCTCTGCTGTTCTTTTTGTGGAAGCAGCCATACATAATAACATTGTTCCAGGCCCCTCTCTTGAATGAATACAGTACACTTTGCTCCACTTTCATTTTTTCACTTAGCATTGAACCTCAGTGGTTTCTGCAAATATGTCGTCATATTGTATCTTTCTTTTTCATAGCTGTAGATGTGTAATAGTTTTTTTTTTTTTTTTTTTACTGAAATTCCATGAACGCCTTCGGGTTTTGGTCTCATCATTAAAAATGTGTTGTTAATAGTGTTGGGCTTGGCTCTCTGCTAGTGTATCTTTGGCACATATCCCTTTGAAGGGAGATTCAGGGTTGATTGCTCAGTGTACGAGTGTAGCTTTGGGGGGGTGTTGTCAGCTAACCCTCTGGCATCACTGTGGCAGTATGAGATGGTTTTCCTGTAACTTTCCCAGCAAAGGATATTGCTGAAGTTTGGCCAGTCTGTTAGGTGAAAATGGTATCTCAGTATTGCTTTAAAAATTTATTTATAATAATATTTATTATTACTGCCGGTGCTTAGGGCTTTCTCCTGACTGCATTCAGGCATTACTGCTAGTGGGTCAAGCCCACTCCAGGCGTGCACGGTGAGCGCCTTACCCAGTCTACTATTTCTCTCACCTCTGTAGGTTTTAGTCTGTTTGTCTCTTTGTGTGTTTTGGGTCAGACCCAGCAATGCTCCAACTCCTGGCCGTTCTCCAGGGACCATATGGGATTCTGGGGATCGGACCTGGGTTGGCTGCTTGCAAGGCACATGTGCAGTTCACGCCCTCCCCGCTGTGCTGTTGCTCCGGCCCCTTTGGAGGTTGTTTGGTTGTTTTTATTTCTTTTCTGTTATTTCTGGACTACACTTGGCTGTGCCCAGGGCTTACTCCTCAGGAATCATTGCGCTCAGGGACCACTCGTGGAGTCTCAGTGAGGGGGTGGAGGGCGGACATACAGGTGCTGGGGTTGACCTGCGCCTGGACTCGGTGCCCTGTTCAGAGCATGTGCTGTGACCGGGCCTGCTCCCTTGTAGGTTTGGTGTTTCTCTCCCAAACTCTGCTCATCGAACTCTTTTCTATTCATTCATTCATTCATTCATTCATTCATTCATTCATTCATTCATAAGTAAAACAGGTTGTATTATGGAGGTTTTAGGAAAGTGAAGGAGGGAAGTGAGAGAGAGTACACATCTCAAGAGGGGCGAGATGCGGGCGACACGTGCTCGGCCACGTGGGCTCAGGCAGCGTGTGGCCGACTCGTGTTTTTAAGTTAGGTTGTCTCATTAGAATTCTTTGTCTCTTTAAGTAATCGACAAGTGTTTAGTGGTTGATTTTTTTTTTTTTTTTTTGTGATCTGTGCGTAGAGAGGCAATTGCTATATAAACATGATTTTATGATTTCTGGTGGTTTAGTTTTTTCTATCCTAGCTTAAAGAAAAACCTTCCCTTGTGATTTTTTAGTGCTAGTTTGGTGTTGCAGGACTCCTAAGGGCCGCTGCATCTGCTCTGGATTGCCTCCCGCAAATCACTCCGTAGATAAGGGGGGTAGTCTAAATGTGGCAGTTTATCTGACCATGTATGCTGTACTAGCTGGTATAAATATTCTCCCATGCTATCACAATCATCGTGGGACTAGCTAGATCTTACCAGCATATTAGCCTGGCCACGTAAGGACACCTAAGTAATTAGACCAGAGAGAAATGCTGTTTGCTTCCAAACAAACAAGCATGGCTCCCCTGATAAAATATAAAACTACAATGAAGTAGAGGAGACTTGTGAAGGCTTGGAGAAATATTTAACTGGCATTGGTGTTGATCTTTGGTACAGTGACATGCCATCTCAGAAACCCCCTTCTCTACATTTCAAAGGTATTCCGGCTCAAAACATTAGCACAGTAAAGGCCCTAGGTGAGATGCAGGGAGGGACTACCAGAGGGCATTGGACCCTCCCTGCTTTCCATAACAATGGGAGGAAGGTCTGAGTTGCTGGGGGTATAAACCTGCAGGTTCCCGCTCTCCCAGGCTTCTTCCCGGTGGAATCTCGCCTTGTAAGCGTTTTTCCCTTGGAAGTTATACACGTGGTGGTCGCCATCTTGGCCTACACGTGGCTGGGGTTCTAGCCTGGAATCCTAAGCATCGGGTTTTTCCTTTTGCTGATTTGTATGCCTGAACCTGTGATAAGTAAAGTCTTTTAAAACCTCATCGGATCCCTGAGTGTTCATCCATTCCTTGCTGGCTTCGGAGGTAGAAGGGAACTCGCTTCCCGGCACTGTCGGGGATCCCGGCGGGAGCGCCCGACAGTTTGGTTTCATTTAAAAACCCAAACTAATTCATTTATAGTCACTCCCTGATTTATATAAGGATAATGGATTTGTTTTTATAAATAACTGTCAGATTTTCCCAACATTGTAGAAAAATCTATTCATCAACTCCACCTTGATTCGAAACACATTATTTATTGATTACTAATTTTCCACATGTTGTTTGCATTTATTTTTCCGTGTCTTGTTTTTTTTTTATTCATGGTTGGGGGACATTTTGAATAGTTATAATTGAAATTGTCAAGTTTCTGAGCTTATTTTTAAAAATGCCTACTGGTGATACTGCTGTTTCAGTGACTTTGGTTGTTTGTTTTGTTTTGTTTTTTTGCTTTTTTGGGTCACACCGGCGATGCTCAGGGGTTACTCCTGGCTCTGCACTCAGGAACCACTCCCGGCAGTGCTCAGGGGACCATATGGGATGCCGGGGATCAAACCCGGGCGGCATGGGCCGGCTGTGTGCAAGAACAAACGCCCACCCGCTGGACTATTGCTCCGGCCCGACTTTGGTTGTTTGGATGGGGAACTTTTACGTTCACTGGTGTGTGTGTGTGTGTGTTGTGTGTGTGTGTGTGTGTGTGTGCTTTTTTGGGTCACACCCGGCAATGCTCAGGGGGTTACTCCTGGCTCTGCACTCAGGAATTACTCCTGGCAGTGCTCGGGGACCATATGGGATGCCGGGGATTGAACCCAGGCCGACACAGGCCGGCTGTGTGCAAGGCAAACGCCCTACCACTGGGCTATCTCTCTGGCCTGATGTATATTTTTGTGGCTAGGAAATAAAAGTTTTCATAAAAGAAATACCTGCAGATAGTTGTCTGTGGACCAGTCATTGCATGGTCTTTGGATAGGTTAAAGTGCGGGTCCTTTTTGGTCTCCTAGATTTCTGGCAGAGCAAAGCCTCTCCCATGTTTTCAGTTTCAGTGTGTCTAGGATTTCTTTACCGAGATTTGCTCTCGCCTCTAGTGGGATTGCTTTTGGGTGGCATTACCTGTTGGGATGATTGTTTAACCTGCTTTCTCTCTTCAAAGAGGTTTCTGATCCCGAGAAGCTTCATCCTTTGTACAGTATTGATTTTTATATTAATGTTCTATTCAGGAGGACGAAAAAGGCAGCTGCTGAAATTTACGAAGAATTTCTTGCTGCTTTTGAAGGCAGTGATGGTAATAAAGTGAAAACGTTTGTGCGTGGAGGTGTTGTTAATGCAGCTAAAGGTAAGTGCAATAGTTTTTTTTTTTTTTTTTTTTTGCTTTTTGGGTCACACCCGGCGATGCTCAGGGGTTACTCCTGGCTCTACGCTTAGTAATTACTCCTGGCGTTGTTCAGGGGACCATATGGGATGCCAGGGATCGAACCCGGCCGGCATGGACCGGCCACGTGCAAGGCAAACGCCCTACCCACTGGACTATCGCTCCAGCCCCAAGTGTGATAGTTCTTCAACCGTTGCAGGTCATTAGGAAAGTAGTTCAGCCCCCTCTAGTGGTGATGCTCATTGGTGAAATTAATGAGACATTGGAACCTGCTTTGTTGCAGAAGATTCAACAACCGCCTAGTTTTCACGAGAGCAGAGTAGTGGAAAGATTTAAGTGTACTTCATAGTTTGCTCTTAAATGGTGATGCTTGTATTTTGGAGAGAAGAGCAATTTATACTTATGTATTTGTGATTTTATTATATGCCGTGAAATGAACAGTCGCAAGCTGTCATGATTGGTTTTCAGTCATACAGTGCTCCAGCACCTGTCCTTCTACCAGTGCTAGAGAAGGGCACTGTTAACTTCCCTGTTTCGTCAGAGGTGGCAAATCTTGGTACTAAAAGCCTTTCTGGTTTTTATTGAGTAAAAATAGTAAAGAAACTCTTATAATAAGAAATGAGATTTGAAACCTTGTGTTTTAAATTTCAGAAGAACATGAAACAGATGAAAAACGAGGTAAAATCTACAAGCCATCCTCGAGGTTTGCTGATCAGAAAAACCTCCCCCTCAGTCATCCAGCGAAAGGCCACCGTCTCTTCTGGTGATAGAAACCAAAAAACCGGTAAGTCTTCCTGAGGTTGGTGAGCTGTGTTCAAAGGTGACACCACCAGTGGTCTTCGTGGACTGCCGCTGTCAGCAGGCCTTGGTTTCTTGGTCTTGTCTCGAGGTCGAGTTTGGCAGCTCATCCTCTTGGAGGAGAGGTAGATAGTGCGTGTAGTCATGTGACCGTTTCCCTGTGTGCTCGGAGTGTGTGATGTAATGAGGGCGCGCGCCCTGCAGATGGTTGGGACTGAGCCACGCCATCCCTGCAGCGCATGTCGGGTGTACGGCAGAGACTCGACGTGCTCCCCAGAGTGGCATGTGCGCACTTTATGTGGCACCTCTAGGACTCGGCAGCAACAACAAAACTAGCAGAACATTAAAAGAAGATATATTCTCGGTGTTAGAAAGCTGCTTTTTCCAAATGTGGGGTGATTGTGATGTCCAGGTTCACTCCTGACTGCTCCAATTTGGGCCACTCTTGGCGGTTCTCAGCTTTGCAAAAAGTCTGCGGTGTGACTGGTGCTCTGTGGCCGAGAGCAGGCTACATTAACTTGGGCAGAGATTACTGATGATTGTGCTTATTTTTTTCCTGTGTGACTCTTAAAATAGTTCCAAAAGCAATTTTTTAAAAAACTGTATTAATTTTTGTTAATAATTTTATAATACACTTATATTCACATCCCATAAAGTTTACAGTTTCATTAATTTTTTGGCCACTTACAGAATTTGCACTTAGCATTGAGCTTTTTCTGATATATTTACTATTGTGCAACAACCGTTAATTGCTTTAGAACCATTAATCGTTCTAGAACGTTTTGTTAACTTTTTTATTTTCTTACCACAGAAAGAGACCGCAGACCTATTTCCAGTAATGTTTTGTTGCTAAATTTTAGTGTTCTCAGTGTAGAAAGGGGCCGTAACCTGTTTTCACTGATCCTTATTTCCCTTTTACGCTGCAGCCCCTAGCAGCCATGCGTCCTCTTTGTATCTCCAGATTCGCCCCATCCTGGACATGTAGGAGATGGAGCAATAGATGGTCTTTCTAAGCGTGGTAGTTCAGATTTTGTCTCTGTTGTGACATGTGTCAGCCCTTGCATTTTTTGTGGTGGAATAATATTACTTTGAAGAATAGAGATGTCTGATTTGGATTCAGTTTGTCAGCTTGTCAGTTTTTTTCCTCTTGTTTCTTGTACTTTTAGTGTTATTTCTGAGAACCATATACCCATTAAAAGTCATAAAGATTCACTCCTGTGTTATTTGCTCCTTAAAGAGCTTTATAATTTTAAATTCTTATATTTAAGATTATGAACCATGGATTAATTATTGCCTCTGGTGTGGAGGTTGGCATCTGTCTGAAAAGATGAAAACTTGTTAAGAACTATCCTCATTGAATTACTTTGGCTCCCCCTTTTTTTTTTGGCCTTTTTGGGTCATACCTGGTGGTACTCAGGGTTCCTCCTGGCTCTGCACTCAGGAATTTCTCCTGTCAGTGCTCGGGAACCATGTGGGATGCCGGAAATTGAACCCGGTTCGGCTGCATGAAAGGCAAATGCCCTCCCCACTGGACTATCGCTCCGGCCCGGCTTTTCCAAAGCTCATGCATTTTTTCTTTTTCTTGCACCTAAATATTGATACATTTAAAGGTATCTTTGGGGTGGGGGGGCCCTGTCTATCAGCAGTGCTGGGGTGTGGTGGGGGCTGCTGGGTAGTGCTGAGATCAAACCTAGGGCCTCAGGCTGTGTGTGGCATGTGCTTCGCTTACTTCTGTTAGAGCATTTCTACAAGATTCCAAAACAGTTTTAAGAAGCGTTCAAAAGATCTTTTCTGCTGGTTTTGCTAAGTCACACACGCCTACGGTGTTCCACAGAGTTCTTGGTAGTTGTTCAGGACAGTTGCCGTGCATGGCAGTTCAGTTCAGCTCCATTCATTGTTTGCGTCCTGTTGGCCACATACTTACCCCTAAGCTTGGTAGTCTTTGCCGATAAGGTTAGAGTGATACTGCTATTACTTTATTTTATTGCTAATGATCTTTGAGACAAGCAGGAAGGGGGAGTTCAGTGTTTATGTTGATCTCTTACTGAAGTTTCCTTGTCATATCCTTCGTAGCCACTGAAGAAAGGGGGAGAAAGAAAAGAAGAAAAGCAATTTGGAACTCTTCAAAGAGGAACTGAAACAGTGAGTTCTCTGGTGTGGAGTGGGTGTCTGGAACACAGTGAGCCGGAGAGTGGAGGGGCCTTTCGCAGGCCGCTCACTCAGCAGGGGGTGCCCTAGAGAGTACCGCGATACTGTGGGTGGAGACTTGGGGCGGGACCGGCATGAGCAGCATCCAGGCGACTTTCACTTTGTGGGTGCAGTTCAGCTGATTGTGGTAGAAACGTCATCTATTCCCTTCGGTGTCTGCGAGGAGCGGGTGCGCTTAGCCCAGAAAGGATAAAGTGCCCCGGTGTGCCGCTGAAGTGTGTCCTTTCCGGAGAGAAGGGGCTCTTTGGGGGCTCTCCCACTCCTTCGCCTGGGAGGCAGACAGACCGTGGCACCTGCTCACCGAGCTGCTTGGGTGCTGGCAGTCCTGGCGCTCTGGTGCCCGGACAGGTTGTGTTCTCACTGTGCCACACAGGCCCGCGTGACCCCGATCTCCCCACAGGATTCAGGAGGAGCGCGACGAGAGGCACAAAACCAAAGGCAGGTTGAGTCGCTTTGAGCCGCCCCAGTCGGACTCCGAGGGGCCAGCGGCGCTCTAGTAAGTGGCATCGTCTTTACGTTCTTACTCAATGTCAGTTTCTTTCCCTGAAAACTGAGGGCTGTTTTCTTTCCCCCTTTAAAGTGGATGCACCTTCAAGAAGAAACAGATCATCTGGTGGTAATACAGTTTTTTGCTTTCTATTGATAGAAGTTGCCTGAATTTTGTGATTCTTTTTTCGGTTGTAACTCTGACTCCTTGTCCTAGTTCTGGATGATTATGCGCCTGGGTCACACGATGTTGGGGATCCGAGCACCACTAACCTGTACCTGGGGAACATCAACCCGCAGGTAATCGGGGTGGCGGGAGATCTCTGGCTGTGTGCTGCAGTCGCCTCGTCTCGCTTTGCTCTGTCATTGCCAAGCTGTTTCCTCCTGAACCTGCAGCTGGTAATCACTGCTACCTGAAAACTGTTGCCAAGTGTCTAAAGGAATCCAACCCAACAGCTTGTTTCTGGTGTAAAACCTCAAAAGGAAGGGGATGGGGCGGGTAACGTCCTTTGATCACACCTACTGCTCTGTAGCCTCTTTGTCTGGCACGTGCAGATGGAAAACTGGAAGTTTCTGCTCTGGAAAGATTGGTTAGTGTCTCTGTCGAGGGTGGGGTTTTACCTGGGTCTACTTCCTAAGTTGTATTTGAAATCGAAGTTAATGGTGTTCATCGTCTCTTCATTCACAAACTAGTTTGGTTTCTGTTGCACAGATTTTTTTCTTTTCTCCACACTGAAAAACTTATGTTTTTGATAGATGAATGAAGAAATGCTGTGCCAAGAATTTGGAAGATTTGGCCCTTTAGCCAGTGTGAAAATTATGTGGCCTAGAACTGATGAAGAAAGAGCCAGAGAGAGAAATTGTGGTTTTGTGGCCTTTATGAATAGAAGAGATGCCGAAAGAGCTTTGAAAAATTTAAATGGTAAGAAAGTTCTGCTGATTGTTTGTACAGGACTCACATGGTTTTTGCTTCTGAAAAGTATTTATAGAACCGGGGGTGGGGGGGGGTTGTGGGGGTGTGATCCAGGAGTTGAAAGGGCAGCCGTGGTATGACAGGAAGGGCCGTTGCCTTGTGTGTGCCAGCGTGATTCTGGCCCCCAAGCCCACCAGGAGTCTCCGAGAGCTGAGCCGGGTGTAAGCTCAGCGCAGCCAGTTGCGGGCCCCAGGACAAAACAAAGTTAATTTGGATGGTTGGAAACCTTTCATCGTCTCTGAGTCATCCCAGGGTGCTCTGCCTTTTCTTTCTTGCAGGAAAGATGATAATGTCTTTTGAAATGAAGCTCGGGTGGGGTAAAGCTGTGCCTATCCCCCCGCACCCCATATACATCCCGCCCTCTATGATGGAGCACACGCTGCCCCCCCGCCGTCAGGCCTGCCCTTCAAGCGCAGCCCAGAGAGCGCTTAAAGAACCCCTAACGCCCCCATGTTACCGCCACCCAAAAACAAGGAGGACTTTGAGAAGGTAATTTAAAAAATGTACATAGGCCGCTTCTAATTGGGAATACTAAAACTGTGGTAGCATTTCTTTTCAACAATTTTGTAGAAAATGTGTGTAATTGTGTTTGACAACTCTGAAAGAGAGAGAGATGTGTTCCCTGCCTTAGCCCGTGGAAACCCTGTAATGTAAATGCTAGGGTCCTATTTTTATTTGTGGCTATACCGTTTCTTTTTGACCGCTTTAAGTTCCCCCTCCTTGTCCTCTATCGTAATTGTACCCAGGTTTGCTTAAGTGCATTATCTGAATTTACTCTTGTTTTGAGAAAGTGATACTTTGTATTGGTTAAGTGACTGCAGTTAGACTTCCTAGACTGTTGTGATGGCAGCTAGATAACTTAGTTTTCAAGGTCTGAGGTTAGACTATTTGAGAGCATGTGTGTGTGTATGTGTGTGCGCGTGTTTTATTTTTTCATAAAGCAGTTAATTACTCTAGTAAAAGCAAAGGGTGAGTATTTTCTTTTAATTTAACACAAAACCAACTTAATTTCAAGTTAGAAGAATTTGTTGGTTCTGTTATGAATGAATTACACTTAAAATGACAGGGCTAGTTTTAAAGGCTTGGGAACAAAGTAAGCAAACTGTATGGTCAGAGGCAAACAGTTAATTATTTCACAAATTAAAATCTTTATCTGATAATTCTCAGTGTAGTACCTATTTCAGTGCATTGATGCGCATTCTGGCAGGAATGTTCTGATTCTCTGCATTGGGTGAACGTTTATTGTTCACTGAACACATCCATTTGCATTTATGTAATTGCTTAGTGTATGATGACTTCAAATGCAGTGATTGCCTGCAAAACTTGTGATTAGATGTGTAGTATTTTCAATGCATATGTATATTTTTGCTTGTTACTTGTTAACAATACTCACATATTCTATGTTTATTATCTGATGTGACTTCATATACAGACTCTGTCGCAAGCCATAGTCAAAGTGGTTATCCCAACAGAAAGGTACATGTTTTTCTTTATTATTACTGATCTAAATATAGACAATATCCCCTTCTGAATTAAAAAAAAATATTGGTGTTGAGGAAAAGGTATCTTGACTGAGCAATGGTTTCTTCCCAGTACTTTTTGGGGTATATATGAAATTTAACTAACTTTAGTATACTTTGCAATTTTGTCTTTTTTAATTGCTTAATATTAGTAAAGGGAATTTTGTAGCATTAGTAGTTAGAATGTATTTAATAGTTTAATATTGAGTTCTTAGTCTAATGTTAGACTATTATGGGAATATTTATGTATTTAAATATGGATTTAAGTACATAATAACATTTAGATGCTGTGATGTATTTTTTTCTTGGTTTCTGGATTATCTATGTTTAATACGCAACCTTAGTTTGAGATCTCACTGAAGGTATATTTTGTTTTATCCTAATTGATTTTAAGAAGAAGATCTTATTTTTGTGAGCACAGAACATACCGGACACTTTCCTCTAAGTAAAGGTGTTTGGGATTCCTTTATTTTCCTTCCTTTCCTTTTCCTTTTTCCACATCATGTTAAAGCAGAAGAATTCATGCTCTAGGTATGCTCTTGCTCAGTCAAGCTCAGCCCTTTCCCAAACACAGGAACACAACACTGGTTGAATAATAAACGAACACAAAAGAATCCCAAATTCTCTTTGACATTGGCCTTGGTGAGCAACACCAGCTGAACTGTCTGCGGCAGCGGGGACCAGGAAAACATCATGGGCTGGATTGGGAAAGTATACAGTTTTTGACCAGACTTTGGTACGATCGACTCCAATAAATGTGGTTTTATTATAACTGAGAGACAATTTTTTTTTTTTTTTTTTTGGTTGTTGTTGCCCAGAATAAGATAATTGCCATTTTAAAATAAATTAATGCACTTTAAAATTTATCTTTTTGTACTACACTGTTTCTTTCTGATAGAAAAGTTAACCATTTGAAATAAATTAAACACACAGTCCTTAAGGAAAAAGAGTGTGATTGCAATTCTTTAATAGTCTTGAATTCAGGTTAGTAACTAATTGTCAGATTTTGATTTTAAATAATCATAAACGTTTTAAAACTTAAATTTTAAATTTTCTAAACAGATTTTAGCAGTTACAAGCCTGTTTAAAACTATAGTGGGTTTTTCCCCTGACAAAGCATTTACAGGGAAGAGTTTTGCACCATCAAAAACATACTCAGCAGTACTTTTACAGGTGGCTCAGCTTACTTGAGTATATATTGATTTATTACAATGAAATCTTTGTTTTAAACTTGGTCTAAACCATTTTTCATCTATCTTTTAATAATCAAGCCAAGTTGCTTTTGACTTTATTATAATTAGTACAAGTTTCTGGATATATATAACATGTATCCACCTAGTTTTGATTTTATATTATGATGTCTAAAATTTCCTTCAACTTTAATTTGACACACTAGTGGGAGTGTTGAAACTGAATTGTATCTGTATACTATCTCCCTTCCTTCAAAGTGTCATTGGCTAAATTTGCATTCTCCATTTGGCTACAGAAAACTGCACATTTGCAGAGTAATGTTTCGGTGAAAGGAAAATTCATTTTTAGAATTAAAATTGATGCTCTTTTTGCTTTAATAGAGGGTTGAATGAATAGTTTTTGCATATATATAGTTTCCCTTAGTAAAGACTTAAAACTTAGAGTTTTTAATGTAGAGCTTTTTAGTGATCATTAAGTAGATTTGCTTGAAAACTGTAAGAAAATAAGGATAATCACCATGAGAGAAATGTACTGTTTGTGTACTTGAAGCAGGGACCAGAAAAATCTGTCTTTATACTGATATTTATATTGAAGCAGTAACGTGAACTTAATTTGAGCTAGAATTCTGAAGACGTAATTTAGCATCTACCTTGTACCATGAGCCAATATCCTTTTTGCTCTGCCCCATTCTTTGCCAGCTTATGTGGTGGGAGCCGGTGAAAAGCTTGATGGTGTTGTCAGTGTCTAAAAATTGTGGCTGGAGTCCAGTTTAAGGTATCCTGTGATTTCATGACCCAGCTTCAGAATTGAGAGGCTCGCATAAGCCCAGCCAGTTAGAAAATGGCTGTAATTTAAAAAGTTCATCAAATGATACGTATTGTTGGCTTGGAAAATGGGAAGGACAGCCCGTGTCCTGTCTCCTGACCATTCTGCAACGTGGACTCTGCAGGCCCCTGCAGCTCAGTTGTCTCCCTGATTCATGGCAGAATCGTAGCAGACGTCAGCATATGAATTGTGGGGACTAGCTTGAAGTGTGCTCCAAAGGGATGTTGCCTCATTCAAGGTCAGAGTCAATAAAAAACTCCATCTGCTAGATGTGTACTAGAGAAGCACAAGAGTTGGATGGATTTTTTATTAAATTAGGCCTTCAACTTGTTAAGTACAGCTTGGCATTTTTTAGACATTACAGTCCTATTTAGTGTATTTCAGTAGTACCACAGAAGTGCTTGGGTTAGGGGTATTTTTAAGCCGAGATAGTGTACAAGGTTTTAGAAGGCTATGATAACCATGTAAGCTTTGAGTTACTGATTTTATATATTTGCAGCTTTCCAATTAGTTGTGATTCATAAATTAATGTTTTGCACTTGGAAAATAAATTTAGTCCCTGGGATCTTGATTGCTCTGAAGCTGTGTTGTGGTCTGCCCTCCCTCCCCCGCTCCCTCCTCCTCCCCGTGCACAGACATTAACATGCTCCAGCTTTGGGGTGTAAAGTTCTGTACTAGTAAGCAGAATAATCTTTTTCTGCACAATTGTAGTAACTTTAGGTCAAGTGTAGTTTTATATAGTGGTAGGTTCGAATCCATTTTCTTTAACTGTGTTGTTGTTGTAGGAATTTGCTCGCCCTGATACATCGAATGATAGAGTTTGTTGTACGTGAAGGGCCAATGTTTGAAGCTATGATTATGAACAGAGAAATCAACAATCCTATGTTCAGGTACGCCCTTTTTTTATCATGGCGGAAAGTGCATACAGCAGAAGCGTGCAGTTCACATACGCGCTTTCAGCGGCCTTGTGTTACTCCCTGTGCACCTCTGACCACGGCCAGAGCTTTGCTCGTCTCCTGCATCTCTTAGCAATCATCCCTGTTTCCAGGGGAGCTAGCTTCTGGGAACTGCTCTTCTGCTCACCTCTCGGGATATACGTTTATTCTCTACCTCGTAAGAGTGGAATCATACAGTGCTTTTGTGCTTGTGACTGAGTCACACTTAGCCTAATGGCCTCCAGGTTCATCTCGTTCCTAATGATTGTCTGAATTTCCTTCTTAACACAGAATAATGTTTAAACCACAGTTCATTTATAATCGGGTCTGCATTTAAAATTATTAAACTCGGGTTTTTTTTTTTTTTTTTTTTTCCTTTTTTGGGTCACACCCGGCAATGCTCAGGGGTTTCTCCTGGCTCTGCACTCAGGAATTACTCCTGGCGGTGCTCAGGGGGACCATATGGGATGCCGGGATCTAACCGGGCCAGTTTGGGCCGGCCACGTGCAAGGCAAACGCCCTACCCGCTGGACTATCGCTCTGGCCCCTAAACTTGTTTTTTGAAATTAAATGTGTTTCCAAGAATAAAGTTCTGAAAGTGAGGTGATTTTTGTAGGGGGCACGCTTGGCTCTGTTGAGCTGTGGTCAGCCTGGCGGGTCCTGGCTTCTGGCACCCAGTTTCTCCCGTAGCATCTGTGCTCACTTGTTCATTTCTTTAGCAATGAAAATATTTCAGAATGAAGATCGTGCTTTTCTAGACATCACACACATTGACCGGTGTAGTATGATGGAGTTTTCCTGTATCTGGGAACCAAAATGTTCATGGAGTCGCTCACTCTCATTCCGTTGACTTGCTTGCAGTTTCCAGAATCAAATCCGCAGCATCTCTGCGGGGTGCCTGAATAATTCAGGACCTCTGGTCCGAGTGGTTGATTAAGCAGTGCCCTTTCTCAGTGCTCTTTAGGAGGGAAGGGTGAAAGTGACTTCGTGATACGAGTAAACAGAGAGGCTTATGGGAGCTGCGTGTCTTCCGCGTCAGATACGCTGTTTAGTGCTGTCCCGAGCAGTGTAAAGCCACTGCTTTTGAAATAATACTGTAGGAAAAGTCTGTTCTTTGCCAGACACGGTATCTGACCCAGTTCAATAAAATGGAGTGTTAAGACTCAGCCTGACAGACAGACACACACCCCTTGGGGTATGAATGTTGGTTCCGCAGGCCCTGGGGAGGGCGAAGAAGTCCCTACGTGCAAAGGGCAGTGGGAGTCCGCAGGGCCTTTGGCTTTTACTTAGGACTAAGTAAACTCATACTTCTCATTCATTTACAGTTAAAGATGGTTCTTTATTCAGTGTTTGATTTTCGTTTGTTTTAGGTTCTTATTTGAAAACCAGACACCAGCCCATGTTTACTATCGATGGAAGCTCTATTCTATTCTGCAGGCAAGTCTAGTTACTTGGTTTACGGACTCAGTAGCAGACCAAAAAAAATGTCTCTGTTTCTTAAGGCATTGAACATAACTTTGTTTTGGTGAATTCTGTTGCACTAGTAGTACAAAGAATGTTACAAGCTGTTTGATAGAAGTACCAGACATTTCTGATGAATGTTCTGGACGTTTATTAGGGAGATTCTCCAACTAAGTGGCGGACAGAAGATTTTCGAATGTTCAAAAATGGATCATTTTGGAGACCACCACCGTTAAACCCATACCTGCATGGGATGTCAGAAGAGCAAGAAACGGAGGCGTTTGTAGAGGAGCCTAGTAAAAAAGGGGAGCCCTGAAAGAAGAGTAAGCTCTCCCCCTTCCTTAATTCATTTCAGGGAAGTTGGCGTGACCGTTGCTTTAACCAATGGTCTGGTTAAGATGCTAACCCTGGAGTTACTCTTTTAACCCTGTGAGTGTTTCTGGTGGAGGATCTCTCACCACTGGCGTCATTTTAAACTCTCGTCAACTGCTGGTTCTTACGCCTGTGGCTTCTCTGCCGTTGCTACTGGTCAGCACTTGGGGATGACGGACTTCCGTGAGTGGTGGGAGGCGGAGTAATGGGGGGCGCTGAGAGTTCTCGCCCCTTGTCACAATATGACGCAAAGAGGACTGTCACTGTGTGGACAGATGGGAGAGGTGACCCTCTGCACCCTTGAGTCAGCCCTGGGGGCACCCGGAAGCAGGTGCTCGGGCCGCTGCTGTGGGGTGTTGGGTTGGAGGGGACTGGGCGCGCAGCATGCCCAGGGGTTCCTCCTGCTCTGCAGCCAGGGCCTGGTGGCGCTAAGGGGGCCTGTGCATGCTGGGAATCAAGCCTGGTCGGCCACGTGCGGCAAGTGATTTTTTGGGTTGAGACTGGGTGTGTGTTGGGCCACCTCCTCCGCAGTGTTCAGAGTCTACTTGGTTCCCTGTGCTTGGGGACCGTGTGCCAGAGCCTGGGCCAGCGAGAGGGCAGGTAAGCCATGTGTGAGGATGGGCTCGCGCCCAGGTGCGCCCGGGGACTGACTGCGCCAGGGTCACTCCCTACAGCGCTGGGTGGAGCCGGGCCGTCAGCTGCACAGTAAGTGTCTTGACCTTGGTGCTGTCTCTTCACAAATACTTACGAGTTAAATTGTGTTTAGGCAGAGGGACAAATTAGAAGAAATCTTGCGGGGTTAACTCCAAGGAAGAATGATATTGGAGATGCGATGGTTTTCTGTCTGAACAACGCGAGGCTGCTGAGGAGATCGTGGACTGCATCACGGAGTCCCTGTCCATCTTAAAGACTCCCCTTCCCAAAAAAGGTACGCTGGGCTCCGCAGCCCTGCCTCGTCGCCTAAGGACTTCCTCTGTTGTCTGGGGCAGGCGCAGCTGTGCCGGGCTTGCTCCTGGCTCCACGCTCCGGGCTCACTCCTGGCCTAAGTCGGGCCACCGCCAGCAGAATGTGGTGCTGAGGATCGAACCTGAGTTGGCCCTGCCCTCTGCACTAGCCCTCTGGGCCAGCTCTCTGGCCCAGTTGATTGAAATTGGTCTCTTTTGCTTAAAAAACCTGACTGAAGAAGTCTGTTCCGTGCACTCTTATTCTTACCCTTCTGCCCGAGAAACTTGTTCATCGACAGTTTCTCCCAAGTCGGGCTCTCGTGCTGTGCTCCTGCCCGTGGTGGCGGTGGCGGTGTTGGCTTCTCCCGCACAGGGGACGAGTGGGCTCCAGGCTTCAGCTCCTGGGTCCCCGTTCTGAAAAGGCCAGAAGGCAGACTTCAGCTATATTACATACTTCTCTAGACATTTCATTTAAACATTTGATGTTGCTTTCTTGGTGTTCTAGATTGCCAGATTATACTTGGTTTCCGATGTTTTATACAACTCTTCAGCCAAAGTTGCCAATGCTTCTTATTATAGGAAATTGTAAGTATGATGAAGTTGTGGTCTAGACTCCTAAAGTATTATTTGAGGGGAAATGTTTAGGACACAGGAAACTTTAGTTAATAAGCTTCCCCTGTCTCCAGTAATAAGTAATTTGGATTCATTCGTAAGTTTGTAGAATTCTCTAGAGTTTTCTATTTATTTATTTATTTGTTTATTTATTTATTTGCATTTGTGAACTAAACCACATTAAGCTAAATTATTTTTATTTATTTTTTTGCTTTTGGGTCACACCCGTGATACTCAGGGTTTCTTGGCTCTGCCCCTCAGGAATTTATTCTTTTTTTTTTTTTTCTTTTTGGGTTGCAGCCAGCAATGCTCAGGGGTTTCTCCTGGCTCTGTGCTCAGGAATTACTCCTGGCGGTGCTCGGGGACCATATGGGATGCCGGGATCGAACCTGGGCCGGCATGGGCCGCCGCTTGCAAGGCAAACGCCCACCCGCTGGGCTATCGCTCCGCCCCCAGGCATTTACTCTTGGTGGTGCTTGGGGACCATATGGGAGACCGGGATAGAACCTGGTTGACCGTGTGCAGTGCAACCCCTACCACTGTACTATTGCTCCGACCCCAAATTACTCTTTACAGTATTTTTTTCTGATTAGATAAAGATGATGGAATAGGAAGAAGCTAAACTATTCCATTGTACTTTAGCCACTTGTATAATAGCTGAGAATTAGTGGCAGTAGAAAGGGCAGAGATCAAAGACAGCATTAGCTGTTCTTGTAACCTCCGTCTTTGCTCATAGCGATTGAGTTGAGGGCAGAACTGCTCAGCTCAGCATGTCTGTTACTCCCGTGATGAAGTCGAGTGGTGTCATGTGTGTGTAGGACTTACTCCGGAAGGACGTGCCTGCTGCCAGCCTTGGCTCTGCTGCTAGCTTCGGGGTTGGCCTCCATCAAGTCACTTTTTATTCCTCTGTTATGAGAGCAGGTCGGATGAGAAGGTTCCTAGATGTCAGGTCCTTGCAAATAAGGGAAACTGGTGGTTTCAGCTCCAGAGAAATTTGCAAAGAAAATTAGGAATTGTAGAAGTTAAAAGTTCAGTTACAGTTCTCAAGTTTAAACATTCCTTGATTTTAAAAAGAATTAATATAATTTTAAGAAGAGGATGATTTTTTTTATTGGTTACTATGTTGAAATAAAACAGGGATTTTAAAGTAAATTCTATTGTAAAGAGTATGTTATTTGAATTTCAGTTTTGAAACCAAGTTATGTCAGATATTTTCAGACCTCAATGCTACATATCGTACAATTCAAGGCCATTTGCAGTCTGAAAACTTTAAGGTATGTTTTGTTTTATTATCTTTGGGTTAGTATTTTAAACCAGGGGGTAGGAGCTAGGAGTCACTTTAAAAACACATGGGATAAAACATAATTTGCATGGTTTAGAAACTTCCTCTCAAAATTTGTTGCCATTTTTATCTTCAGTGTTAAAAACTGTCCACAATCTTTTAATAACCTTTTGAGCTGTTGATTTACTGTTAAGTAAAACCAGTCAAGATACCTTACTTAAATTTGATAAATCTATATACCTTCATGGGACAAAGACATGAAGGAAATTGTTGTAGCTTAGGAAAGTCCGACAGACTCATGGTAGTGAACTGAAATTTGGGATCTATATTACTGCAAGTAATAATTGCATTTTTCTTTTGTTTAGCAACGAGTAATGACTTGCTTCAGAGCGTGGGAAGATTGGGCAATTTATCCAGAACCATTTTTGATTAAACTGCAAAATATTTTCTTAGGACTTGTAAATATTATTGAAGAGAAGGAAACTGAGGTAGGCACTCCGTGTATTTGACCGACTAAACGTTGCCTTCCTGAGCTGTGGTGTGAAGAACATTACTCTGTGAAAAATGCCTCATGTATCTTCGAGTTGGGGGGTGGTGCTGGAATGCTGGAGACCAGGATGTAAAGTCATGTATAAAAGGAATTCTGTTTTTGTCTGTGTGCAAATTGGCTTGATGCCATGAAAAAGTTTCTTAGGAAAACAAGAGCCTAGGTTTTGTGTGTTTTCGACTAGAGACAGGGCCTATATTCCGTACCGTTCTGCTGCTCTGCACCTCGCCTCAGCCTTTCTCCGTCTGCCCACGCTCGCTCTCATCCCCACAGGCCCTCCTGGGTGCCTTCCCTGTTCCATCACGGGGTCCTTGGTGGAGTCTCCAGTGTGCAGGGTCCGCGTCTCCCACAGACCGCCACGCACATTCTCCTGCTGCTTGGAATTTTTCTCAGCCTAAGATCCTTTAGATCTCAGTTGAAGCATAGCTTGCTGTCTTGTGTTTTGACCTTTTAGGTAGAAACAATTTTTTTTTTAATTAATTTTTTATTTTTACAATTACAAAATATACAATTAAAAAGTTCATTTGGGTTTGGTCATACAGTGTGCGCCCCTCCCCCAGTCCATCTCCACCGTCGGTTCCCTCCCTCCCCAGCCCTCCTCATGGGTTCTTTATTTCTTTCCATTTCTTATCTTTTTTTTCCTTCCTCTCAGACTATGGTTACAAAACATACATTAAAGGGTTGTCATGTGTTCCTTTGCCTCTATTTAATGCTCAGTTCTAGGTTGGCATTATACCCTAAATTTTAGCACTGTTCCTTTCTGTCTACCTGCCGTTATCCTCAGAACTTGTTTAGAAACAAATTTTTAATGGCTCATTGCAGATTCTTTCCATATGATAGAGTTGTGTGTGCGTGGCTGGGGGGAGAGTGCTCGTGTGCATGCGTGTGTGTATCTGGTTGGACCCCCACCCTGTTCACTGTTTACTTGCTGTATGGCGGGAGCAGTGGTGATCATTGCTGCGCGTAGTACTAGTAGCCCGACTCTGCGGCATCTGGATACGCCTCAGTGCACTTTGATCAATACGCAGGAGCCCGCTGCTGTCGGGCTGGATAGATGGTCTTTCTTGCCACGTGCTCATTGTCCCTGGGGATGTAGGTTAGATTTCCATTGGTTCTTCCTTGTTGCAAATTACTCTCCTACTGGCCCGACTTGCGTGTGCTTGGCCCTCAGGACGCACCCGATGACCTGGACGGAGCCCCCATTGAGGAGGAGCTCGACGGCGCGCCCCTGGAGGATGTGGACGGCATCCCGATCGGCGCTGCCCCCCATGGATGATCTGGACGGGGTCCCCATCAAGAGTCTCGATGAGGATCTGGACGGGGTGCCCTGTGAGTGCGCCCCTGGCTTCCCAGGGGGAGAACTGCTGGCCTGGTGCAGCTGGCCAGCATGGCCCTTTCCCAGGCTTTGCAGAGTTCAGAGGGCCAGTGAATCAGTTCGCTGTGCCTGGAGAACGTTTTCTGGTCATAATTTTCCATGGGGTTGACTGACCTTCACACCGGGTTACAGTGCCCAGGGCTCATAGCTATCAGCCTTGCTTCTTGCACACTTGCTTGTGGTGCTTGCCAAGGGTCCACATTCTTAATATTGGTGCTCCATATGTTCAGGTTGTAGTGCTCGTGGGGAGGGCAGGGGATCACCGTGGAACTCTCTAGGATCACACTTGCTGGCCCTGTGGTCAGACATCTTTCATCCCATTGGCCCGTCCCTTTATCATGGGCTCACGCATACCTGGCTGATACTGTGTATGACTCACGTCCTTGCGGGAGCTCTCTCTTTTGGTTTTGGGTCACACCCGGTGATGCTCAGAGGTTCCTCTTGGCTCTGCACTCAGGAATTACTTTGGGGTTGCTCAGAGGATCATATAGGATGCCGGGGATGGAACTCAGGTTGGCTGTGTGCAAGGCAAACACCCTACCTGCTGTGCCGTTGCTCTGGCCCCAGCAGGAAATTCTTGCAGTGCCAAGGACCCCAGATGGCAGAGCTGCCAGATGCTAACAGGCATCCGCCTGCACTGAGCGCCTGTCGTGGCAGCCCTGGGCTTGAACGGTGGCTTCTTGCTACAGAGCAGGCACTCAGCCCCTAGTCCCCTCACACCCACGGGGCGCTTCATTCGTAGATTGCGGATGTTCTAGGTCAAGTTTCCGTTGCTGTCTAATGTCGGTTTTGAGAGTATGAAACGTGTGCAATCTTCAGTATGTTTGAATTACTTATTAAAGTATTGAACATTTTGTGAAATCTATAAACAGGTATTAGGTAAAAGCATTTAAGGGCTTTTTTAACTGCTTAATTTGTGTACATAAAATGACAACTTCTGTTCGAATTAATAACATACCATTTAAAAATTGAGCTGCAGGTTAGAAAATTAGATTGGCTCTAATTTTGTTCTGAACATTAGTTTTCTGTCTTGTGGGGGGCATACCTTGTGCTCAGAGACTAGTCCTGGTGTTGGTCACGCTGAGCGGCGCTGGCGACCGCGTGGGGCCAGGGAATGAATTTGGGGCTTCCTCATGCAGAAGCGTGTGCTCCTGACCCTTTACTTTAGTGTTTCAGTACAGGAGGCTCCCGGGAACGGTTTGACTTGGGCCATGCCTTCGTACTCCCTGTTAATAGCCCATCTTTCCTTGATAGTGGATGCAACTGAAGATTCAAAGAAGAATGAGCCGATATTTAAAGTCGCCCGTCGAAGTGGGAGGCTGTCGATGAATCCGAGTTGGAAGCCCAGGGTGAGTAAATTAAAGCAAACACTGAATTTCAAAAGTTTGTCATCAAAAGTAGAACCAAAACCGAAATTAGTTCCTCGTTGTATTTCTTTTATGTAATGTTTTGAATCTATGACCCAGTTGGTCCCTTATTTTCTTTTGAGTAAGAACTTTATCTTTGTGGTTGCTGTTGAGTTTTTCTTAGGTCCTTTTAATTTGGAAGCTTTGCAATCATAAAAATCTGGTTTGAAACCCACTGAGAGTTCAGAAACATGCTTAGACCCTCCGCTCATGCTTGCCTTAAATGTTAAGGCTTGTCTTTAAGACTTAATTTGGATGTGTGTCTTCAGGAAATACATCATCACCATCCAACAAAGAAAGTAATGGTGGACCATTATTTGTTATTTCCTGTAAATAAGCGGGTGTCAGTGTGAGGAAAGAATTGGACACAGCACGTAGAAATAGTCAATAATAGATAGAGACGTGTGATGAAACTTCAGGCTCTCGAGAGGGCAGGGCTTCTGAGGTGCTGCTGTGGAAATGCTGACTTGCCTTACGGAATCCCACCCTCTCCCTTCCTCTCAGCCGTGACGACGTCCAAGTGGGAGTTATTCGACCAGCATGAAGAATCTGAAGAAGAAGAAAATCAAAAGTAAGAATCTTGAGTTGCGCATATACTGTTTCTTCCTGCAAACACACTTTTTTCATTAGTAGGTACACTTGGAATAATAGCGAAGAAAAGCGTGACTGTTTAAAAGGCTTCTTAAGGGGGTGATTTTGAGTTCTCCGTTTTTCCTAGTGAATAAAGAGCTTTTGATTTCTGGTCTTAATGCGTTTGGTTTCAGTTTGCTTTCTGAGTTTATTTTTTCAACACTAGCTTATATTTTTCCACTTTGTAGTTATAGAACGGTCAGTTGCATCTGGTTCCAATCTTTGTCATCAAATACGAAGGTGATTTTTAAGATGTGAATGTGATAATCCATTTCTTTTGGGATATATATTACCAAGAAAAATGCTGCATCGTGACCATTCCTTTAGGTACTTTAAACTTAAGCGCCTCAGAAAAGCCTTTAAGTAGAGGAAGGTTGGAATTTTGGTTTTGGATAACAATCCCAAATTTGTTTAGTGCATATAAAAAAAAAAAAATCTCTCTATATGATTATAGAGAGTCCTGGTCGGGAGAGAGTGCAGCAGGCAGCAGGTGTGAGTTTGGTGTTTGGCACCACCAGGGGCGAGCACAGAGCACAGTCAGCCCTTACTCCTCTGCACGTTACTTGGGCCACTTGGTCAGTGCTGGGCTCTGCTCTGGGCCCTTGCCCACATGTGCCCCTGGGCTGTGAGCTGTCTCCCCTGTCCCCAGAGGCTACTGCAGCTTTGTACTGGTAACTTACGTGGCACTGAGACATCTTAAAATTATTCCTCGGGGTGGAGGAGTTTGTGCCACGGCTGGTGGCGGTGCTCAGGGTCCCTCTCGCCAGTGCTTGGGGGACCCGATGAGCTGGGCGGGGTCAGACCAGCTTGGCTGCACACAGGCTCCTGTGCCTTCGCCTCTTGTGCTCTGCCCGTCACCTCTGGCCCAACACTGGAAAATTGTTTCAGAGACATTCTTGTTTTCGGAAATGAGTGTGGGGGCCTGTCTAGAGAGGTTCCTGGGAGGGGCCCGAGGGGCCAGGGTTGCCCCAACTCAGCCCCTGCAAAGCGCGTGTGCTGCCACCTGGAGGCTTCTCGTGCAAGGGCACAGAGCAGGGGGTGCTGCTTCCCTGCAAGGGCACAGCCCCGGGGTCCCGCAGCACCCGGGAATCTGCTTCCGGGCCTTAGCAGCACTGAGTTGGAGAATTGCAGAAAGACGAAAGTGATGTTGAAGGGACACCGCCTGGAAAAGGCTTTTCTACAGTGCTAATCCTCGTGCCTCGCTGTTGCGCTCTAGTGGCCGAATCTAGAATCAGCAGCCTAGGAGCTGCTGCTGAAAACTCTCGGTTTTACTTGTGGCAAAAATGAGTAAAAGTGTATATAGCACCATGCTTTGAAGAAAGGTTTAAAGTCATAATTCATTTTATGTGGATGAACTGTGTTGGTGTCAAGTCTTGGATTTATTATTTCGTGAAACAAGATGGTTTTTCAGGAATATGAAGAGCCTCAAACCTCAAGCCTCAAATTCATATTCCTGAATCAACCAGATGCCATTGGGCTACATTGGCACGTGATAGGGTCCAATGGAAATATCACTGACGCCCGCTCGAGCAAATCGATGAATAACGGGATTCAAGTGATCAAGTGAAGATGGTTTTTATTGAATGAAATTGACTTCCGTGTTGTGGGAGGATCGGAATATTTGTTCACGATACAACACGAGCTTGGAAGTGAGCAGACAGGCGGGGTGTTGTTGGAGACAGGTGCGGGATGGGGCTCTGTCCTTTGTCCTTACACAGAACCAGGCCTCGAGCTTAGAGCGTCCGTGTTTAGGTCCCTTTTGTTTGCTTCCCAGCAGACCGGCAGTCCCACTGGGGCCGTGATGACCGGCTTTGCACACTGCTTGCTTGCTTGCTTGGTTTCAACTCGATTGCTTCTAGAAAGACAAGAGCAGTTGTCTTTCTATCTCTGCTCTTGGTTGTAACTCCACTTACTTTGACACACAGGATGAGTAAGACTGCTTAGGATCAGCTGTGACCGGAGTCCGCAGGTTTCTCCGGCCTTGGGGTTTATGTGTTGCTTTATTCCCAGAGTTCTCTGCTCGTCAGATGATCTTTGAACACGGCATAATTACCTCATAGTAATTCTGTGTGACTCAGAGTCGTGTCTCGTTACAGTTTCCAAGCTCTCCTGAGGGGTGAACACTGCCTTTAGGAGTTTTCTCATTAAACGGTCTGTGTGTGTTTAGTTCTGCAAGGATTGTTGACGTTTCCTCTAACTGCTGTAGGAGAAGTTGGAGTGTGAAACGTACATGATAACAGTAATATGGAAGAAACCATCTTTATCAGTCTATATCTGATAACATGTTGTGAGCAAATGTTTATTGACGAGTTGTCCCTTAACAGACATGACATTAAATGTTAAATTCCTGCTGTCTGTTTCCTCTTTGGCTGCCTTGACATACAATGTATTCTTCTTTCTGAAGCCAAGAAGAGGAGAGTGAAGACGAGGAGGATACTCAGAGCTCCAAGTCGGAGGAGCATCACCTGTACTCCAACCCCATCAAAGAGGAAATGACGGAATCTAAGTTCTCCAAGTACTCAGAGATGAGTGAGGAGAAGCGAGCGAAGCTCGTGAAATCGAGGTTGGCACCGCGGGTGTGGCCTGGCATCCCCTTGCTGGTGCCGCAGCCCCCGCCTCCCCCGGCTGCTGGCTGCTTCTCCCCTCGGCTCTGCCGGCCATGGTCCACATCACAGTGCCCAGAGAGTATGAAGTGGGGCTGGCCAGGGTGTCCAGACCAGGCCTCCGAGCCTCTTCCCCTCCCTATTAGCTCTTTTATTTTTTTTTCCTCCCTTTTTTGGGTCACACCCAGCAATGCTCAGGGGTTCCTCCTGGCTCTGCACTCAGGAATTACCTCAGGCGACCCTATGGAATGCTGGGATCAAGCCCGGTCAGCCTTGTGCAAGGCGGACACCCTTCACACCGGACTCTCGCTCCGGCCCCTCGTTCGTTTTTTTTTTATTTTTTTATTTTGCTTTTTTTTTGGGGTCATACCCGGCAATGCTCAGGGGTTACTCCTGGCTCTGCACTCAGGAATTACTCCTGGCGGTGCTCGGGGGACCATATGGGACGCCGGGGATCGAACCCGGGCCGGCACAGGCCGGCTGCGTGCAAGGCAAACGCCCTACCCGCTGGGCTATCGCTCCGCCCCCTCGCTCGTGTTTTAAAAACACTTGAGTTTTATAGAAAACGGAGCAGAATAATACCTGAGAAGCTATAGTGATGACACTAATTTCTTTTAAAGTACTTTTTTTTCTTTTCTTCCACAGCTTAAAGTTATGAAGTTTCAGGATGAATTGGAATCTGGAAAAAGACCTAAAAACCGGGCCAAAGCTTTCAGGAGCAAGTTGAGCACTACCGGGATAAGCTCCTTCAACGGGTAAGGGCTGCACTCAGAACCGTGCACTCCCAGCTGGCTAGGTACACGCGTGCACACCTCACAGGAAAGGCCGTTTCTGTGTCTTTACCTGGATGCATAAATGCTGCAACTGGAAGAGCATTTGGGACATTGGAAATCTGATGCACACGAAGATTTCAACTTGGAGAAGGGTTTTAGGGTGCTGGCACACGGTGTCTTCTGGATACCACCTCTGAGCCGGCTTCGTGCTCTCCTACCGCACGGTGCTGTGGGAACAGTCTCCCAGTGATAGCAAGACCCAGCAGCCCGAGACAAGGTCCAGACAGACGTTGGAGGCAGGCCAAGGTCACCGACACCCCATTGCCGTAGCTTCCAGTGACCGACAGCAGGTGGTAGAAGAGCCTAGGCTACCTCCGCTTGAAGAGGAAGCCCTCTGGCGCTGAAAAGTGGGAAAATCTGGAGAACTTTAGAACTGGGAACCCCGCATGGTCATGGTCCGAGAAGCCCAGGAAATTTCCTGAAACTGCTGTTAACTTTGTCTCTGTCTGCATCGCCAAAACAGGGCTTTCTAACAGAACCGGTGCGAGGCAGCTCCGGAGTCACTGAAGGAGGGGGTGACGCTTGTGGAGGGGGTGTGGTGTTCGCACCTTGCACCGCCCCTCGGTGGCTCAGTGGCTCAGGTACTGGGAAGGTCTTTTACTGAGGCGTGGATCTGAAGGCTTTACCCTCCAGGGCACAGAGGCTACTTCGGGTCTATTCAAGGGTCTCCTGGTCAGCACTCAGGGGACCGCAGTGCCAGGAATCGAACCACATTTGCTACACCCCGCGCTCCCTGTCAGGCTCCCGAGAGCCCAAATTTGGCCATTTTTGGTTTTATTTTGACGGTTCTCAGGGACCCGTGCGGTACCGGAGAGAGAGCTAAGCTCGTGGGTGCGGAGCCAGCACTCCAGCCCAAGCCAGCTCTTAGCAGCTCCCTAGAGCTCCCTGACCGTCGCCTCCGTGACAGGAGGGCGCTGATGTTCCTGGAATGTTTGCGGTGGCTTCCTGAGTGTTCCGCGTGGGTGGTGTGGGTTCTCCATAGTCACCCATTCGGAAAATAGAGCGGCCTGTCGCCAGGAGCTTCCCACAGCATCGCTCCCTAGCTTCGCTGCCTGCTGTGTTTGGAAAGAGATGTTAGGGGATCCCTGCGGGGTCTCGTCCTCATCCTCGCGGCCCAGCGCGTGGCTGGCTGGAAGGAGCTGCTGCATCACCTCCCCCACTCAGGAGCTTGTGGCACTTGCCTGTGTCACCTCCCGATTGTGAAAGCAGCTCCTTGCGCACTGCCCAGGGTTCAGTTCAGTAGTAACGGCGTTGACGCCTTGGGACAGAACCTTCCTTTCACGGCAGCATAAAGCACAAACTGTTAGGAGGAAGGATTGGGGTCCCGCTGTGGTGCGTGCATGTGATCCAGTTCTCCAGGGAGGGTGACAGTGTGGCGGCAGTTAAGGACACTGAAGCCCTCACGAGCAGAGTGAGGCTGCATCAGGCCCGGTGGGCGTCCCCAGGTGACGGCCGCCCCCACCCTGCCCTGTCAGTGTCAGAGCCAGACGAGCACTGGCCTCAGAGGTTCTTGATGCATACACGGGAGAGAAGTAAGTGCCCCACAGCCACGTGCTAAAGGGCCTGTATCTGTGGAAATGGCGATTTCACTTGAGAAATGGCCATTAGAGCACCTGGAGAGAAGCAAAGAAGTTATTTTACTGGTTTCTAGAACTCGAATAGTTATGTAGTCAGTTTGTACTTTTATAAATCAGCCCTTAACGTTGCCGTTGTAATTGGTACTCATTTTCACGAATACAGTTTTCTGGTGGACAGTTATTACAGTTAGCTATCTCATCCATTTTTAGCCTGTGTTGCTTTAGTGAAATGCTCTTCTGATTAGATCCGCTTGCTGTAGAATGAGAATGCTATTTTGTTGAGTTCTAAGATGGACAGCTTGGTGGATTGTTTGCTTTTGGGGTAGGGGGTGGGGCTTGTTTATTCTTTTGAAGTGGAGCGACAGTGTCCTGGCCCCCTGCCTGAGTCGGTCACTGAGGCCCATGGTGGTGCTGCACCTTCCTGAATCCTGGTTTCAGCTTGAGACGAGGACAATCGAATTATTCCTGCGGGGTTCTGAGGAATGACATGAAGTGATTTACGTGGCGAATAAAGCTCTTGGCAATCACTTCGGCCTCTCTGTGGCTAGTATCGCTCAGTACAAGTAGAAGAAATGACTACTTTTTGGGAGAGCAGCCTGTTTTTTAAATGGTGCACTTGGAGTCGTGATTGGAAAAATAGAAAAGGAATATAAATATTGCATAATATTACATCAGTGAAATTCATCTGGGCTGTTTCTTTCCTCTCATTGACCAAATACTCTTTTTTAATGAACAGGAGAAAGAGAAAGAATTAGAACGAGAACGAGAAAGAGATAAGAAGGATAAAGAAAAATTGGAATCTCGATCCAAAGACAAAAAGGAGAAAGATGAGTGCACTCCAACAAGGAAGGAAAGGTGAGGCATTGCGGAGAGGGGCTTCAGAGTTTGGAAGATTGTTTCATTTCCTGTCTTCACTCCTGACGCCGACACGCTGGGCCGATGTTTGGCTCCTGCCGGTCGGAGGCAGAATTAGCTGAGACATGGGGCAGTTGGCACGTGGCCTGGTTAACTGGGCCGTGGCTCCTCTACGCGGTTCAGGTGGCATCTCAGCCCAGTTCAGTGTGAGAGCTCCGTTACCCTCTCAGGTATCTCACCTGCGGCTTCAATAACTGGGCAGCTGGCTCGGTCTCCCTCAGGCCCTCAGCATAAGCATTTCCTCCGGTCTCCGGGAGGCGGAGGCCGCTGGCTTACGCTTCTCCTTCGGCCGGGAAAGAAGAGGCCTTGCTCCCCACTCGGTCCTCATTTGAACCAAAGCGTTTCTCGTTAGTTCTTCTGTCAATTTCATAAATTTCTGGTTTCAGAGAAATTTCTTGAGCTAACAGGGGTATGGCTTTTCTGGTAAAAACCAAATAGCTATCTTAAAAAAGAAAAGCTTTCTGGTTCAGCCCTTCTACGGGAGTCTCAGATAACAGTCACTCTCAGTGGTCTTCCACATCTGCCGCTCTAGTGCTCTAGATTTCAGAGTTATGGAGTGTATGGAGAATTCCAGGGATCCATCCGCCACATTCCTCAGGTGTTCACGATAGCTTGCTTGGGCTTTGTTTTCTTTTTCTCCTTCCTTTCCTTTCCTCCCAGCCTTTACCAATACCGTGCTCCCTTTTCTTAGATAACCATAACAAAAGTTTCAGGTCACCAAAGCTGAGAAAGTGAACAGTAAAGACTAGTCAGAGGCCTTAGTGACATCTCGCCCATGGTCCTAGTATGGCCTCGTGTAGGAAAAAGAAGATCGTTTAGTGCCATTTGGTCCATAACCAGTTGTTCTGGAGGGCTTCGCCTGTTGTCGGGAGCCCCCTGCTGGAGCCGCGGCCCCGGTCCGCGAGGGGCTCCGCTTCGGCTCACTGGGCGGGGGCCTTTGTTCCGTAGGAAGAGACGGCACAGCGCGTCCCCTAGCCCGTCCCGCAGTAGCAGCGGTAGGCGAGTGAAATCCCCGTCGCCCAAGTCGGAGCGGTCCGAGCGGTCAGAGAGATCTCATAAGGAAAGCTCCCGGTCCCGGTCGTCTCACAAAGACTCTCCCAGAGATGTTAGCAAAAAGGCCAAAAGGTAAATCGAGTCATTGGGGGTAATAGTTAAATGCCGCTTTCCTTGTTGCTCTACCAGCTTTGAAAATCGGTTGGCAGCCTTTTAACTTTTTTACTGAAGAATGGATTTTTTTTGAGGATCAGAAAACCAGAGATTTGCTTTTCCTTTTTGATGCTTCCTTCCCGCTTTCCTCACCTTGTCCTCCCTTGGTTAAAGAAGCCCAAGCCTCTAGCCGAGCTCAGCCAGGCATTCGCGCCTTCTGCGGGACAGGGTAGCTGCTCTCCCTCTCCTCTCTCCTTGGTTTCCGCGGCCTTCTCTGAGTACATCGAGGCTGAACGTGCCCCTCCTCGGGCCCCTTCACCCTTCTCACAAGTCATTTCTCAAGACCCAATATGAGGGCGATGACCAGCAGCTGTTCAGTCTCTAATGTTAATGTGCTTTTTGTTGCAGTTCTGGAAAAGTGGTTCAGATGTTTTGTTTCTTTTGGTTTTATGTTTAAAAATAATAGCCCAGCGGTTAGGGCGTTGGCCTTGCACGCGGCCGGTCTGTGCCGGCCCGGGTTCGACCCCCCCGGCATCCCATATGGCCCCACAAGCACCGCCAGGAGTAATTCCTGAGTGCAGAGCTAGGAGGAACCCCTGAGCATTGCCGGGTGTGACCCAAAAAAAAATAAAAAAGAAAATTAAAAAAATAACAAACTTGAGCTAACCTGTTTGACCCATGAAATCTGTAATTGCTCTTTCCAATAAGATCTTTATAGTCCGTAGCCTCCTGCCTCCCTGGCAGCGGGAGGCGCTCCCAGACGTTCTCAGTGATGCTGGGGGCTCGGCCGCAGTGCTCCTTGGTTTTTAAATTCTGTGGGTGACTTTGTGCCATTTTGAATTTTAATGACAGGGTTTAGAGGGTTAGTGTTTGTAGAGTATCAGTAGGCACCTGTTTCGCTCCGGGGCTGGAGCGATAGCCCAGCGGGTAGGGTGTTTGCCTTGCACGCGCCTGCCTGTGCCGGCCCGGGTTCGATCCCCGGCATCCCATATGGTCCCCGAGCACCGCCAGGAGTAATTCCTCAGTGCAGAGCCAGGAGAAACCCCTGAGCATCGCTGGTGTGGCCCAAAAAGCAAAAAAAAAAAAAAAAACACAGAAAAAGAAACAAGCTTCGTTCTGGTTTGGTTCCTGCTCGGCCCAGGAACGCCTGTTGGAGCCAGTGCCCCGCTGCCGCACCTGAGGCTGCAGAGTTGGTTCGAGTCTGCGGAAGCGGCTCCTTTTGGCTGTTGCAGTGGCTTTCTCTGTGCCCCGCCACGGCCGTCGTGGTTGGCTAAGGTAGTTGTTTTTGGCCATGTGAGCATTTTGATCACTTGTTTTTGTTTGCTTCCTCAGATCACCGTCCTGGTTCAAGGACACCCAAAAGGTCTAGGCGGTCTCGGTCTAGATCCCCTAAAAAGGCAGGGAAGAAATCACGGTCGCAGTCCCGCTCTCCGCAACAGGTCTCACAAAAAGTCAAAGAAAAACAAACACTGACATACGTTTTTAAGATGTCGTCACTTACTGGAAATGCGGTTTTGTTTTGTGCCCGAACAGCCTTTTTTTAAAAAAAAAGCAAAAACAAAAGACAAAAAAATCAAATGAGAAGCATTCCTGGGGTTTGTCGGTCTGTTTGCGACTGCATGTATAAGCTCCCGGACAGCTGCGCCTGTAGGCCCGTCCTTGTTTTATAGTGTACAAATTTCTTTCCTTGTGGCGTTTCTCAAGATGAAATTTTTACTGTGTTAATGAATTTCATCCGAAATGTGTATAATGGGTCTCCTGGCAGTAGTAGTATTTTGTTTTAGGATGTTGTGACTTAGCAAAAATAATAGAGATGTCTTTCCCCTTTTGTAGCTTTGACAATTTAATTAGATTTCAAATAAAATCTGAACAGAAAACTACAATGTTGTTTTCTTGCCCTCATGGTGACCTCGAGCCCCTTTAAGTCCTACTAAGTGAGTTTGGCTTTTCCATGATCTTCCTTACACCTGGTCTCCATTCCAAGCTCCATTGGTCCCTGAGCTAAAGTTCCGTGTTGCATAAAAGATGACCCGAGGCTGTCTGGTCGGTACCAACCAGTTTCTCTAACTCCGTGCTCCAGAGGGGGATGTGGCTGGTGGCGGTCCACAGCCAGGCTGGAAACAGGCTTCCCGGCTCGTTGGTCCAGGAAGTAAAGTGATTTCATTCCCACACTCCTAAGTCCTGAGCGGGAAATGCCGTCTCTGCCTTGAGTCGTCCCTGTCACACGGAATTGGTTGGTAGGCACCGTCCCGCCAAGAGCTGTGTCTGGGCCAGAGCGCAGCAGCTGCTGCCGCTGGCTGTCTTCAGCCACTCCTCCCTCTCGGAAGGTTTCTGCAAGGTTCTGTTTCAAGGACCTTAGCAGTTGCTAAAATGCAGGCGTAGGTTTAGCTTTTTAAGTAAAATCGAATAGTTTTTTAGCAAAGTAAGCAAGTGACGGTCTGCAAATGTCAGGTGCAGAACGTTGATCTTGACCATTTGCAGTGTTGCAGTCTGTTACCCAGATCACGATCACGATCTTCCCGTTGATCATCTATTTGCTAGAGCGGGCACCAGTAATATCTCCATATGTCCTGTCTCATGCCAGTAGAGCCAGGGGCATCGGCTTGCTACAGGGACATAAAGAGCCTCAAACCATTATATTAGGTCATGGGAATGACCTAATATAATTGTTACTGGAATTTGGCATATTCAAATACAACACGAGAAGCTTGCCAGGCTTGCCGAGCAGGAGGCAAACTCTTTTAAACACCTCCAAATAAAGCATTTATTGATGAACCCGCGCGGCCGCTGAGCCGGGCTATAATGGGCTGGTCTGCTGGGTGGATTCTGACGAGAGGGAAGTCCAAATGTGGAAAATGGCAGCGCCCGTGGAGTGAGGGGGCGGTGGTCTGGCTTGTTGTGAGGCTCTGCCGAGGTGGTGGGCCAGGGCTAGAACCCGCCATGCCTCCCGACTGCCTCATGAACGGCTGGGCACAGGAAGAGCAAGGAACATCTCTGCTCCATGTCTGAGAGTCTCTGGACCAGCATACCTGTTGCCCAGATAGGAATAAAAACTGCTGCAGTATGAGGAAGAAGTAAGACTTGTATAATATTCATAATGTTATTCTAATGCTGCTATAAATAGACTGTAATAAAGGGGTGTGTCAACGTGAACTGACACTAATCTGCGAATCCAGCTTCCCCGCTGTTTACTCAGGCACTTCCTCCCCCTCCTCCACAGAACGCAGAAGATGCTTCTTAAGGCTTGTTTCAAATTAGCTCAACTGTTGGAATTGTTTCACTTGATCTCCCCTGGTCAGAATAAAACATGCAGCCCTCTGATTTGGGGAGTGAGTATATCAAGTGGGGAACCCTACTTTAGTTTTAGAAAACTGCCAGATTCCTTTCCTTAGCGGTTCTTTTGAATGTGCAGCGTAGCTTGAGTATTTCTTTAACTTACATCTTTGGGTCGCACCCGCCACACTCAGGGGTTACACCTGGCTCTTTGCTCAGGAATTACTCCTGGCGGTGTTCGGGGATGGAGCCCAGGTTGGTTCGTGCAAGGCAAACACCCTCCCTGCTGTGCTGTTGCTTTGAGTATCGTTCACTTCTGTGTTTGCTCCTGTCACTAGGAAATGGGAATTAAACATTGCTCAGAATGTTAAGGGTCAACATGTGGTGCTGGTTTTAAAGACCCAATAGAGCTGTCTTCAGAACAACATGTTTTGGGGCCGGAACAAGAGCACAGTGGAGAGGGCATTTGCCTTGCATGCGGCCAACCCGGGACTGGTCCCCAGCATCCCATATGGTCCCCCAGCACCGCCAGGAGTAATTCTTGAGCGAAGAGTCAGGAGTAACCCCCTGAGCACGCCCGGTATGACCCAAAAAGCAAAAAAACAAAATAAAAAAAACAACAGAACATTTTTTTTTCTCCCCTCCTCATTGCTGGGAAGAATAGGATTTTTTTTATAATCAATAACAATTGTGAATTATTGGTAATTTGGGCATGCCTGCATTTGTTGGGATCCTTAGATAGACAGGTAATAATTTTGATAGCGGGTTGCAGAGAATGTTATTTGGGGTTCAGAGACACAGTACAGTGCGTTAGGTGCTTGCTTTGCACAGTCACCCTGGCACCTTACATGGTTCCCCGAGTCCTCCAGGATTCCTGAATGCGGAGCACTGTTCCGCGCGACTCTAAAACAGCGGCCCAAAAATGTTTATTTCTCACCAAGACGCTGTAGGGAGCAGGAATGGGCAGCAGGCGTTGGGTCAGTGTGGATCCCCAGACGCTGCGGTGGGCTTGGCAGTTCTCCCAGTGCAGCTCCGGATAGAGTGAAGACCCCGGCGAGACCAGCTTCCTTCAGGGAATCGCACGGCTTGACTGGATTGGTATCCTGTAGGTTAGGTCACATTGGGGGGTTCAGATTCTATCGGGTGGGTTTTGTTTTTTGGTAACTGCAAGTGGTACTCTTAAGCTTTTCTCAAGTTTACTTAATAGGAACGTCTAAAGTGTAATTCTCCATGGATCTCCATGGAAGAGAGACTTCGTGTGGTTTCCTCTCTAAACAAGAGCCTTACATTAGCCGACTTTCTGCAGCTGGCTAAACGCTTGGCAGCCAGGCCTTCTGGTGGTTGGAAATGCTGTGTTCAGTGTCCAGCTCCGGCTGCTGCTGTCTCCAGCACCCTTTGGCCAGTGTCTGTCCACAGGCAGCCACAGGCTACTGACTCCTGTAGGTGGGAGCAGTAGGGTGTCGAGTCTCAGCAGAGGGATGTCTATGCAAAGCATGTCCCTGAGTTTTTCACGACACCTTGTGTTTTCTTATGTGTATTATGGGAAGTTGTGAACTATAACAGGTTGAGTTAAAGATGAGAGAACCAAAATGATGGAAATCCCTGAGCTCCAAGAAGAGTGCTTCGATTTGGCTCAGAATGTCCTGGCCTTTTTTCTACTACAGTTAGCAGAAATGAGTACACTGACCTAATTTTTTCTTTATTGCAGACCATTCCTCTGGGCTTACCCTGCAACTTTTGTCTCAATTTAGGAGTCTCCTAGCAAGGAAGAAATACTTCTTTAGACATTATTCCCCACACTTTCGTATTCCTGAGTGCTTGAATTTTTTTTTTTTTTTTTTTTTTGCTTTTTGGGTCACACCCGCGATGCTCAGGGGTTTCTCATGGCTCTGCACTCAGGAATTACTCCTGGCGGTCGTCGGGGGGACCATATGGGATGCCGGGATCGAACCTGGGCCGGGCAGAATGCAAGGCAAACACCCTACCCGCTGGGCTATCGCTCCGGCCCCTTGAAAATATTTTTAAGATATTTTGATCATGAACTGATCTAAGTTTATTAGAAATAGGCTGTTCACATTGTGTTTGTGAAGGTGTGAGCCCAGAGAATTACCGCGACTATGTTTTCCTCGTGTGATTATTAAAAATGAGAACAAGGGGCTGGAGCGATAGCACAGCGGGTAGGGTGTTTACCTTGCATGCGGCCAACCCGGGTTCGCCCCGGCATCCCATATGGTCCCCTGAGCACCACCAGGAGTAATTCCTGAATATCGCCGGTGTGACCCAAAAGCCAAAAAAAAAAAAAAAAAAGCGTGAATCTGTGTTGCCAAAAGCCTTGCCACCTCTTTGGTGACTGAGCAGCCTGATTACCGCAGACAGGATCTGACAAGCAAACGGCACCAGTTTCCTAAGAAATAGATTTTCATCTTCCCTCTTAGTCCTTACTGTAATAGAAGAAAGCAGCCAGCAGGCGACCGCACGAGAACATGTGACTGAAGACTCAATGCTTGATCTCGGCATGTCACATGCGGGGCGGGGTGCTCTGCTGGTGAGCCTTCCAGCTGCCTGTTACTGAGTTTGCAGGACGTAACTTCGCAGTGCAGACGCCCGGCACAGGTGGGGTTGAGGGGTGGGACGACGTTGCTCTTGGGACCGAGTTGGGTCCTGCTGCTGTCCCCATTCACCCGTTGCCAGCCCCACCTCCAGAGGCGCCATGACGGCACCATGCCACCGAGTCAAGCATTTCTGTGGTGTATAGACGGAACCAGCAAATACCTTCATCTTCATGTGCAGCCGTGCTCGGAATTATTTGTGTTATCCTCTTGCTTCCACAAACTGTTATGTTTCATCTCTGGTGATACGAAGGACCAGGAAGGACATTTTCAGAGGAGAATCAAGATCGATGAAGTCAGTCTGCTGAAAGGTGGCCCTTCCGCTCCACCAGCCCTGATGGAAGGACGAAGGTCTCCGGAAGATGCTTTGCAGGGGGTCACTTCTCTCCTTTCTGCATAGATTCTGTAGTTGCAGACAAAAAATACAGGTTATGGAGTTTGCCTTTCATGTTCTTATTTGAGGGGAGGGGGATGCTTAATAAAGATCCTGTTTTCAGAGCAAATAATTAGACTCTTCTGTGACTTTCTCAGGTCCAGCAGCTGTACCTGGTCTTCAGCAGGTTGTTCTCCCCTGGAGCTACACACTGCCAAGATGCATCACTGCATTCCACATGTTTAAACTACAGCCAGCTATTCTCATGATGCGCAGGACAGGGAAGCGGCATTGCCTTATTGATTCTCTTGTTAGGGAAGATGATTTGCTTCTAGATGATTTTGTGGAGAAAATTTCAAAGAGAAGTAGAAGAATGAACATCCCCTGGCCCGAGTCTGCAGGTACTCGCTGCTAGGGCGTATCCCAGGGCGTGATCTGCAGGTACTCACTAGGGCGTATCCCAGGGCGTGATCTGCAGGTACTCACTAGGGCGTATCCCAGGGCATGCTCTGCAGGTACTCACTAGGGCGTATCCCAGGACGTGATCTGCAGGTACTCACTAGGGCATATCCCAGGGCATGATCTGCAGGTACTCACTAGGGCGGATCCCAGGGCGTGATCTGCAGGTACTCACTAGGGCGTATCCCAGGGCATGCTCTGCAGGTACTCACTAGGGCGGATCCCAGGGCGTGATCTGCAGGTACTAGGGCGGATCCCAGGGGCGTGATCTGCAGGTACTAGGGCATATCCCAGGGCATGATCTGCAGGTACTCACTAGGGCGTATCCCAGGGCATTCTCTGTAGGTACTCACTAGGTGTATCCCAGGGCATGCTCTGTAGGTACTCGCTTACTAGGATGTGTCCCAGGGTGTTCTCTGTAGGTACTCGCTTACCAGGGTGTATCCCAGGGCATGCTCTGCACGTACTCACTAGGGTGTATCCCAGGGAATTCTCTGCAGGTACTCACTGGGTGTTATCCCAGGGCATGCTCTGCAGGTACTCACTGGGTGTATCCCAGGACATGCTCTGCAGGTACTCACTGAGTGTAACCCAGGGCATGCTCTGCAGGTACTCTAGGGCGTATCCCAGGGCATTCTCTCAGGTACTCATTGGGTGTATCCCAGGGCATGCTCTGCAGGTACTCACTGGGTGTATCCCAGGGCATTCTCTGCAGGTACTCACTAGGGCGTATCACAGGGCATGCTCTGCAGGTACTTACTGGGTGTATCCCAGGGCAGTCTCTGCAGGTACTCACTAAGGTGTATCCCAGGGTATTCTCTGCAGGTACTCACTAGGGCGTATCCCAGGGCATGCTCTGCAGGTACTCACTGGGTGTATCCCAGGGCATTCTCTGCAGGTACTCACTAGGGTGTATCCCAGGGCATTTTCTGCAGGTACTCGGGTGTATCCCAGAGCATGCTCTGCAGGTACTCACTAGGTCATATCCCAGGGCATTCTCTGCAGGTACTCACTAGGGCGCATCCCAGGGCATGCTCTGCAGGTACTCACTAGGGCGTATCCCAGGGCATGCTCTGCAGGTACTCACTAGAACCTATCCCAGGGCATGCTCTGCAGCTACTCACTAGAACCTATCCCAGGGCATGCTCTGCAGGTACTCCTGGACGTATCCCAGGGAATTGTCTGCAGGTACTCACTGGGCGTATCCCAGGGCATTCTCTGCAGGTACTCACTAGGGCGTATCCCAGGGCATGCTCTGCAGGTACTCACTGGGTGTATCCTAGGGCATTCTGTGCAGGTACTCACTGGGCGTATCCCAGGGCATGCTCTGCAGGTACTCACTGGGTGTATCCTAGGGCATTCTATGCAGGTACTCACTGGGTGTATCCCAGGGCATGCTCTGCAGGTACTCACTAGGGCGTATCCCAGGGCATGCTCTGCAGGTACTCACTGGGTGTATCTCAGGGCATGCTCTGCAGCTACTCACTAGAACCTATCCCAGGGCATGCTCTGCAGGTACTCCTGGGTGTATCCCAGGGCATGCTCTGCAGGTACTCACTAGGGCATATCCCAGGGCATGCTCTGCAGGTACTCACTAGGGCGTATCCCAGGGCATGCTCTGCAGGTACTCACTGGGCGTATCCCAGGGCATTCTCTGCAGGTACTCACTGGGCGTATCCCAGGGCATTCTCTGCAGGTACTCACTGGGCGTATCCCAGGGCATTCTCTGCAGGTACTCACTGGGCGTATCCCAGGGCATGCTCTGCAGGTACTCACTAGGGCATATCCCGGCATTCTCTGCAGGTACTCACTGGGTGTATCCCAGGGCATTCTCTACAGGTACTCACTAGGGCGTATCCCAGGGCATGCTCTGCAGGTACTCCTGGGCGTATCCCAGGGCATCCTCTGCAGGTACTCACTAGGGCGTATCCCAGGGTATTCTCTGCAGGTACTCACTGGGCGTATCCCAGGGTATTCTCTGCAGGTACTCACTAGGGCGTATCCCAGGGCATGCTCTGCAGGTACTCACTAGGCATATCCCAGGCATTCTCTGCAGGTACTCACTGGGTGTATCCCAGGGCATTCTCTACAGGTACTCACTAGGGCGTATCCCAGGGCATGCTCTGCAGGTACTCCTGGGCGTATCCCAGGGCATCCTCTGCAGGTACTCACTAGGGCGTATCCCAGGGTATTCTCTGCAGGTACTCACTAGGGTGTATCCCAGGGCATGCTCTGCAGCTACTCACTAGGGCGTATCCCAGGGCATGCTCTGCAGGTACTCGCTTACCAGGGTGTATCCCAGGGCATTCTCTGCAGGTACTCGCTTACCAGGGCATATCCCAGGGCATTTTTGTAGGTACTCGCTTACCAGGGTGTATCCCAGGGCATTCTCTGCAGGTACTCGCTTACCAGGGCGTATCCCAGGGCATTCTCTGCAGGTACTCACTTACCAGGGCATATCCCAGGGCATGCTCTGCAGGTACTCACTTACCAGGGCATTTTCTGTAGGTACTCGCTTACCAGGGCATATCCCAGGGCATTTTCTGCAGGTACCGCTACCAGGGTGTATCCCAGGGCATTCTCTGCAGGCCCACGTATTGGACCTACCGCAGGGCATCTTCTGCAGACAGCCACTTCCTAAGACGTCACAGTTCAGGAAAGCACCATGTGTCATCAGCACATTGAACAATACGTTATTCCTGTAACATGTTTAGTTTCCGTGGTAAGCTTGTAACCTAATTTTCCATCTTTCTATTCCACAGTGAGCTGGTCAGTGTGGCACCACCCAGCTTGAAGATATATAAAGTTACATGTTTCTTCCCCTCAACAGATGGAGACGGGCGGGGCTGGAGCAGTCGTGCAGTGTGTAGGGCCTTTTCCTTGCACGTGGCTGACCTGAGTTCCAACCTCGACACCACCTGTGGTCCCCGAGCACTGAGCCAGGAGTAAGCCCTGGGCACAGCTGGCCGTGACACCAGAACTTTCAGTCACCAGCATTTCAGTTCGGGCGTCCTCCAGGCGGAAGCCAGAGACATTCGTTTAACCTGCTTTTTCAAAGGTTCCATATATTCTGACAAAGTCTGATAAGAATTTCCCTCCAAATGGTATATATTGCCATTTTCTCTTGAGTGAAAAACTTAAAAAAAAGCAACGGTGTCAAGAGTATGTGCGGGCTGTTCCATTATCCCTCAACAGTTCTTTACCATCTTCAATGCGCTTTTGTGCTGTTCGCGTTAACGGCTCTATGCGACCGCACACCAGCATTTTATAGTGTGGGAGCAGGATGCCATTTCCAGGCTACCCATGGGATTTCCATGTGTGCTGCACGCGTGCTTGTGGCGGCTTTCTTCGTTTCATTGCCTGATGAAAGCTCAGGATTCGGCATTTGGATTTGATAATCATTTTTAACCCCAAAGCACGGGGCGGGGATGCGTCCTTTGATTTCAGTCACTGTGTTGTCATTTGTATTTACTTTGTGAGGAGAGATGTGAGTTTAGAGCACAGTGTCCAGGAACACGTGACCCAGAGAAATGGACGCGTGAGACTGGCCTTCCTCTTCTGTCTGCCCTCACCTCTGCAGTGGGCGGGGTCAAATCCCACATCAGTCCCACAGTGATGCTTAAAAGTCACAAACTTTCTGTGGTCTTGAAAACCAAGTGATTGGAGCATCGTTTAATAAAGGAGTAGCTATTTTAACACAGGTAACTTTATTTTCTATGTTGGCATTTTGGGTCACGCCCTGTGATGCTCAGGGGTTACTTCTGGCTCTGCACTCAGGAATTACTCCTGGCAGTGCTCGGGGACCATATGGGATGCTGGAGATGGAACTTGGGTGAGTGGTGTGCAGGGCAGACTCCCTTCCGGCTGTGCTATTGCTCCACCCCACGTAGGTACCTTTGCTATAGATATTCCCTTGTGCTTCATTTACTTCTGGGGGAATATGTTAGTTTGATGCAATAAATACTTCTCAATCTGCTATCCCAGCCTTATTTCTCTTTTGTTCGGGGACACGCCCTCCTGTGTGTGTCTCCAGGGCTTGCTTCTGGCTCTACTCCAGAGCTCAGGGATCACTCCTGGTGGGCCCCAGGGGACCGTCAGGAATGCCAGGGATTGAACCTGGATCTGATGCTTGTGAGGCAAATGCCCTACCTGCCGTCCCATCTCTTGGGCCCAGTCTGCTATCCCCCTCTTAGATATCCATATCTATACGGTGTGGTTTGCCAATTCTTTGAGAAAAGCATTTAAGGTAGCTTATAAAGCTAATTTTAAATTAATATTTAAGATATATACATATATATGCTGTATATAAGATGGACTTTAGAAAGTATTTTGCCTTTTTCAAAAATGCATCCACTAATATGCAGTGTCCCTGCCCCTTGAGATGTTACAGGTGTGGCCGGTGCCCCACTGCATTAGCAGGTGGCAGACAGGAGACAGGCTCTGCCCGTGGGCCCTGGATGGTTGATGGTCTGACAGAAAAAGACTGGGTCCCCTGGGATGAACCCAGAGCCACAGCAAAGCTAGTGAACTACCCGTGGTGTATTCGATATGCCAAAATCAGTAACGATAATGGACCTTATTCCCAACGAATGGAGACGTTACTGGTGCCCACTCAAGCAAATCGGTGAACAAGCGGAAGACAAGTGACAAGTGACACTGGGTTGAGGATGTCCCCAGTGGGGGAGCACGGACTTAGAGCAACAGCACTGGCATCCTGGCACCCGGACCCACGCCACATTGGGTGTGGTTCCTGCATTGTAACCAGGGCCGGGTGCTGGGGAGACTGGGGGACCTGTATTCTGTGTCTGACGCCGTGAGCCCTGCTGGGTGTGGTCTCTGAGCATAGAGCCAGGAGTCAAGCCTGCACACTGCTGGGTGTGTCCCCAAAGACCTGCACCCCAAAGAATTTAGAAAAGTACTTTCAATGGTCATTCATTGTAGAATTTCACTAGTAGAGTTCCTGAAAGAAAAGGGAATCCCCAAAGAAAGTCTCAGTATCAGCAGCTGAAACGGGGGTGTATGTGTAAAGAGCCGGCGGTGGAAAGGCAGTGGCCGAGTTCTCTGCACAGTGAGTCTGAAAATAACGGGCCTGGGGGGCCGTGGTTAAGGCAGCAGCCGTGCGCACTGCCAGCCCAGGTTCAATCCCTGACCCAGCCCCCACTGGGAGTGATCCCTGAGCATGGCCAGGTGTGGCCCCAAATTCCACCCCCTCCAAAAAAAAGTAACTGACCTGTACGGAAATTTAAATGTTTGAAGAACATCGGTACAGAGCACCAGAACCAAGTAGCGGAGTACGGCGGTCCCAGGACGGAGCTGGGCGGAAGCCTGAGAGGAAAGGAAGCGCCTTCGGGAGGGGTGAACTGGGTCTCATTTGTGTGTATCGCAAGTTAGTTTGTGTTTCCAGATCACATGGGAGTAAGGGGTGGCCCCTAAAGCCTGCTTTGAGGCTGGAACTGGAGGGCTTGAAACTACGCTTTAAATTCTGCTCGGCATGAAATACAGGCAAAAAAATGCACATGATGGCCTCTAAGTGTATGTAGTGCAACCCACAATATGTAAGAGAAGGAAAAGAGAGAGAGGGAGAGAGAGAAAGAGATAAAGAACCTGCCATTTAGGCAGGCTGTGGGAGGGGGGGAAGGAATTGGGGACATTGGTGGTGGGAAATGGGCACTGGTGGAGGGCGGGTGCTGGAACACTATGTGACTGAAACCTCCAAACATGAGCAACGTTGTAATTGTATATCTCATGGTGGTATAATAAAATATTAATAAAAAAAAATAAAGGAAGAAAGAAAAAAAAATCTGCTCGGAAACAGCGGCCCTGTGGTGAGGTCCTGAGGACACGTGCAGAGCTTCACAAGGTTCTTACAGACAAACTGAATCTACAAACTCTCCTCCAGCTGGACCCTGGACATAGAGCTGTCCCTGGACACCGGCTGCTGGGCCCCTGAGCTGTTCCATTGCAAGAAGTGCTAGCGGATGAGTTTTTCTTCTTTCAGCATCTTTTATTGTATTGCTTGGCAGTAAGTTATTGAGGATAAGCAGTTTATTAAGAGCATTTAGGAAAATGCTTTTCAGATGGCTTTGAGCCACTCTAGCATTTTATTTTATTTTATTATTTTTTTGCTTTTGGGGTCACACCCGGCGATGCTCAGGGGTTCCTCCTGGCTCTGCACTCAGGAATTACTCCTGGTGGTGCTCAGGGCACCAAATGGGATGCCGGGATCGAACCCAGGTCGACAGTGTGCAAGGCAAACGCCCTACCCGCTGGACTATCGCTCTGGCCCCACACCCTAGCATTTTAATAAAGGGCCTGTTGACCCCTTAACGTACTTCTGGGGAAATGAACTTCCTGGGCCGAACAAAGGTATTAAAACCCAAAAGGTGTTCCACATAATTAAAAAACAAACTTTCCTGTAGTAGTCACCGAGCTCTCGATGGCAAGTCATGGTTCTTTCTGCGTGCTCTCCGAGGGCGCATGTCCTCAGCCGTTCCTCACACAGCCTCTTATTTTAAGATGTGTCCTCTCTAGAAACACCCTGCAGATGTCTTCCTCTGTGCCAAACCCTGTATGTGTGGGAGCGTGACAGCGGGAAGCTCTCACCAGGCGTCTAAAAATACTGGTTTGATCCTAAATTGATCGCCCTAGAAGCTTACTTTGACTTAAATCGCAGGCGTGTGGTAGGGAATGCGTGTCTTGCGACCAGGAATGATGTTTCTCCTGTTTATCTCCTGGCTGACAAGGAACTTGTCAAAACCTCAGAATATTCTTTATCTGCCTGTATTTTGCAATGATCCCCAGTGATATTTTTATCTTCTATAATAAAACCATGAGTGAAAACAATGTGTGCAGCGTGAGAGGAAGCTTGATGCTAAGACGATGTGCCTCGCCGTGGATTCCAGACATCTGGCGCCATGCATGACGAGCTGCAGTGTTCAACGACACACTTGGTCGGAGCGCATTCTAGAGCAGCTTGATTCTGAATACGCCGCATCCTTTTCAGTCCCGGTGTGTTGGCAGTTGTTGCCCTGTGTAGTGAGTTGAGCTACTCTTCGCGGGCTCGCTGGCTGTCACCGGGAATTCAAAGGCTTGGCAGCACGATCCCCAACTTCAGCTTCCCTCAAGGTCTTGCTCAAACTCGGATTTTAAGGAAAAAGCTTTAGTGACCTCCTTAGTGTACTGATGGTCACCTTTATCCTGAAGGTGGGGCTTTTGTCAGTTATGACGATGCTTCCGACGTGCACCCAGAGCCCCTTGGTCTTGCAGGGTGCCTTCTGTAGGTGCGGGAGACGGCTTCCTCTGCTACGCGGGTCCTTTTTGGTGGAAGGAGCAGGCAGTGCTGTGCTTGTGGAGAAACGGGCTCTAGCCTCACCCTTGCGCCTTTGGCCTTCCTCCCAGCTCCCGGACCTCAGTGTGCTGCAGACCGAAAGGAGACTGATTTCACCTAACTGACCCTTGTGTCGAATGGACTCTCGTGTCCAATGTGCCTTTGAACCAGTACATCCCGGTGCAGAGGTTGGAGCAATGGTGTGAAAACCTCGCTGGATTGTTCCATATTCTCCTGAGTGATGGTCCCACGTCCTGCCTCGGAACCTCAGGCCTCTGGATATCAGGGTGGAATGTGATTTCTAAAAGTGATTTATTTCTTTCAGGCAGTGCAGAGCGGATCTGGGAGGAACTGGGTCAGTGGTTCACTGTCAGGGCCCTGATACTCTCCTCGGTTCCGTGGTGCTGGGGATCAAACTCCGCTTCGGCCCTACCCCAACGCAGTGCCCTCTCCCCCCCTGTCTGTCACTCTGGCCCCACCAATGGTGGTTTCAGCATGTCATCATCCTCACTGGGTCACGTGCAGCGCCCACAGGTCTTGACAGGAAGTGCGGAGGCTCAGTGCCTCCCGGGTACCCAAAGTTTGGTCTTTCGCCCCTCTGCTGATCAGACCCTAGAAGACCCGAGACCCCCCCTCAGCCTCTCAGTCTCTCAGCCTCTGCCTCGTCCAGGGGTGGTGAGTCCCCACCTTCTTCGTCCAGGGATCCCAAATCCCCTGTGTGTCTCCTGCCAGGGGTTGTGGTCCCCGTGTGCTTCGCCCTTGCCCCTTCATGGGTGCTCGGGGCAGTGCACAGCCCAGGCATGGGTTAGGGGCGAGAGCTCGGGCTGCAGCCGGGCTCCGCCTGTGGGCGCCCGAGCACTGCTCTAGGAGTACCCCGCCTCCAGCTGGGTGTGGTTTGGGGAACAGCAGGAATAAGGCGCATTGTTTTAACTGTCCATTGGGGAGGTGGAGAGAGGCTTTGTACACTTGGCTCTGCTTGGGGCTTACTCCTAGCCCTGGCTCGGGTCACTCTTGGTGCTTACACGGTGCATTCATGCTGCCAAAGGTCAAGCCAGGGTTAGCTGTGTGCAAGGCGTGTGCTTTCACTCCTGTGTGATTTCTCCGGCCCTAGACACATTTTAACACGGTTCTTTACAAGATGTAGGCCCTGGAAAATGTCCACAATGTTACACACCAGTAAAGAATTCACTTAATAATCTCTTTTTACCATCAAGAGTCTTATCTGTTTCCCCCAAATTCCTAATTGTTTCCAAAATGTTTTCCCAGGGCTGGGAGATAGAGCAGGGGCGTGTGCCTGTGGCCGGTTTGATTCCAGCCTCCCGAGGATTGACCCATCACTGCAGCATTTCGTGGAGCAGCCCCGGATGCCCCGGCAGAGCCACGAGTGACCCCGCCTCAAAACCAATCACTGTCTGTCTCTATCACTGTCTTCCCGTTCATCATCGATTTGCTTGAGCGGGCACCAGTAACATCTCCACATGTCCTGTTTCATGCTAGTAGAGCCCAAGGGCACCTGCTTGCTCCAGGATCATAAGGAGCCTCAAACCATTCCATCAGGTCATGGGAATGAGGTCTATAATTGTTACTGGTATTTGGCATATCAAATACGACACGGGTAGCTTGCCAGGCTCTGCTGTGAGGGTAGCATACTCTTGTAGTCACCTCTGATCTCAAGCATTTATTGATGAACCGCGGCCACCTGCGGCTGCACAAACCAGGCTGTGATCAGCTCTTCTGCTGGGTGGAGCTCTGACGAGAGGGGAGTCCAGATGTGGAAAATGGCGGCCCTCATGGAGTGGGGGCTCATCTGGCTTGTTGCAAGGCTCTGCTGGGGTGGTGGGCCAGGGCTAGAACCTGCCATCCCTCCCGGGTGCCTCGTGAGTGGCTGGGCACAGGAAGAGCCAGTAGCAGCTCTGTCCCATGTCTGTGAGTCTCTGGATCAGCATACCTGAGCCGAGCTTGAAAAAGACTGCTGCAGGGTGGGTCTCGAGCCGGGCTGTGATGAGCTCTTCTGCTGGGTGGAGTTCTGACGAGAGGGCAGTCCGGATGTGGAAAATGGTGGCCCTCATGGGGCCTCAAAACCAAACAAAAGTACAACATTTCCTCCCGCTTAATTTGAATTGAGCTCCGGTAAGGTTTACCCCGACTGATGAATGAATCTCTGTGCTTTCCCGCATTCCAGTCACACCCCTCCCTCCCCCTTTACATTATTTTGAACCAAGACACTGGATGGTTTGTCCTGAGAATTTCTGGAGTCCTTAGCCTGGGCCGTGCTGACCCAGTTCTCCACTCCACGTCTGTAGTGTGATCTGATTTAGGGTCAAGCCTTCGGGAGGAACACGCCAGTAAGGGGTGTGTGAGCTTTGTCAGCGACTGTGCGGCCTTCTGTGTCTGCAGCGTGGACGGTGGCTGATGGGTCCCGTGTCCCACTGGGCGGCACGGGGGACACCAGGACTTGTCCCTCCTTATCATTTACTGTTTGGGTGAATTCAGGAACTTCTCACCCACTGTTAGCTTGTTCACAGGCCAGTTAGGCTGGCACGGCGGGTAGTTTGGGTGGTTCAGTGCCTGGTTCTTTCCCTCCTTTTCCAGTTTTTAAGAGTCGTTTGGGTGCTGGGAGATCACTGGCAGTGTCCCCGTGTCTGGACGTTCGCTGTTACTTTACAGCAGCTGGAGCTTCGTGGGCAGATCTCAGCCGTGTGTGCTCCTGCTGCGTATCTGATCCTTAGAAGCCTCGGTTCCCGGGCTCAGACGCCCCTCGCTCGGGCTTACACACCTGGGTCTTGCGTAGATTCTCCTTTTCTCAGAAATGACAGCGTTTCCAGGCCGGCTCCGAGCAGCTCTGCGCTACAGCCACTGTCAAGCTTGACTGAGAGACCCTCGGCAGTTCTGCTATTCTGGTGTGTAGTGTTTTAAGGGCCCAGAGGGTTGGATCTGAGTTTCTTTCAGCTCCAAAATGCTGAGGGAGCAGCAGGTATGTGTATCTGACACAAGTTCTAAATATTCGCGTGAACTGAAAGTTACTTCAAGAATTGAAATATTTTGCTCATTGCACTTATAGTTTCAGCAACTTGATCTACAGCTCAGTCAACTGTATCGTGCCCCTCAGTGTTGTCATACAGCTAGACCCCACTGAAATCCCGCATGAAAACTTGGGAGAAGATGTATTACAGAGAAATACTTTCTCTGTAAACTGTGAAGAAAAACAGTTAGACTGGGGAATGGGAGCAATCATGTATTGGGCTCTGGTGCTTGCCTTGCACACAGTCAGACCTGGCTTGGTCGGGCCTTCACTTCCGTGTCTCTGAGCACCCCCTTTAGCAGTTCCTGAGTGCAGAGATGGGAGCCCTGAGCACTGCCAGGTATGACCAAACACACAGACTCAGAGACACAAACAGACACGCACAGACCCCAGTGTCGAACATCCCTAAATCGGTGCAGTTCCATAGGTTACTGAGAATTTCCCCTGAAGGAATATTGTAATACCTTTTGATGCTGCCCTTGGGAAGGTGCAAACATGTGGCTCTGACATTTTGTTAAAATGTGGGTGTGAAAATACGACAAAATATCAAAACAGCGGCAGTAGGCGAGAGTCTCACCAGGGACCTCTGCTCTCCTTCTTTTTCCAAATTAGTTTCCCAAAGTCACTTCAACAAGTCCTTGAAATAAGACTCCGTATCCCAGTGAATGGCTTGTGGCCCCAGGTCACCCAGAAAGAACAGGGGTAAGGGAAGAGGAGCGTTTATCCGTGGCTGGTGCCAGGCGCTAGGGAAAGGTGCTGCAGGGACGGTGACGCCGGGGATGCTGGGACCGGTGCAGACTGGGCCTTCTCTGGAGGAGTCTTTCCTGCCGCCCTTGTGATCAGTGTTACAGGGATGAAAAGGCCGAACTCAGAAGCTCACTTGCTCTTCTGAACGGTGGGAGCAGAAGGCAAAGTGCCCAGGGCTTTGCCCAGCCAACACAGTCCCGTTTGGGAGGCAGTGGGCAGCGGGCATGAGAGCCTCTTTGATCCTGTGAGTAGTGGGCACTGCTGCCCGCACACGGCTCCGCCCGGAGAGGGTCTGCGGGCGCTAGGTCACAGGCTTTGAGCGTCCTCATCTGTGGAATGGGACTTTCCACTGCCCACCCCCACCTTTTTTTTTTTTTGCTTTTGGGTCACACCTGGCAATGCTCAGGGGTTCCTCCTGGCTCTACCCTGAAGAATTGCTCCTGGCGGCACTCAGGGGACCCTGTGGGATGCCAGGGGATCGAACCTGGGTGGGCCGCGTGCAGGGCAGACGCGCTCCCCGTTGTGCTGACTTTGCACACCTTACACTGGACTCCCGTCCCCTGGTGCACCTCTGAGGTTGCCACACCAGCCCTCCCCAGAAGGAGTCTCTGCTCTCAGCCAGGGGCTGTCCCTGCAGAAGGACCTGTGCTGAGGTCCATTGGGTCTCCGTGCAGGGAGGGGTGGGGAGGGGGGCCTTCAGAGCAGCTGAACGCTGTCCCTTTGCCTGAAGGGAGATGCGAGGGACGCAGCCGCAGAAAGGTGCCACCGTGTGCTCAAGAAACTGCAGAGCCACGAAGGAAATTGGTCCCTAAAGAGAAAGGAAACAGCGGAGTCACCCTCGGCCGACCTTTCCCACAAGCTGCGCTCAGCCCTGGGTGCAGGGACTGCAGCCCAGCCAGCCCCTGGGAACGCAGTCTCCTGCCCACGGCGCTTCACGTTCTGGGGTGGTCTGGGTTCGGGCACCGTCTCTAGCACATGCATTGGGCCAGGAATGGCCCCGAGCACCACCGGGCATGATCCCACTGGAATACAGCGGGAAACTGAGGTAGGGGCTAAGGCACATCCTCGTAGGGGCCTGATGCTGAGGTAGGGGCTGAGGCACATCCTTGTAGTGGCCTGATGCTGAGGTAAGGGGCTGAGGCACATCCTTGTAGGGGCCAGATGCTGAGGTAGGGGCTGAGGCACATCCTCGTAGGGGCCTGATGCTGAGGTAGGGGCTAAGGCACATCCTCGTAGGGGGCCTGATGCTGAGGTGGGGGTGAGGTTTGTTAGGTAGGGGCTGAGTCAGGGGCTGATGCTGAGGTAGGGGCTGAGGCACATCCTCGTAGGGGCCTGATGCTGAGGTAGGGGCTGAGGCACATCCTCGTAGGGGCCTGATGCTGAGGTAGGGGCTGAGGTACATCCTCGTAGGGGCCTGATGCTGAGGTAGGGGGCTGAGGCACATCCTCGTAGGGGCCTGATGCTGAGGTAGGGGCTGAGGCACATCCTCGTAGGGGCCTGATGCTGAGGTAGGGGCTGAGGCACATCCTCGTAGGGGCCTGATGCTGAGGTAGGGGCTGAGGGCACATCCTCGTAGGGGCCTGATGCTGAGGTAGGGGCTGAGGCACATCCTCGTAGGGGCCTGATGCTGAGGTAGGGGGCTGAGGCACATCCTCGTAGGGGCCTGATGCTGAGGTAGGGGCTGAGGCACATCCTCGTAGGGGCCTGATGCTGAGGTAAGGGCTGAGGCACATCCTCGTAGGGGCCTGATGCTGAGGTAGGGGCTGAGGCACATCCTCGTAGGGGCCTGATGCTGAGGTAGGGGCTGAGGCACATCCTCGTAGGGGCCTGATGCTGAGGTAGGCTAGGTTCCAGGGGCTTGGGGGCGGGTGGGCTCCCGTAGGGGCTGATGCTGAGGTAGGGGCTGAGGTACATCCTTGTAGGGGCCTGATGCTGGTTTGAGTCCCAGCCCTCCCCCTCCCCTCCCCCTCCCCCTCACCCCCCCATCTTCCGGCATCTCTGGGTGTGATCCTGGGGCTGCAGGCCCCCGCAGAGTTACCCTGGTGGTCCCCCTGCGGGATCTTAAATGCACAGCACCTCCCATGGCCCGTTAAGACAGTTGAGGGTTCTGAACCTGGCTATAAATAGGGGGCTCAGGAGAGGACCCTGGGGGTGCTTCCGGACTAAGAGAGCAGCGGCCTCTGGTTTCTGGCCAGCACGTAGGCCGTGGGGTTCGATCCCCGGCATCCCATATGGTCCCCTGAGCACCACTAGGAGTGATTCCTGAGTGCAGAGCCAGGAGTAAGCCCTGAGCACCTCTGGGTGTGACCCTAAAGCCAAAGTAAAGACATCCATAAATAAGGCCACTCTCAGTCTGGGGGGTGTCAGGAGCCACACACAGCAGTGGTCAGAGCTTGAGGGCCAGGGAACAAGCTCAGGGGTTGGATGCAGCCTGACGTGCCCAGGTTGGCCCATGTCCTGCTTCCCCGTTCTGCTTTCGTTGACTCTCGTTCACGCCTTCCCGGGCCGAGTGCCATGCTCCACCGCACCGTGTGTGTATCTTGCTCTTCTGGGGGTTGGAGACCTGCGGAAGCTTCCACTGTTTCCTGGCTCTCCGCAGGCACTCAGGCAGGTCCCTGCTGGTAAAGTGGGATCATTTCCAGGTTTTCCTAGATAATGCCAGGATCTTTTTTCCCAAGTCGCCCTGGCTTCTGACTCCCACCAGCGGTCGATGAGAAGAGCCATCTGCGCCCGTGGCTGGTGGCGCCTTGAGGCGATGCCCCCTAGCAGTCGGGCGGGGGTAGCAGCATCTCGTGGTGGGTTTTAATTGCATTGTCCTGGTTACTAATGCGGCTGAGTACCTTGCACATTCATCAGCAGCTTCACCAGTTCCCTGGTGACGGGCTTCTCAGCCACAGGCCTCTTTTCTTCCTGATCAGGGGAGGCCTTTGGGTAACAGAGTCTCACGGGCACGACCTGCAATGGCTTCTCCATCCCCAGATTGGTATTTTCGTTCTGAATGCTATATTCCCGTGCAGACAAGCCCCCTGTATTTAATGTCATTAACTACATCCATAGGAGTTAATGCAGTGCAGTGAGGCCTGTGCTCAAGTATGTAGCCGGGTCTGATCACACCCGCCCGTAAGGTCTGTGCTCAGGTATGTAGCCGGGTCTGATCACACCCGCCCGTAAGGTCTGTGCTCAGGTATGTAGCCGGGTCTGATCACACCCCTCTCTGCCTTTGCGGTGGTAACTACTCTCTCCTATAGCCTCTGCCTGAAGCCTTAGGTCTCGTCACACCCTGGCACATTGGAAGGCGTAGGTCTGGCGTCTACTGGCTTCCCCTTGCTGGAGCGTAGTCCTGTGTGCACAGCTGCTGGCTCTGCATCACCTGAAGAGAGAAAGTGTCTGTCCTACCTACTTTTTGTGCGACTCAGGTTGGATTTAGGAGCCAGAGGCAGACGAGTCTGTGAGGAGACCCCAGGTGTGCGCCTTGAGCAGGTTCGCGGCGCTGAGCCGACACCATCAGTGACTCTTCACCGGGCTGAGCTCTGAGGCGGCCTCATGCTCCTGCTCCCTGTGACACCCTTAGGATTCCTTTTGCTCCTCAGCTCCAGTAGTTTGTAGGGTTTTGTTTTCTTCTTTTTTGGGTCATACCTAGTGATACTCAGGGGGTACTCCTGGCTCTGCACTCAGGAATTACTCCTGGCTTACTCTGGGCTCCGTGTTCCAGGGACAGTCCCAGCAACACACACACACACACACACACACACACACACACACACACACACACACTCTCACACACATACCCACGACAGGTTCAGAGGTGCCCTTGGGAGCACTGGCCAGTGTCCAAGTTGACTCTCACTTTCCTCTAAGTGACTCCTCTGCAGGACATAAGGAACTTGATGCTTCTGATGCCGGTGGACCCTCCGCTGTTGTTTGTTAGCAAGCTGGGAGTGAGGAAGCGTTTTCAGCTTTGTCGGAGCAGGATGTCTGGCCATGTGCTCGCCTTCCCCTCCTTTTTATTTATCTTCCGAAGACAGAGCTCGTCTAATCTTTTTATAGATGCTCCTTCCAGCTGGATTTTAACGACTTCCTTTTGTGTTTGTTAGATTCGGGTCCCTGTTGCTTTCCATTCCCGGAGCGTGGCGGTGGCCTTCTCTGTCTGGGGGTGCTCTGTGACTTCTGTTTTGATGAAGGTCATTCGTTCGGGCCGCTGATTAGAGCGGGAGATGACAGAGAAGAGGAATGTGCAGCGAAACCAGAGCGAATGGGGCTGGGGAAAGTGCTTAGCAGTAGCATTAAGAACACTAAGCGCTAACCACGTGGGGTAAACATCTCTGCTGACTCGCTGTGCAAGAGTTCTGGGGCCTGGCTGTGCAGCAATCCCGGAAGGCTGCCTGGAGGAGGCACCTGCCTGTCTTGCTGTGAGTGGGAACTGGGGGCCAAGGAGGCTGGCAAATGGCAAACCCGTGAAAACTCGAGTTTCAGGGCTGTGTTCCGCAGGGCAGGGAGCTCTAGAGCTCTTCTAGAGCTCGCCCAGGCTGCTCTGGTCTAGAGGACAGAGGGAGGGAGATCTTGGCGAAGGTCCAGGGGGAGAAATCAGAATTCCCTCACAGTCTCTGGCAGCCAGATGACGGCTGGGCTGTCTCCACCTCTGACTCAGTTTCCACACGCGAGTGCTTTTCCTCTCTTGCCTTCCAGGCTCATGTGTACATTTGCTACCACTTGGGCCTGGTTTGTGGGAGAGATGGGAGGAGACCGCTTGGGTGAGGAAAGAGGAACCGCCCCGCTCACCAGGCCCCCGCCCCGGCCCTGCCCATTGGGTTCTGCCCACCAGGCCCCGCCCACCCGAGTTTTCAGTTTCTGCTTTTTCTTTTTTCATTTTTTGGATCACAGTTGGCGATGCTCAGGGTTACTCCTGGCTCTGTGCTCAGGAATCACTGCTGGCGAGCTCAGGGGACCCCTGTGGTGCCGGGATCGGGCCTGGGTGGGCTGCTTACAAGTAAAGCGCCTTCCCTGCCGTCCTAGCTCTGGCCCCCTTCCTCCTGCTGTTCCGCATCTGCAGAGTTCGGGGTCTGCACTCAGGAAGACGCTCTTTGTCCTTGGGAAGTGCATGGACCCAGCCTGCCGACTTGCTGCAGAAGCTAATGGTTCATCGGAAGCTAATGCCTCAGTGCCTCCTTTGCAGACTCCCAGAAATTCCTGCCCTCTGGTGGGAGACTCCAAAGACGAACATCTGAAAATGCTTGGAAGCGGGATGGGTGATGACGCAGATGCCTCATCCGCCTCCGATGCCGCAGCAGACCGGGGACGCCTGTAGGTAGCAGCAGACCCGCCGTCAGAGCTTAACGTCCTGAGCCTGGAGGAGCCAGCACTCGCCCTGCGCGTGGCCCCCAGACACACCCAGAGCTCATTCGGCACTCTGCAACTCCCAGATGGAGAGTTTCCTGGAAGGGCACATTGTGTACAGCTCTTCACGAGGATGGGAGCTGGGACCACGGGAGCGACTGTCTGTCTGTCTGTCTGACACCCATTCCTGCCCTCCAGCAGGACACAGTCACCTGCATGAGGTGATGGCACTTTCCTAAACTCCACTGACATCCTTGGGGATGGCACCTCGGGCCAGTCCCGCTGTGGGCAGAACCCGGGTCACACAGCACTTCGGCATCTCCCTTGTGCCCTCTCTGACGTGAGAGACGCAAGGGACAGGGGCTCTGAGGGAAGATGAAAATAGACACAGCACATAAATCTGGGTGAACCCCAGCGCGGGCCATAAAACTCCAAACCCGTAGCGTGGCGGAATTGACTCTTCTTTCCTGCGGTGGTGCTGAAATTGCATTAAGTCAGATTGGGGCGCTTGCGTTCACGGGGTGGAGGCATTTGTTAGACGGAATCTCATCTGTGGCATCAAATGCTGGCCAGCGAGCCTTAGAAGGGAATTGTCTGCAAGGCGCTGCGTCCTAGCAATGAAATCTTGCATGCAAACAGACAGCTAACAAGGCAAAGAAACAACTCAACGAGTCAACATTTTGTGTCTAGAAATAGACTTGGCAGCAACCGCTCTGGAGCCCAAAGGTCACTGCTTGGAAGTAAGTGAAACCACATGTTTCAGGACACAGAGCCGAGTCTGAGGGACAAGGCCACACCAGCTGGGAACTAGCGGGAGGTTACACTTGGGGGTCAAAGCTCACTCCGACGTACGCACGGTCACTACGCACGGTGGGAGCACAGGAGAAAGAAGTGACTCAGCTGCCACAGAACAGACGGAAGGTAAAAAGATCCAGCAAAGAGCTAAGCAGGAGTCTGAAGGACCTTGGTTGAGATCCACTTTTTTTTTTTGTTTGGTCATACTCAGCCATGCTCAGGGCTTCCTCCTGACTCTGCACTCAGGAATTACTCCTGGCAGTGCTGGGTGGTGGGGTGGGGTCCATATGGAATGTCAGGGATTGAACCCTGGTTGGCCGCGTGCAAGGCAAATGCCCTCCCTGCTGTGCTGTCGCTCCGGCCCCAAGATCCACTTTCTTTCTCCAGATTTTCCTTCCCTGCACCTTCTTTCTAGCATCTGGCCAAATGTAGGAACGGTCCCTCCCTCCACGCCCTGAGCACCCCGAAAGGGAGCTAGTTAGGCATGAAGAATCCCTGTGCCAGATAGCTGTTTCGGCAGGACCCTTAGTCACGGAGTTACACGAATGGAGCCGGGTTGCCCAGGACGTGGCTGCTCTGTGTGGCCCGCTGTCCCCAGCACTGCCGGGCGGCCCAAGGTGCTCACCGTCCTTCGCACAGCGCAGGCCCTGGTGGGTTACTGCTGCCACTCGGTGCCCTGCGTTGTCTGCCTCGCCCGTTCCTCCACGTCTCCACCGGCACTGGCTGTTTCCGGCCTGGAGATGGGTCACCCTGGCAGCCCAGGGCTGCTCCTCTGTTTCGGTTTGCGCTTCCCTGGTAGTCCATGATGACGAGATTTTCCATAGTCCTGTTTGCCACCTTGACGCCCCGGCTTTGCCCACCGTTCTATGAAGCAATGTTATTAGCCATGTCTTAATGAAGGGGAGAGACTCGCAGACATGGGGCAGAGCTGCTACTGGCTCTCCCTGTGACCAGCCTCTCACGAGGTGCCCGGGAGGGATGGTGGGTTCTAGCCCTGGCCCACCATCCCAGCAGAGCCTGGCAACAAGCCAGACGACCCCCCACTCCATGAGGGCCTCCATTTTCCACATCCGGACTTCTCTCTCGTCAGACCTCCACCCAGCAGACCAGCCTATCAGCGGCCGCGTGGTTCATCAATAAATGCTGGACTTAGAGATGCCTACAAGAGTATGCTACCTGCACGGCAGAGCCTGGCAAGCTACCCGTGTTGTATTTGATATATATGCCAAATACCAGTAACAATTATAGACCTCATTCTGGAATGGATTGAGGCTCTTTATGTTCCTGGAGCAAGCAGATGCCTTGGGCTCTACTAGCATGAGACAGGACATATGGAGATGTTACTGGGGCCCGCTCGAGCAAATCGATGATGAACGGGAAGACAGTGAATGAAGGGGAACGGAGAGCCGAGGCCATGACATATCTTGGCCAAAAACACGAGCGAGCAAGGAAACTGAGGTAAACCCACCCCAGGGCCAGTCGCAGATTCTAAGGTGTCATTCTATTGCTAAGCTTCCAGGAAAACTTAAATCTTTCTCTCAATAAAGATGAATTTCCCCGACAGGTTCTTTGCCAGCTCGGTGGCAGGGGTCCTGCATCCTACAGACCTTTCTTTGTTTCCTTTTGTTTGGCAGCCAGACCTGGTGGTGCTCCTGGCTCTGTGCTCGGAGGCCACTGGGGTGGTGCCTGGGAAACCATATGTGGTGCTGGACGTGGAACCAGGCCGACCTCGTGCAAGGCAAGCACCTTAAGCCCATCAGGGCACAAGCGTGAAAGAGTTCGGAGGGTGCACACAGAGTGGCCTGTACCCAGAGTCCCCGATGGCTAGGGGACAGGCCCTCTGGGAGAGAACAAGTTGAGTCTATGAGGGCTTCCTGCCAGCTGGAGCTGCAGCGAGGGCGGGAGCGGAGCAGGCCACGGGGCACCCTCAGCTCCAGCCCTTTTGCTATCCAGAGGGCTTAGGGTGGGGTGGTGGCACTTTCTCCAGTGAACTGAGGCTGCTGTCAGCCACAGATCACACAGGGACAATGTACTGTATTGAACTGTTTGCCGTGAACATGTGAGAGAAGATGAGAAAGGTTGGGTCTCCTTCCAGGCAATACTTCCCCAAGAAGGATTTTCTGTGAAGTTGTTCATCCTTGCCCACTTAGACACGGTAAATGTGGACAACAGGCTGGCCACTGGCCGCACCGCACAGAGAAGGGCAGTCCACGCTGAGCTGCTCTCACTGGGCGCCTAGAACCAGCACCGCCCACTCCAGACTTGGTCTTGTTGCTGAGTGCTCTGTCCCCAGGACAAAATTCTTTGATTCGGGTCTCCCAGAGAGGAATCGAAAGAGCTATGCTTGGAATATCACGCCTCACTCAAGTGAGAGAAGGAATCCGGAGTTCTGACCTCCGTCGCTATTCCAGAATCAGGGATGCTGTCTCGTTTGCCAAGGCATCGAAAATCAGATGGGCTGGACATGTAATGCGATTTGGAGACAACCGCTGGACTAGAGCTGTTACCGACTGGATCCCACAGGATGTCAAAAGATCACGTGGTCGCCCACCTACAAGATGGTCAGACTTCCTTGTCAAGACCCTGAAGGAACGGTTTGAGGCTCTTCATATTCCTGAATCAACCAGATGCCATTGGGCTACACTGGCACGTGATAGGGTCAATGGAAATGTTACTGGGGCCCGCTCGAGCAAATCGATGAATAACGGAATTCAAGTGATCAAGTGATCAAGTGATCAAGGACTGACAATAATCGACTAATAAATATGGATTAGGTAGTGGGCAGAGGCTGCAGAAGCATTGGAAATAGCTAATAAGCAAGTCAGCAAAGGGTCAGTGAAGGAAGGTAAGTTGTCCCCGCGCTCTCTGTAAGCAAAGCCAATGGCGTTCTCAACAACTTTCCTCTGGCTACCAGGAGGTTGAGTCAGTTTTCTGGACTCACTTCTCCCAAGGGTACAAAACTTCATGAACTGATTGTTAGACCACATTCCTGGATTCCTGTTCTTTCCACTTTAGTATTTCTCTGTGGGTCACACTCTGGATCTAGAGTATGCACACACATACACACACATAGTAATATATAAATAATATACAGTATAATAGTCATATATATAGTAGTTATATATAGTATATATGGTAGTAATATATAATAATATATATAGTAATATGTATGTAGTAATATATATTGTTATATATATATCATGAGTTAATACTGAAACCAGTCACTCCATGGGACCAGAGGTTAGGAGCTACTTGTGTGGTTTCTAGAAGCCAGTCTGACCAAAGAGGTGTCCTAGTCATCGCTCGGTGGCTAATGGGCAAAGGTGTCCCTGCAGTGTGGGTGATAAGTGGGCAAGGAGAGGCCACCTAACCTATCTGAGAACTGGACTGGCAGTCCATGGGAGCACTGGCAGGCTAGAGCCAGCATCTAAAGGTGAGAGCACAGCTTTAAGAGTCATGGGGCAGGAGCGATAGCCCAGCGGGTAGGGCGTTTGCCTTGCACGCGGCCGGACCATGCTGGCCCGGGTTCGATCCCTGGCATCCCATATGGTCCCCCGAGAACCGCCTGGAGTAATTCCTGAGTGCAGAGCCAGGAATAACCCCTGAGCGTCACCTGGTGTGACCCAAAAAGCAAAATAAAAAAAAGAGTCAGGAGAATGCACAAAGAAAACCACATCTGCAAGTACCACACCGTGCCACTGAGAAATCTGGGGCTGTAACAGAAATGGGCTCTGGAGCATTTCATGGGGAGGGCAATTTGTGGATACATGTGGAGTCATTCACATAATTTTGGGGAAAAGCAAATCATAGGCTTGAGAGGGGGTGGGTCTCTTCTGAGAGGTGAACGGGCTGTCTCTTTGGAGCTCCACTGTGGGGTGAGAAGGTAGCAAACATTACCCATGAATTGGTCTCTCTGATGAAGGTTTAGGTTCCTTGGCACATCGTAGGAGATAAGTACATGGAGAATGGATGGATGGCTAGGAGGATGGATTCATGGATGGGTGGGTGGTCAGTTGAATGCTTGGATGAATGGATGGATGGATGGTTGGATTGATGGATGGGTGAATGAATGGATGTATGAGCAGGTGGATGGATGGGTGAATGAAAAGATGGATGGTTGGGTGGATAGATGGATGGTGAAGGATGGATGGACATATGGATGGTGGGAGGATAAATGAATGGGTCAATGAACAGACGGTTGGGCAGATGGGTGGATGGATAGCAGGATGGGTTAAAGGACGGATGGATAGTTGATGGATAAATGTGGGTGAATGGACAGATGGATAGCTGATGGATAGATGGATGGGTGAATGGACAGATGGATAGTTGATGGACAGATGGATGGGTGAATGGACAGATGGATAGTTGATGGATAGATGGATGGGTGAATGGACAGATGGATAGTTGATGGACAGATGGATGGGTGAATGGACAGATGGATAGTTGATGGACAGATGGATGGGTGAATGGACAGATGGATAGTTGATGGACAGATGGATGGGTGAATGGACAGATGGATAGTTGATGGATAGATGGATGGGTGAATGAACAGATGGATAGTTGATGGACAGATGGATAGTTGATGGATAGGTGAGTGGGCGATGAACAGATGGAAGGGCAGATGGACTGTAGGTGACTGGATGGATAGATGGATGGGAGGGTGCTACCTATGAGTAATTTGCATGTGGTGCTCAGCCTTACTTTCACTCTCCTCTGCAAGGACCAGCTCCCTTTGGCAAAGGTCCTTACCCGACACACTTAAAATAGCTTCTCACTCTGCAAAATCAACCTTTTATTGACTCCAGAGTACCTACCATTCTCTAAAATCTGCATGTGTGTGTGTGTGTGTGTGTGTGTGTGTTTTAAGCATGTTCCCATTCCACCAGAGTGTCAGTTTCATGAGGGTATTGAAAGAGGCTTATTTCCCTTCTGCTCCTCCCTGAGCATTAGATCAGCAGCTGGTCTGATAAACCTCTGGGTATTTAATAATGACTTAAATCATGCCCACTTTCCTAGGATGAACTGCTGTAGTCCTAGTTACTGTTTCTTCCCAAGCTCAGTCACATTCATTTGGCTGACAGGAATCTTGTTATGTTTAATAGGAAAAGGACCTATTCTTCCCCTCGGACCCTCTGTGAAAGTTTCCTCTCAACACCTCCCCTACCCTCCACTGCAGAATGAGCCGGTACTCTCAAAGTGTTTCAGTAACACAGAACTTATCTACCCCATGAATGTTAGCTAGGCTTTTTATTAAGATTTCCTATTTTTCTTATGAGAAGATTTTATAGAACCTTTAAAAATGGAAACAAAAGAAAACATAACTGGTTCTCCTAAGAGGTGGATCAGGAGACCAAACTCAGGGCGCCAGGCATGCAAGGCTGAGACCCGGCCCCGGTGTCAGTACCCAGCTGGGGAACGGCATAAAAATCTCCTTCATTCCCTTCATAGTCTAAGCTCTTCCCTCCACGTGTGGACAGACAGACGGACGGGTGGGTCCGACCTGGGCTCATCTGTTGGCGGTGCTCGGCCCTGCTGTCACCTAGCTGTCACCTCCATTTGCAGAGGTCTCCCCCATTTATAAGAGCAGCTTCTCATCACTCTGCAGGATCACCTAAGTAGGACTGTTTAGGGCCGACCCGGGTTCGATCCCCAGCATCCCATTTGATCCCCCAAGTTCCACCAGGAGTAATTCCTAAGTGAAGAGCCAGAAGTAACCCCTGAGCATCGCTGGGTATGACCCAAAAAAGACGAAAAAAATCAGTAATTATAGCTAATTCTGGGCACAGGTATCTCTAATGCATATGAGTCAGGATTTAGCTCAGCACCTAGGGGCCGACTCACCCCAAAGATGAACCTTGCAAGCCCTCAGGCTTGGTGAAACAACCAGCCAATCCAGTCTTTGGCTCTTTCCACTGAAGACCAGGGAAGAAAGTTCTAGAAAGTCTGTCACATTCCCCAGGATGGGCGCCGGACCCAGAGCCCTCAGAAGCCGTTGTCTCCCATTTGTCAGCATTTTGATGGAAAGTGCAGCCTGTTTCCACCTTCTCTGACATCCCACCTACAGGTAAGAGAAAAGCCCAGGGAGCCTGTTCTGGGAAAGGCCGGACTCCCCAGGTCCGTCCTTGTACTGAGAGCTACCTAGAGCTGATGTGGGCCATCCCTGTGGCAGGGCGGCTCCCTGCCAGCGAAGATTATGGGGCTTATTAGGTGTCTGCCACTGACCACGCCAAAGGGGCTTCCGACCCACAGTGGGAAGGAAGGCAGGCCGCATACACATTTTTAAAAAAATTTTTATTATACCACCGTGAGACATACAATTACAAAGGTGTTCACAATTGGTTCTTGGTAATACAGTATTCCAGCATCCATCCCTCCACCAGTGCCCCATTTCCACCACCAATGTGCCCCACCCCTCCAGCCCACCCCCAGGCTGCCTTAATAGCAGGTAGCCCTGTTTCCTCTCTTTCTCTCTCTGTCTCTGTCTCTCTGTCTCTGTATCTCTCTCCCCTCTTGTTTTACACATTCCCGCACACACATTTTGATTTCATTAGTTGTAAAGGAGTTTGGAATGAATCAAATGACACTGTGAGAGGGTGGGGATGGCGGAAGCTGAAAATTTATGCCAGCGGATCACTCCCCATGGGGGGCGGCTGACAAGCCCCTCTACGGATTCGCCGCTTGGGTAAAGAGTAGGAAATTTGCACAACATTGCTTCTATGCAAACAGCTGCTTAAGTCTTTACATCAACGAATTCAACTAAGGTGCCTTCTGAGAAACCACAAGGCCCAGACCAAATTAGAAATATTAGCAACGGCTTCTCCTGGAACCACGCGGAGCAGAATGAGATTTGCTCTTCCCTGAACTTCCTCAGGCTCCCAGGAGGTGCCAGCACGTCTTTTGTTTTTGTGGGGAGGGCAGAGGGAGGGACAGAAAGATCTGAAACCATGAACAAGGTGCGTGAGAGAGAGAGAGAGAGAGAGAGAGAGAGAGAGAGAGAGAGAGAGAGAGAGAGAGAGAGAGACAGACAGACAGACAGACAGACAGACAGACAGACAGACAGACAGACAGACAGAGACAGAGAGAGAGCAGAGAGCAAGAACACACACACAGGGAGAGGGAGAGAGAGAGAGAGATGAAAACACATCTGCTTCATTCTCCTAGAGGGACGCTGCTTTTCTTTTTCTTTTGTTTCGGGGCTACTCCTGGCAGTGTGCAGGCCTTACTCCAGGCTCTGAGCTTGGGGCTCACTCTGGCAGGCCCAGGGGACCACAGGGGGTGCCAGGATTGAACCAGGCTCTGAAGTGCTCAAGGCAAATGCCTGTTTCCGTTTACTGGCTCTTGGTCCCAGAGTTGATCTGCTTTGAGCTCACGTTCAACTCGGCCCTCTCTCCCGTCAAACCCCTGGCCAGTCCTAACACCTCTGGGAGCCTCGGCGTGGGGAAGAACCAAACTCTGCTCCTGGCTTTCGCATGGGCCCGGAAAGGGGGCTGCCCAAGGTTCTCCGAATATTTCTCGGCCCAGGAAAAGCCTGGGGAGTTGCTGCTTCTCAGAAGAGCCCAGAGACTCACTTAATCCTGGCGCGCGGGACGATTTACACTGAGACGGGAGCTCCAAAGGCAAGATCCTGTCCGACTTCCCCCCCCCCCACCCCCGCAGTTAGAGAAAAACCTCCCTTGAAGAGCTCCTGAACAAGCTCCGTTTTGGGTGGTCCTAAGAGACAGGGAAAAACCATGCCGCGAGCCCCACCCCCCACCGCGCGGCTAACACCAATGACTCCAAACCCGGAGACCCTCAGAATAGTCCCCGATTTTCGGATGAAAGGGAGGCGTGGCCCCGTCGTCTTTGATGAAGATTAAGAAAAAGGAGAAAGGGCCGCGGAGCGGAGGGAGGGAGGGAGGGGGGAGAGAGGAGGCTCTTCAAGTACTCCAAGCAACTTAGACACGACTTTCTTCTTCTCCAAGGCCCCCCCCCGGAGGGCCAACTTCTGTGATGTCGCTCTAGCGAGCAGAAAGACGCGGTTCATCGCACGACCGAGGGTCGCCCCCACCCGACTCGGCACTCCCGGCCCGGGCTCAGCCTCCAGCACGCAGCAGCGGAGTGGGGATGCGGGAGGCCTCGCGGGGGCGCGGGGGCGCGCGATCAGCTCCCGTGACCACGGGGACCCCTAGCGCACAGGTCCAGGAAAGCGGGCTCCTAGCAGCCCCGCGGGCACCCCCACTTCCACTCTGGGCGCCCTCCGGGGCACGGGCGCGCCTTTGACCCGGGGTCGGGGGCTTCTCCTCGGCGAGAGCGCGGCCCCGGCCTCTGGGACGCGCGGGCCGCCTCGGTGCCCGGAGTGGCCGGGCGGTGCCAGGCCGGGGAGCGGAGCGGAGTGGGCGGCCGGGGGGCGGCGATCTCGGCCCAAACTTCACACCAACTCCCTCCCCGAGCCGAGCCGAGCGCGGGAGCCCGGCGGCAGCGCGGAGCGTCCAAGTTTCCCGGCGCCCCGGCAGGAGCGCGCGGGGCCCGGCGCCTTGGATCGCGACCCGCGGCGGCGTGCGAGGGCGGCGCGGCCGGGCGGCGGCGGAGGGCGGCGCGGCGGAGGGAGGAGCCGCGGCGACGGACGGCGGCGCGCACCAACCCGGCGCGGGCAGGCGGGAGGCGCGCACAGGCCGGCGGGGCGCGCTGCAGCCGCTCGGCGTAGGGGGCGGCGGGCAGCAGCATCCTCCGGGCGTCGCTTTCGCGCGGGGCGGCGGCGGGGGCTTCCTCTGCCCCGATTCCTCGTTGGCCAGAAGCGCCCGGTGCCCAGGCCGGGGCGGGCAGCGCCGCTAGCCCGGGTTCCTTTGCCCAAGATCGGCGTGTGCCCGGGTCCTTCCAGGCGGAGCGGCGGGGCCGCCGGCAATGCCCGCCCGGGCATTCTCCGAGTGATGGACGCCGCCGCCGCGGCGCCGCTGCTGCTCGGGCCCGCGCGCCCCTCCACGGCCGCCGGCGACATGGGCAGATCCGCGGCGCGGAGGCCGAGAGCGAGCGAGGCGGGGCCGCCTCGGCCGGGAGCTGGGACCCGTATAAGCCACCCCCGCCCCCGCGGCCGGCTGCGCCCCCGAGCGAGGAAGGAAGCGGCGATCCCGAGAGGGCGGACGAGACGCCGCAAGAGCCCGCCGCTCCGGGCTCGGGGCCCGGTGAAAGTTTCCCCTTCCGCAGCCGCAGGGCGCCCGCTGCCCGCAACTCCGCCCCGGGCCGTCGGCCCCCTCGGAGGCGCGGGGACCCCCAGCCGGAGAGCGCGCGCGAGGCAGGAGCCCCAGCCGGGCGCACCGCCGGGTCGTGATCCCGGGCCGCTCCGGGGCGCGCCCGCGACTGCAGGTGAGCGGCGGGGAGCGGGGCCGAGCTGCGCGGGCGGGGGCGGCGGGGGCGCACGGCGGGATGGGGGGGCGCCCCCGCTCACTCCCTTTTCTCTCGCAGGTCCTGCGCGGAGCCGCTGCCATGGGAGAGCCAGCCCTGGGCGCCGGGGGACCAGCCGCCGCGCCCGCCCCGGAGCCGCGGCCCCAGCCCCCCGCGCCCGCAGCCGGTCCAGCGGCGTCCCCCCTCTCGGGCCGCAGGGCCGCCTCCGCCCGCGCCGCCGGCCGGGGCCGCGCCTGTGATGAGCCGCAGCCCGCCGCGAGCCCTGCCCCCTGGCGCACCTCTCCGGCTGCTCCCGGCCGCGCCCGCCGCGCCGCGCGCCCTGCTCCCGCCGTGGCCCCGGCGCCCGGGCCGCCGCTGGCCCGCGTCCCCGCTCGGGATGAAGGTGTTCCGCAGGAAGGCGCTGGTGCTGTGCGCGGGCTACGCGCTGCTGCTGGTGCTCACCATGCTCAACCTCCTGGACTACAAGTGGCACAAGGGAGCCGCTGCAGCAGTGCAGCCCCGACGGGCCGCCCGCGGCCGCAGCGGGGGCGGCTGGGAGCGCCCGGCCCCTCCGCCCGCGGCGCCGCCCCGGGCGCACCCGCGCTCTGACCCCCGGACCCCGCATCGCCCGCCCGCCGCTGCCGTCGGGCGGCTCCGGCTGCTGCTGCTGCGGCGGCGGGGGGGCCGGCAGCCCCCTGGGCAATGGCACCCGGGGCCCCGGGGGGCGTTGGGGCAAGCGGCAGCTGGTGTATGTGTTCACCACGTGGCGCTCGGGCTCGTCCTTCTTCGGCGAGCTCTTCAACCAGAACCCCGAGGTGTTCTTCCTCTACGAGCCCGTGTGGCACGTGTGGCAGAAGCTGTACCCGGGGACGCCGTGTCGCTGCAGGGCGCGGCGCGGGACATGCTGAGCGCGCTCTACCGCTGCGACCTGTCCGTGTTCCAGCTGTACAGCCCCGCGGGTGGCCTGGGGGGCGCAACCTCACCACGCTGGGCATCTTCGGCGCGGCCACCAACAAGGTGGTGTGCTCGTCGCCGCTCTGCCCCGCCTACCGCAAGGAGGTCGTGGGGCTGGTGGACGACCGCGTGTGCAAGAAGTGCCCCCGCAGCGCCTGGCGCGCTTCGAGGAGGAATGTCGCAAGTACCGCACGCTGGTCATCAAGGGCGTGCGTGTCTTCGACGTGGCCGTGCTGGCGCCGCTGCTGCGCGACCCGGCCCTGGACCTCAAGGTCATCCACCTGGTGCGCGACCCCCGGGCCGTGGCCAGCTCGCGCATTCGCTCGCGCCACGGCCTCATCCGGGAGAGCCTGCAGGTGGTGCGCAGCCGGGACCCGCGGGCCCACCGCATGCCCTTCCTGGAGGCGGCCGGCCACAAGCTGGGCGCCAAGAAGGAGGGGCGTGGGGGCCCGGCCGACTACCACGCGCTGGGCGCCATGGAGGTCATCTGCAACAGCATGGCCAAAACCCTGCAGACCGCCCTGCAGCCCCCGGCTGGCTGCAGGGCCACTACCCTGGTGGTGCGGTACGAGGACCTGGTGGGGGGACCCTGTCAAGACCCTCCGCAGGGGTGTACGACTTTGTGGGGCTCTTGGTGAGCCCCGAGATGGAGCAGTTCGCCCTCAACATGACCAGCGGCTCGGGCTCCTCGTCCAAACCCTTCGTGGTGTCGGCGCGCAACGCCACGCAGGCGGCCAGTGCCTGGCGCAGCGCGCTCACCTTCCAGCAGATCAAGCAGGTGGAGGAGTTCTGCGCGCAGCCCATGGCCGTGCTGGGCTACGAGCGCGTCAGCAGCCCCGAGGAGGTCAAGGACCTCAGCAAGACCCTGCTCCGGAAGCCCCGTCTCTGAGCTGGGCTTGGGGACCCCCAGCCCCCCCCCCCGCGGCCGCCCGGCTCCCCGCAGAGACACCCACGGGAGGAGCGGGGTGTTGTTTCCACAAAAGCAGCCCAGACCCAAACTGAGGCAGCCCACATCGCCTATTATAGATCTATCATATAAATAACCACGCAGGCACTTGCTGTCGATGTTTTGAGTCATTGAATTTCAAGGAACAGCCACAACACACCGCCACACCCAGCTCCGAAAAGACCAACTGGAAAGCGCGCTCGCTCCGACCGGCTTCCCGGCCCGGCTCTCTCTCCCCTCACCTCCCCGCCTTCTCCCCTTCTCTCCTCTCGCTCCCGCTCCCGCCCCTTCTGCCCCTCCCCCTTCTCCCCCTCTCGCTTCCTCTCCCTTTTTCCTTCCAGCCCCTCCGCTCCCTCCCTCCGGGACCCCTTCACCCTCGTCCCCTCCTTCTCTCTTCTCCTCTCCTCTCGCCTCCCCGGTGACCTTCCCCTCCCTCCTCCCCTCCGGTCGCTTCCGGCCCGTCCAGCCCCTCTCCCTCCCAGCCCTTTCCCCCCTTCTCCCTCCACGCCCCTCCTCTCCTCCTCCCCCCCCCTCCATCCCCACCTGCCTTGCATTCTGGTGGGGCTTTGTCGAGGAAGCCGAGGTGCAGTAACCCCAAGCTTGTTTACAAAAGTTCTCGTGGTATTTGTGAATCTGTAGAGGCGTCGCTTCGACGTGGGGAGGGGGGGGGTGGAGAAAGGGGGACGGTCCGGAGCAAATTTAAAAAAAGCCCCTTTGGGCAAGAACTGACCCAGGAGGAGGCGGTCTTCTTAACTGGACTTTGATGTAAAGAGCGAGGGTGATCTCGGGTATTAATAAAGAGGATGATGAGTAGTTTTCTGCCTGTTTGCCTCCACCCTCGAGATGGAGCTGTGTGCCCCGGGCTCAGCTTCCTGCCCACTGCGCTACCCCACCGCCTCTCTCAGAGCAACCCTGAGTCGTTGGTAGGAGCCTAAGTAAGTGGAGTGTTTTCACACTTGGAAATAGCCTGTCAGGCGCGCAAGTGTGGGAACCAATCTTTCCATGCTAAAGGTTAAAAAAGCAATCCGGCCAGTTGGAGTAAAAGGCAAAGGTTCCTGTTCAACTTGGAGTTGAGGAAGGAGTGAGGGTTTCTCGGAGGTGTTTGGTCTTGATCACTGTTGCCTTAACACGGGGACTTGAAACAGAGACCAGCGTTTTGGGTTTGGGGCCTGGGTGTGTGTATGTGTGTGTGTGTGTGTGTGTGTGTGTGTGTGGTGTGTGATGTGTGTGTGTGTGTGTGTGTAAAGGCTTGTTTAAAAGAAAAGTATGTCATTAAAAGAACTTGGGATGGTTAGAACACAGACCTCAGAAATGAATGTCATCTTAAAGTGGCAATGATCTTTGTTTGTTTGAAGAGTGTCAGGCGTGTGGGTTGCCCAGGGTCTGTGCCCTGTACGTGAAGAAAGGGAAGTTTCGGCTGAGGAACAAGAAGGTGCTGGCTTTCCCTCTTCTCGCTCCCCATCCCAATCCTGCAAGAGAGAATGGGAATTTATGATGGTTTGCTTGGGATGGCTCATGGGTACACTTATTTGCCTGCTTTTCTTTATCTTGTTTTCAAAATCAATCTGCACAGACCCTTAACATGTCGCAGGCAGTGGCAGGCTTTTGCCGGAGAAGTCCTCTTAGAGCCGAAAACGAACCACGGGGAATGGTGAGTGGTGGATTCTGAATTGGTTTGTTCGCCACTGAGTGTCTGTGTTCCAGGGAGAAATACCTTGTTTTTCCCTGCAGAGGGGATCGTTTCCTGCTGCTGCCATCCTGTTTGTTTGAAAACATCCTACAAAATGTTTGATTTCAATCAGAAGTTGTGAGGCCGAAACAGGAACAAAGGCGCAAGAAACAGTGTAGTTACATATCACGTTAAATACGGTACAAGTTAAGCTTTCCATGCCTCTATTTTAATATAATTTATTGTGAGATCTCTGTCGTCCTACCTTAATGTAGGTTAGATGTTGAGGGATTAATTTAGGGAAAGTATAAAAGGTAATATGTACCTGGGGAATATTTTAACACAACATGGCTCTTAAAAGCATAATTTGATTACATTGTGAAATCTACGCTGTTAAGAATTCCAAAATAAAGAAGCACAGAGGTTTAAAAAATAAAAAGATGTATTAGCAGTGGTTTTTATAACCCATTCCAGAATGGTTACTGCTTAATATACTAAAATAGTTGATAGTATTGTGTTATTAGCCGGATTACAGCTATAACATTGATCTTGCTCTCTGTAATATTTTCATGGTGGCGCCCGTGCTGAATTATCTTCAGCAGCAGCTGAATATTTGTAAGAGCTTGAATTTAAACACACTTTAAAATTAAATGAGAAAAAAATAAATATTAATGTTGGATGACTATATGGACACAACAGGATTCACAGGAAATTAAGACAGCATCGTTAAAAGCAACCGCCCTGAGTGAAATACCCATGGTGAAAACAAATTCCACGTGGCATTGGAAGCAGCTCTTATCACTTAATCACAGTCAAATTCATGCTTTGTGAGTGAAGGATATTTAAGCAGTTGACATTCATTCTTCTCTCAGCCTATCCAAGGCCTTTGCATGAAAGTGCCACCCAATGTTTGGGGATCCTGTATTAAGCTGAAAAAGATGCTGTGGAGAGTCTCGCGGCCAGCAGAGCCCTGGCTGCCTCTGTTGGATGAAATCTGAACCGCAGCCTGCCCGGCTGGGTCTGTCCTGGAGTTTCCTCCCGGCCCACAATCCCCTGTCCCACCGGTGCTTCTTTGTCCCTCTGGCCTGTCCCTTCCGGCTTCTGTCATTTGAAAAACCGAATTGTTGCTCCTGTTCCTGGCTGTATTCTAGGAAAGTGATTCCGCACTGTTCCCTCTAGGAGCCGACGTCGTCTTAGGAACCTTCCTTTTTCCAGGGGTTTGAGAAGGGAGGCTAATAAGCTGTCAGCTTCCAAGCAAGCTGACCAGGGCACGCAACACAGGGGCGATGGACCCGCACCCAGAGACTTCCCCATTTTCCCCTGGAAGTCTGTCCAACAGCAGGAGGAAATATCTTCAGGGCAGGGATTTCTGTTTTCAAATTCTGCGGGCCTGAAGTGCTCTTTTGACTCAGAAATGCTTTTGTGAATTCGAAAGCCTGTGGTAGGATCCGACTCTACATGCAGGACAGAGAAGCTAGGCAGCGGGCTTCGGTTTCAGGCAGCTCAGAAAGCACTCAAAGGCCTCATTCAGATGGACCCGTGGGTACCTGGCAGGCAGATAGGAAGGCCGGGGCGGGGGTGGGGGGCGCAAATTCTGTATCCCCAGTATCCACTGCTTTTTTATGGAGATTTATTCAAGAAGGAAACAAGATCTGTAACTTGCATGTTGGAAGTGTTCAGGAAGGGAAGAATGAGTTTGCTACCTGTTTGGGAAAAGTGCCAGGTTGCTTAAGTTGGCGGAGTCGCGGAAGTGCGTGTCTCTCAGGCTCTGTTTCCCTGTGGGGACTTTCCTCCTGTCCTCGTCCGAGTGGGAATTTCCAGGGTGACCCTGTGTAGACCAGTGTCTCCCGCTGATGAAACAGAAGCCCAGATTCAGCGTCCCTGACTGTGGAGAGGTAAAGGGGCGATTGGGCTGTAGGACAAGAGCCCTGGGCAGTTACAAGCTCTATAAAGTGGGTCGATAACGTTGTAGATGTTTGCAGGAGCCCCATGACATACTGTCGTTGAGTTGAGTGCCCTGAATGCACGTGTAGGCCTGGGCGTCGAAGTTCCCCCCCAAGGCATGGGAAAAGCCCCCTTTCTGGAGACACGTCCTGTGTGATATCTGATGGAGACAGTGCCCTACGCATTCCCAGTCAGCTCTGGTGAGCCCCATCCAAGATCTGTGTCATATACAGCTGCGTTATAGCTGTTGGTTTGCAGTGAATGAGAATCTGAGCGGAGCCTTTCAGCCAACACTCTTGAGGTTCGGGCAGAAAATAAAGATTGTGTTTGACACTCAGTCTCCAGAGCTGACTCCAGAAAGATGGAAGGAAATCAAAAAGGCCGGTCCTAGATATAGAATGACTGCATTCATTAATACGGCATAAATAGATACCAGTGTTTTACTAAATGTGGGAAATGGTAATGGCAGATTAAGACTCACCATTGAATATACACAAAGAGACTTAAGTGATAAACTCTAAATACCTGCAGGGCTAGCCACAATGTGTAAAATAAGAGGCTGAGAGATGCAGAGACAGAGAGAGAGAGAGAGAGAGAGAGGAAACTGGGGTACCTGCTATTAAGGCAGCATGGGGGTGGGCAGGAGGGGGTGGGGTACATTGGTGGTGGAAATGGGGCACTGGTGGAGGGATGGGTGCTGGTATACTGTATTACCAAGAACCAATTATGATCACCTTTGTAATTGTATGTTTCACTGTGGTATAATAAAAAAAAAAAAAAAGGCCGGTCCTACCTGGGGCTGTGCCAAAGGACGAGGTGTCCCTTAAGCACCTGCAAATACCTTCCCTTGGGACATTCAGTTTAACACGTGTTTACTTACATCATATGCACACACACACACACACACACACACACACACACACACACTACTCCTTCCCCATTGCCTGGCATTCTAGCTGACAGGTATGTGGGGAGAAGCACTACAGTCAGGCCCGCCTGCCCTTGGGAGCAAGTGGCCAATGATTTTGTCACAACCAGTGGCAGTTCTGGGCCAAGAACAATGCGGACAGGTAGGGAATGACCACTGGTGCGAGGCAGAGCTGGAGATATGTGATGGGCCGTCCTGAGACCCTCTGTCTAGGTCCGGAGGCGGGCCTTGATCCTGTTTCTCCTTCTTCCAGCTGCTCCTTTTGCAGTTCAACCATGGGCCACTGAGCTGCTGGGTCTGAGCTTGAGTGCAAGTATTTCAAGCTGAGAATACGGGCTCGGCGTGGGTCATAGGCCACAAGTGTTTCATAGCTGAGATTACGGGGCTCGGCGTGGGTCTTAGTCCACAAGTGTTTGATAGCTGAGATTACAGGGCTCGACATGGGTTGTAGGCCACAAGTGTTTGATAGCTGAGATTATGGGGCTCGGTGTGGGTCGTAGGCCACAAGTGTTTCAAGCTGAGATTACGGGGCTCGGCGTGGGTCATAGGCCACAAGTGTTTCATAGCTGAGATTATGGGGCTCGACATGGCGCTTAGGCATCAGATGCAGTCCCGCACACCCTCAATCAAATTATGCTAAGGAAATTGATTAATTCTGCACAGCACATTGAGTTTATGAATGGGAAGCTTTATGAACCAATGTTTGGGGGTGGGATTGTTTATAAACTGAAAGGAGTCTTGCAAGGCCAAGAGCCGGTCTGCACCCATGCGGGAAGACAGTGGGCAGCAAGGCCACAGTTTGACTTTTGGTTCAACTGTGAACTTAATCTGATGTCGGAGTCTTTTGAGGCTGCCTGAACTGCGAGGTGTGGGACAGCCTCTGCCCAGAGAGTGCAGTGGAAGTGAACGCTGTGATCAGAAGCTGTCCTAGGGAGAGAGGCGTTTCAGTAGAGGCTGGCCCCGCTCTATGGACGGGGCTTGCTAGAAAGCTATCTTGAACCCCTTAGCTTTCACGTTTGGTTTCTGAATTTGTGGGGCTCCCTGCAAAATGAAAATGCATGGCTCCACTGTTAAAAAATTGATTTCAACTGGGCTTCTCCAGAGATGAAACCAAGAGTAGAATTCTCTGGGTATGGGCCCCTGAGTTGTATGGGTTAGACAGTTTATATTTTTAAAAAATTTTTTTATTTTTACAACTACAAAGATATACAATTAAAAAGTTCATATTTGGGTTTTGGTCATACAGTGTTACAGCACCCATCCTTCCACCAGTGCCCATCTCCCACCACCAACGTCCCGGTTCCCTCCCCACCCCCCAGCCCCCCTTCAGACAGTTTATATCCCAGAAGCTGCTCTTTGGTGTGTGCGGAGACTGAAATGCCTGAGGCCAAGAGTAAGTTTTGGCAGCGTGCGCACATGTCTGGAAGCTGGGGCAAAGGGGTGGTAGTTCTTGTGCGTGGCTGGAGTTAAAGCCAAGCTGGTCCTTTGCATGAGGGACGTAGTCTAAGGCGGTGAGTGTGTACTGACAGGATCCCTGGGAATGGCTAAAGTGCTTGACGATGGCATTGGGTCGGCCTGGAGGTGGAGTTGGGCCTATCCTGAGAAGACCCACAGCCTGTGCGATTGCTGGATGGCTCTGGTGGCTCCCCCTGAGACCGAGACCTAACTCCTCAGCCTGTGGGTGCTGACAAGTTCTGCCAGTGACAATATTCCCTGACTTCTAGATCCACTAGGGACCCGACTGGGTCCTTGCTTTGCCCCCGACACTCAGGCTTTGGGTCTGCTCACTGCGTGGAGGTGGGGTCTGCACGGGCAGTTTCGCGCAGGGTTTCCTGAGTGTTTTCTCCATGCCGTGTGCTCTACGACTCGACATCACCATTATCTATTTGTTTCCAGGGCCAAAAGCAGCAGTCTGGGGTGGTGGTATAGAATGATCTCTCCGTCACCGGCCTTCACAGATCACCCCTTTGGCCTCTAAGTTCTTCCGTGTGCTCCTTCTAGCTCGTCCTGGCGAGTAGGCATAGTTGGTGGCCTCCATCTTGCAGAAGGAAAGTGGACGGAGAAAAGGTCATTTTCCTCTGATCACACAAGCAGGAAGTGACAAAGCATGTTTCTGTTGGCGCATCGTGACGGAAGAGGTGGCCTGTTTGTCCCAGCCAAACACTTCGCAGGGGAAACAGGGCGGACACGGGCTCGGCTCCGGCTCCCACTGCGCTGTGCTGCTGCTAGGCTTGAACCCGGGCCTCAGACATTATGTAGGTCAAGTGCTCCCTGCCTGGCCCTTAGATGTACTTGTACTGGGGGCAGAGAGGAAGGCCAGTGCTATTGGTCAGTGGTGGTGCTAAGCAAAACTCCTGCTGGGGCTACTTTGCTGGTAGCCCTGCGCTCTGGATACTCCCCTGGAGCTGGGAAGAAGAGACTGAGAGGAAACCAAGAAGAGGGGATGGGAGGCGGGGCTGGCGTGATAGCACAGTGGGTAGAGCATTTGCCTTTCATTCAGTCAACCCAGGTTCAATCCCGGCGTCCCATATGGTCCCCCAAGCACTGCCAGGAGTAATTCCTGAGTGCAGAGCCAGGAGAAACCCCTGAGCTTGGGGTGTGACCCAAAAAGCAAAAAAAAAAAAAACAAAAACAAAAAAAAAAAGCAGGTGATGGGAGGACTCAAGCTGGAGCCACCGGCATGCAGGGAGCGTGGAGCGGGCACGCGGGGCAGGCACATTGGCGACCCCCGTGGCCCGAGGGCTCAGAGCCTTCAGGAGCGGCAGCTGCAGCTCCCTTGGAGCCAGGGGCGGTGCTGCAGGTGGGTCCCGGAGGAGGCCTGGGCTGAAGCCGCCAGGAGGGCCAAGGGGGACGTGTGTTGCAAGTTCCAGAAGCAGAAGCTGAGTTGAGCCCTGTGGTAGCGACTGCCACCCCACCCCAGCACTTCCGGGAAGAAGGGGGGGCACAGCTGGGGGCTGGCCACTTGGCTTAGGGTGTGGAGAGAGACAGAGAGACAGAGACAGAGAGAAACAGAGACAGAGATGGAAAGAGAAAGACAGAGACAAAGACAGATAGATAGAGACAAAGAGACAGAAAGACAAAGACAGAGAGACAAAGAAGGACAAAGACAGACAGAGACAAAGACAGAGAGAGAGGAAGAGAGAGACAAAAGGGAGGAGACAGAGAGGGGAGAGAGAGCAGAGAGGGAGAGAGAGACACAGAGGGAGAGAGACAGAGGAGGGGGGAGAGAGAAGAGAGAGATGGAGGCGAGACAGAGTGGGAGAGACAGGGAGAGGGAAGAGCGAGAGGAGAGTGAGCACGTGAGCCTGCCTAGTGCAGCTGCGGCCCTGCCAGTGCAGGCGCTGTTGTAGTTGCCCCTCTGTGGGCCAGACTCTGGGTCTTGCAGACTGACAGGCGGCCCTGGCCCCTAGGGGGGAAGGACCGGTAGGGAGGTGGCCCTGAGGGAGGGCAGGCGGGGGCCTCTGCTCTCCCCGTGCTGAGCTTGCTGGGCTCGCTGGGCTCCAACCTCTGATCCTTTGGTCTTTGGGCCACTCCAGCCTTCCCTGGTGCTGACGGTGTCTGGGGGCTCCTCTGGATTCTGGTCAAGTGTTCCAGGAAGCCAGGGTGGAACTGAAGCAGACAGCTGAGTTTTGGGGTGGTCTGCAGTGCCAGTGCGTGAGCAGAGATTCCGTGCTGCAAAATGGATTCAATTATACTGAGCAAAACTGGAAATTAAAGGATGCAAGAGGAACAGAATTGAAAAACTACGAGGAAGCAGCGCCAGGTTTTGCCTGCTGTTTCCCTCTCGGCTTCCCGAGTCCCTCTCCCCCCTCTCCCCTCCTCTCCTAACCTCTCCTCCCCTTCTCCCTTCTCCTTTCCTTCCATTCCCTCCCTCCCTCCCTCCCCCCTCCCTCCCTCCCTCCCCCCTCCTTTCCTCCTCCCTCTCCTCCCCTCCCTCCCTTCCTTCCTTCTTCCTTTCCTCCCTCCCTTCCTCCCTCCCTCCTTCCTTCCTTCCTTCCTTTCTTCCTCCCTCCCTCCCTTCCCCCTCCCTCCCTCCATTCCTTCCTCCCTCCCTCCCCCCTTCCTCCTCCCTCCCTCCTTCCTCCTTCCTCCCTCCTCCCTTCCCCCTCCCTCCCTCCCTTCATCCTTCCTCCCTCCCTCCCTTCCCTCCCTTCCTCCCTTCCTCCTTCCTTCCTTCCTCCCTTCCTTCTTCCCTTCCACCCCCTCCTCTTTTCCTTCCTTCCTCCCTTCCTTCCTTCCTTCCTTCCTTCCTTCCTTCCTTCCTTCCTTCCTTCCTTCCTTCCTTCCTTCCTTTCCTCTCTTCCTCCTTCCTTCCTTCTTTCCTTCCTTCCTACCTTCCTTTCTCCCTCCCTCCCTCCCTTTCTCCTCCCTCCCTCCCTCCCTCCCTCCCTCCCTCCCTTCCTTCCTTCCTTCCTTCCTTTCCTTCCTTTCTCCCTCCCTCCCTCCCTTCCTCCCTTCCTCCTTTCTTCCTTCCCTCCCTCCCTGTCCTTTTATCCTTCCTTCTTCCCTTTCTCCTGCCCTATTTCCAGTCTTTTTCCAAGATTGAGTCTGACTGCGGCCCTCTCTCCTGTGTCTGAGCGGTGGCTAGGATGGCACAGGCCACTTGCAGCAGACGATGCCAGGGGCATATCCCTCCCAGAGCCTCACAGATCTGGGCCACCAACCTTCAGGATGCAATGATGAGGGATAAACCAGACTTGTTTGTTTACGCTGTAGCCGTTCACGGATCCCTACGGTCCAATGCGATGTCTGGATAATATTTCATCAGATCACTTGAAACTTGGCCTGACCAGCCTTGGGGGGGAAATGTGTGTGTGTGTGTGTGTGTGAGAGAGAGAGAGAGAGAGAGAGAGAGAGAGAGAACAAATGAAGAATTGTTTTGCTCTAATGCCAATAGTGGTTTCTTTGAGAAATACTTAGCTCATTAAGCCAAGGAGAATTACGTGCTTATACTCAAATGTTAGGAGTGACGACACCACTACCACCACCACCGCCATCATTGCCATTTGGGGGTCTTTGAAGCTATCATGAACTTAAAAATTGCATTTTCCTAGTTCTGTTCCTCTGCTGTGGCTTAGGTGTGGAGAGAAGAGAGCTAATTTCCTCAAGGGCAGTGACTAGGGAAAGAGTCAGACGATTACTGGGCTGGAACTCTAGAAGAGCAAGGATTTGAGATCTTATTTTTTTTAATTAAATTTTAAAGATCTATTTAAACACTGTGGTTTACAAAGTTGTTCATAATACGGCTGCTAACGGCATTCAATGTTCCAACAACAATCCCTCAGGATTCGAGATCTTCCACAAATGTAGAACTCTAAGCACAAATATAAAATTCTGTCAAGATAGGCTGCAGAATGTGTGGTCAGGAATTCCTGAAATCTTCATTTTTGAGGTGGTGCCATTGTGACCGCCTGAGTTGTGATGGATTGCAGCTGTTGGATACTGGAGCTTGGATTGGAGGTGAGGGCTCAGAGGGCAGGATGTCGGATACTGGAGCTTGGATTGGAGGTGAGGGCTCAGAGGCCAGGATGCCGAAGGCGCCCTGTGCTTGAGTAGTAAAATCAAAGGGCGGTGATGGCAGAGGCCGTGGTGGGGCCGGGAGGTCAGTGTCGGGTGCTCAGGCCTTGCCTTTACTCTGTCTCTGGTGCTCTCTGCCCCTGCAGCTCATTTAGTTTCTTCACCTCTGAACACCCACGTTATTATAATCAGCTTATTATTGTGTCTGTATTTTTTCCCGCTCTTGGAAGCTTCTTTTCCAGTTATCCCAACCTCGCCTTTCCTTGAGTGCAAATTAAACTCAGCAGCGCAGTATTTTGTCTGACCTCCAGAGTGTCGATGTGGCCCATAATCCAATTTAACTGGAATCTCCTCAGGGGCGCGAAACCACACTGTTAACTTCTTACCTGCTGCACAGAAAGTCGAGAATGAAATATTTCTGGACAGACTAGAGTTACCCTGTGGCTACCACCATGGAGGTGGGCAGTGTTGTGTCGGGGTCCCTGTGAAAGGCAGCGGTGGCCCTTTCTGGGCTGGACACACACATGATCATGTTCACTTGATCACTTGAATCCCGTTACTCATCGATTTGCTCGGCGGGGCGCCAGTAACATTTCCATTGGACCCTATCACGTGCCAATGTAGCCCAATGGCATCTGGTTGATTCAGGAATATGAAGAGGCCTCAAACCGTTCCTTCAGGGTCTTGACCAAGAAGTCTGACCATCTTGTATCTAGATGTAACTCAGGATCTTGTAACTAGACATGATCATGTTACCAGATATTTTATCCAGAACCAGCGTTTTACTCCAGGATCTCTTGGAACCTTGCACATGCTCTGTCAGACTCTCTAGTGGTGAATGGGACTTTCACCTGAATCTGCTGAGCTACAGTCTATTAGCGGGAAGGCTAACTCCCCTCCAGTGATTGATGAGGGACTGAGCACATGACCCATTTTGAGCCAATCAGATGCCTTGATGATTTCTGGGCTTCCAGGTCCTATTATTAATCAAAGAGAGGCAGGGTCTGGCATCTGCTTGGTTTCTTCTTCTTCTTCTTCTTCTTCTTCTTCTTCTTCTTCTTCTTCTTCTTCTTCTTCTTCTTCTTCTTCTTCTTCTTCTTCTTCTTCTTCTTCTTCTTCTTCTTCTTCTTCTTCTTCTTCTTCTTCTTCTTCTTCTTCTTCTTCTTCTTCTTCTTCTTCTTCTTCTTCTTCTTCTTCTTCTTCTTCTTCTTCTTCTTCTTCTTCTTCTTCTTCTTCTTCTTCTTCTTCTTCTTCTTCTTCTTCTTCTTCTTCTTCTTCTTCTTCTTCTTCTTCTTCTTCTTCTTCTTCTTCTTCTTCTTCTTCTTCTTCTTCTTCTTCTTCTTCTTCTTCTTCTTCTTCTTCTTCTTCTTCTTCTTCTTCTTCTTCTTCTTCTTCTTCTTCTTCTTCTTCTTCTTCTTCTTCTTCTTCTTCTTCTTCTTCTTTTTTTTTTTTTTTTTTTTTTGCTTTTTTGGGTCACACCCAGCGATGCTCAGGGGTTACTCTTGGCTCTACACTTTCGGGAATTACTCCTGGCGGTGCTTGGGGACCATATGGGATATCCAGGATCGAACCCGAGTCAGCCGCTTGCAAGGCAAACCGCCCTACCTGCTGAACTATTGCTCCGGCCCCGTGCATGGTTTCTAGGAGAAGGAGCCCCCTGACTTCCACCTAGGGCGGAAGAATCAAAGGTAGAGAAACTAGGGTCAGGGAGAAAGAGAAGAGTACTGGTGGTGTCTTTTAGCCCTGCCTCAAACCAGACCTGATGTCCGCCTCAACTGGCCTTTGCAACTCCCGGAGCCAGTTCCGGTCCCTTCTTGCTGGAGCTGCTCTGGATGGGTATTCCATCCCATCCCAGAGAACTAGTACAGGAGGGAAGATGCTTGCCTGGTGTGTGGCTCAGCTGGCTCAGATACCCAGCAGGGCGTGTGTAGTACCGTGAGTACCACTCAGGGGCTCACTCCTGACCCTGGTCAGAAATAGCCCCAGAGCACTGCCAGGTGTGACTCCCCAACCTAGGAAAAGCGAAGGGTGGGTTTTGTTGGAGGGAGGCGCAAGTGCCAAGGCAGTGGAAAAGCTGAGTTCTGCAAGGACCAGGATTACTCCTGTCTCCAGGAAAACAAAGCAATCCCCCCACACATGTGAGCACACACACACAGGCACACAGTCACAGACACACACAGACATGCACAGACACAAAGACACACAGACACACAGATATAGACAGACAGACACAGACACACACAGATACAGACACGCAAAACACAGACACAGACACACACAGACACACACACAGATACAGACAGACACAGACACGCACAGACACAGACACACAGACACACATAGACACAGACACACAGACACATACAGACATAAAGACAGACACACACAAACACAGACACACATAGACACAGACACAGACAAACAGACACACACAGACACACACGTAGACACAGACACACATAGATACAAACACACATAGACACAGACACACATAGACACAGACACAGACAAACACAGACACACATACACACACATAGACACAGACACACATAGACACAAACACAGACACACACATAGACACAGACACATAGAGACACAGACACACATAGACACAGACACAGTCAAACACAGACACACACAGACACACACACACATAGACACAGACACAGACACACATAGACACAGACACACATAAACACAGACACACACAGATACACACACATCTCCTTGAAGACCTCCAATAGCCATTGTGCAGCAAGTCTAAGTTTGCAAATAGCTCCTGTAGCAGAGCCTCACAGGCCTGTTGCATGCACCAGACAAGGGTGGCCCCTCCTCCACCACATAACAGCCCGTGGTCCGCTCTGTGCTGCCACAGAAGACACAGGGACCCCGGGGAGGCGTTGCAGCCTGAGCATTTCCCTCTGCCTGTATGTTCGGGAGCTGACTTATAGACTGCTCCTCAGCGTGGAGTGCCCAGGCCAGCCCTGCCGGCCACTTCCGGTCCTGCAATACAGTCTGAGAATGGAGGGTTGGCTTTCAGCTTCTGGCTTCCAGCTTCCTTTTGCAAACCTCGACCTGGAATACACAGGAATGACACCCTCTGTCCCGCAAGCTACGGCTTATTTCCCTGGGCATCTGGCAAGGTTTCTGAACTGTCTAGCCACAGTTGCCCAGACAGCCAGCGTATGCCCTGCACTGGAATGGTGTCAGAGTCCTCCCCTGGGCTGGTCAATCCAGAGAAGTGGTGGGGCCCTCCCTGGAGCCTGACTCCTCCCTGTATCTATCCTGGCCCTCAGGGTGTATGCCCAGGACCATGTTGGGCACCCACTGGGTTCCTCTTGCTTGGGGAGCCCAGAGAGAGCCAATTGAAACTGGGTTCTGATGTTCAGGAACACGACCTGGTCAAGAATCAGACTCAGAGTGTCTTTGAGCTGGGCCTTTTCAGCAGGAAGGAAAGCATTGCGTAAATAGCGGAAAAAATGATGGATCCCCTTCATTTCTTAGCTTGTGTTCAGGCAATGAGAAAATTTGATTTGCCAGACTTGCTAGAAATGATATGTTAGCTGCAAGTGATAACGTGGCTCTCGTTGCCCTTTTAGGGCTGATTTCTGCTCCCCCCTAGCGCGAGAATTGATTACTCCCAGAAGGATTGTACATACTGACATAGCACGGGGTTCGGAATGAAGGCGGAGCCACAGTTGAGGATGAGGGGCATGTTTCCATACCTCTGGATGCGTGGCACCAATAATCTGCATAACTTGTGAATAATGCGACAGAAGGCCGAGTTATTTTGGGAACTTAGATTTGCTGCACAATACTGTTAGAGGACTTGAAGGGGTGTATGAGTGGGGGTGTTGGGGTTGCTTTGCTTTTATGGAAGAGGGAGTAATCCTCGTCCTGGCAGGATGTAGTTCTTCCATTGTCTTTGGCACGGGCTTGTCCCCCAACCCCCTTTCTTTTTCTGGAAGAGGGGACTATTCCTAGCTGCGGTCAAGAGCGAACCCTGGTGGACCAAATGCTGTGCTGGGGGTGTGATCCAGCACGGAGCTGCGCACCGGGCAAGCGTCTTAACTCATGTACTAGCTCTCCGGCCCTGGCATTTGCTTTTCGCGCTTTTCAAGTCACCCGAGGGCCATCTCAGACTTTGTCCATCATTTCTTCCAGCCTCTGGCTGTGATTCCATTATATCCCGGTGCTCTGCATAGTAGGAACATGTTATGCCCAACCATAATTTCAGAGAGTTCTTTAAGCTCCCAAATGGTAATAGATTGTTTCTTCACTACAGTGTCTGCTTGAAAATGTCTCAGTGTGGTAACTTGCATTTGATAGCCAGCATATTATTCATCCTACTTTTTTTTTTAGGGCAGGTTAAACTCCATCACACAATATCTAACAGCCAACGTAGTTTGCAATGCCAATAAATGGCCAAGCTATTGCAGGTTAATAAGAGGCATCGTGTACCACGGAGCCCTGGAGGTACCCCGGATATGCCTCTGGGTGAGTTGGGTACAGTTGGCCGCTCTGGCTGTGTCTTCATCGCGGTGGCAAAGTCAGCAGAGCATTGGTGCGCGTTGTCTCCACATTCTGTCCACATAGCTGGAGAGGTGCTCAGCATGTGCCTACATGTTCCCATATGGAAAACAGATCATCTCACATGTACTGGTCGCACACTGTAGTGGTGATGGGGGGCTTTTGGCCCCCCAGCACCCAATTTCTGACCTTCTTTTGGGAAGCCTGTTCTCTTGGTACAAATCCTCCTGCCCAACTAACTTCAGCCAGGCGGAGGGCTGACTTTCTGGGAGCAGTGATTGGTTGAGGGCTGGGCACATGACCTGCTGAGGCCCAATGAGATTTCAGGTCCTCTCTGAGCCAGGAGACAGCCTCTAGGAGGACGGCCCTGGAGCTCAGAAGATGAGAATCGGAGGCGGTGAGTGGCGTAGTGTTTTTAGGAGGCTGGTCCCTAGAGCGCTGTGACAGAACATGCAGTAGGACCATGAGTATACTTTATGCGTGGTGTGCTCAGGGTACTGTATGTGGCGGTCCCTGTAACAGCTGATCATAGTAATTAAGGTAACATGGTTAGAACAGTGTTCAATTTTATAGTTCTGAGGAACCAGCCAGTATATTCACCACCACCAGCGTGCCCAATGTCCTCCACCAAGGTCTTACTAGATTTCCAGTTCATCCTCACTCGCTTCCCCAGCCGTTGATAATATGAGTTTTGTGATCTGGGGCCGAGGAATTGGTTGATAGTTGCTGTCTATTCCTTTTTTTCAGTTTCTCTCTATACCATAGACAAGTGATATTGTCCAGTATTTGTCCTCCTGCTGACTTACTTAAGCTTACCATGTCCCTCTAGTTCTGTCCACATTGCAGAAAGCTGTAAGATTTTGCTTTTCCTTCTAGTACATGGTATTCCATTGTGTGGGTATACCACAGCTTCTTTATCATTTCTCTGTCCTTAGGCGTTCGGCCACACCGTGGCTATTGTGCCATGTGCTGCAGTGAACATAGGCGTGCATGTATCTTTTCAAATTCATGTTTTTTGTGTTCTTGGGATAACTTGTCTCACTTTTTATCACTTGTCTTCCCGTTGTTCATCAATTTGCTTCGAGTGGGCACCAGTAGCAGCTCCATACGTCCTGTGGAGAGCAAGTGTAGCCCAAGGGCATCTGCTCGCTCCAGGAACATGAAGAGCCTCAAACCATTCCTTCAGGTCATGGGAATGAGGTCTATAATTGGGATAACTGACAAGAAGTAGAGTCACTGAGTGGTATGGAAGCTTTATTCTTCATTTTTAAAGAAACCTCCATACTGTTTTCCAGAGAGACTGAACCACACAGTGTTCCCACCAACAGTGAGTGAGTTTTGATTTTGAGTGAAAGCGTTAAGTTCTTGAGTCCGAGAGTGCCCTAGAATCTACTTCCTGATTTGATCTATCAACCAGGTATCATCTTAGTTCAGCTTTGATGGCCTCATCTACTCAGCAGTGAAAATGGCCTGGTTGAGGAAGACTTTCTACTTGTTTTCTCAATCAGGACTGCAACCGGGGACCTTGGCCATGCCATGGTTCAGAAAGACACTCATTTGAAGCTTAGTGACATATGGCTGTTTTGAGATGGGACGCTCCAGGCATTCTGAAGACATTCTGTGATGTTGAAAGTCAGTTAAAGACAATTCCAAAACCTGTCATCCCTCCCACTATGAAATACTTAAAAATAAATGCTGAGATATTTCCTGTGTGTGTGATGATAGCAGCAGAGAAGGGGGCCTGGATGCGACTCTCCAGAAAGTTCTCACGTGTACCCTTGCGCACCCCAAATCCCAGACTGTTGAAGGGAGTCAGGGAGGCTGTGGGTTGAACGGCATGTGATCAGCCCATGGCATCGCAGACTTGTTAGACCAGGACCCGGAGCCGTCCACGGCTTCCTTCCTTCCTCATGCCGCGGTTCCGGAATCCTCCACAACTTCCTCTGAGGTTCAGAGAAAATGTTGTTGCTTCTTTGACTTCTTTTCCCAGGTGGAATCTCTGAGGATAAAATGCTATTATTGGTCAGCTGGGCACATTTTGACCTCTGTCTGGTCCCTGACGTCAGATGGTTGGCAAGAACATTAAAGGAGGTGGAATTCCTCTGCTAGGTTTGTGTCTAGAGCATTGCACTCTTCCTTCCTCAAGTAAACAATGGGAACTCACCATCTGCGAACACAAATGTAAAAGTCTGGTTTGGAAGCAAGGGTACTGGTATTTAGTGGGGAAGGGGGAACAGGAGAAATGATAAGCTCAGGAGTAAAGTAAGAGTTGGGATGAGCTTTCGGAGGATCTTTCTGCCCCTGAAACATCCTTAACACACCGTCTTCTTTCTATCCTTCCTGAATTTGATATTTTTCCTCTTGTCTCCTTTGTTTGCATTTGGGTGAGCGGAACAACCCAGGCCTGTGTCCTTCACTCCCCTTTCTCAAACAAACAAAAACAAAGCCTGACTCCATAAACATCTATTTAAGACTGAGCTGGAATGTGCAGGCATGAGATGAAGCAAGGACATTTAGTGTTTTGGTTCAAATGCGCTTTCTCTCCACCTCATACAATTTTGCCGACAGCTCGTAGAGCACCAAAGGAATTAATCTGGAAAAAAAAATCAAAGGCTTTTTAACATTCAACAGTTCTTTTCAAGTTCACAAGCCATCTGTGCTGTGATTTTAACCAGTGGAGTCTCGAAGTTTCCTTACTAAGTCTCTGGGCCCTGAAGTGCGTGTGCTGCCGGAGCCCAGCGTTGGCAGGGATCTGGCTGATCTCGGAGCATGGTTTGTGGGTGATGAGCCGGTGCTGTTTCCGAGCTCAGTTGGATGCAAACGCCAGTCCTGGGCTCCTGAAACCTTCCCAGGTTCCCTGGGGTCCCATACCTGGATTCTTTATTTCTTAGGCAAAGGGTTGGCTTTCTCTGGAACCTTATGGACCACCTGTTCGGGTTGTTATTTACAAGTATATTCTTCCATTGGGCAAAGCCACAGCGCTGAGAGATTCAGATCAAGGTCTTCAAAAATCCATATGGCAGAACTTAGTGGAGACTGGAAGAGCTGTGATGTGTGAGACACAGGTGGGTTACTTCTCTGTTCTCTCAAGGCTCCACACCGCAGTGGGAGGGGAGGGGCTGGGAATGAGGAGCTTAGGATCTGGGGGCACGGACAGACCAAGCCAGAGAGACCGGTGCAGAGGGGGCAGGAGCGAATCTCTTCTGTGTGGCCAGGGGGTGGGGAGAGAGGAAAGCCAGAAGAGGAAGGACTCTCTCAGGAGGGCTGACCGGTGAAAAGGAATTCTTCAAAGCGTTGGGGCTAAGGCCAGCATCGGCACCTAAGAAGGGTCAGTGTGTGACAGGTGCCTGGTGGGGCCCAGTGAGTATGGGACAAGACGGAGTGGTGAGTCAGGAGAGACCGGCAGGACGGCTGGTGGCATCCCCAGAGCAACTCTCCTTCCCTGTAGTTACACGAGCTCAGTTTAGGGCAGCCCAGAGACAGACCAACAGCTCTTGCTCCTCTGTGCTGCCGGGTGAGGGAAACAGAAGGTGGGGTGGACTTTCTCCTGGCTTTCCCCTGGCAGGCCGGCCCTTCCTTGGGGCTTTCCTGCTGCCTCCAGCTGGAATGTGATGAGGTCATGAGCCTTCCAGCATGACCTGGGCTCCGGAGAGCAGCCCAGGCTGGGTCCTGCATGCATCTTCCACCCGTTGGACTGCTCACACTCAGCCTCCCGGGAAAGACAAAAAATCTCTCAGGCTTAAGTTCTGGGTACATGGTCGGGTCTTGGTTCTAGAAGCTATTTTCCTGCTCAAAAGAGTCCAAGAGGTCAGCTTGGGCAGACGTTTCTTCCATTGACTCGCGTACTCCCCACCTCCCCACATAATTTCTAGTTTTCGTTTATTCCAGCATCAGTTTATGTCTTCCTCTTTTGGTGTTACCTTGATTTTACTTTTATTTATTGAGGTCATCCTTTGGTTTACGCAACCTCATCTGTTGTAAAAGTACAGATTCAGACCTGTTTGGATGCGTGTCACCTCCCCCCCGGGGACCAATATTTCCCTCCTCTGACTGATCTCTCTCTCCGCCCTCTCTGGGACCCTCAATTATGAGTCAGTCGAGGAACCTGTTTTGTTTTTGTCTGTTCCCGTGGTATGTATGTATGTGTGTGTGTGTGTGTGTGTGTGTGTTGTGTATGAGTGTATGTGTTGTATGTGTGTTGTGTGTGTATTCATTGTGTGTGAGTGTATGTGTTGTGTGTGTATTGTGTGAGTGTATGTGTTCTGTGTGTATGTGTGTGTTTTATGTGTGTGTTTTGTGTGTGTACTGTGTGTGAAGGACTTTTTGACTCATTCTAGATGACCCTCACCATAGTCTGTGATCCAGCTGTTCCCATGTTCCAATTTTACAGATGAAACATGAAGAGATTAAGGACCCCTGTAGGAAGGCTGTTATCCATCTTTTTTAAATTTTTATTTAAAAAATTGTTTTATTATACCACCGTGTGATATACAATTAAAAGATGTTCATGATTGGGTTTCAGTCATACATTTTTCCAGCACCCGTCCCTCCACCAGTGCCCTATTCCCACTACCAATGTCCCCAAATTCCCTCCCCATCCTCCAGCTTGTCTCTATAGCAGTCACTTTTCCTATTCTCTCTCTCTCTCTCTCTCTCTCTCTCTCTCTCTCTCACACACACACACACACACACACATTGTGGCTTGCCCTACAGACATTTAGGGATTATCATGTAAATCCCTTTGGTGTACATTCAATGTTCATTTCTTGTGTGGTGTTAACATTTCCATTAATTAGTAGAGCACTAGTATATATTTATATCCCACTAATGAATGCAGTCATTCTGTATCTGTCCTTTACCTTCTGATTGATTTCACTCAGCATGATACTCTCCATGTCCATCCATTTGCATGTATATTTCGTGACTTCATCTTTTTCTGACAATTGCATAGTATTCCATTGTGTAGATGTACCACAGTTTCTTTAGCCAGTCTTCTGTTCTTGGGCATTCAGGTTGTTTCCAGATTCTGGCTATTGTGAATAGTGCTGTGATGAACATCAAAGGGCAGATGGTGTTTCTTCTGTGTGTTTTTTGGGTCTCCAGGGTATATTCCCAGGGATAGTATGCTGGGTCAAATGGGAGCTCAATATCTAGTTTTTAGAGGAATGTCCATATTGTTTTCCAAAAGGGGGCTGGACCAGTCGGCACTCTGATGAGTGTCCCCTTTTCCCTCCGCATCCACTCCAGCACTGGTTGTTCTTGCTCTTTTGGATGTGTGCTGTTATCCATTTTTGATTTTTGTTATTTTCCTTAATTTTTGCCATTATAGTTCAGGTGATAGGGTCACAGTCGTGCTCAAGTTTCTGGTGTTGATGGGCAAGGCACATTACTGAGACCAAAGTGCCCAGGACCTTCGACTCCCCACTTTCCCACGTGAACTCTGGTACGAGTCCAACACCCCGTCTCCCAGTTATCCATTGCTCGACAGCTAAAGTGTTAGTGTGTGCTGTTACCTCCCTTAGAACCGTCCTGTGCTGGAGTCTTTCTGCCTAGTTACCCCAAACCTCTTAAGTCTGTATTATGGCATCCAAGATTTGTTCATCACTGTTGCCCATGGCCTTGATTGTTTGTCTGTATACTGTGTTTATCCTCTGCCTTTGACTTCCGTTGCTCAGCACGGTGCCTCCAAGTCTATCCAAGCTGCTGCAAACCGTGCCTCTATTTCCCCTCTCGAGGCTATCGTGTTTCCCTGTGTACACAGGTCACAGTCTCTTTGTCCACTCATCTATTTGGGTTGCTTCCCTGTCCTGGTTATTGTGCTAAAAGCTGCCATATACATAGGTGTGCAAATATCTTTTTGAATTAGTATTTTTTTTTTGGAATAGATGGCTCGAAGTGGGATCGTTGGGTCAAAGGTGAGCTCCATTTTTCGCTTTCCGAAGCTGCATCTTGTTTTCCACAGAGGGTGCACAGTGGCATCCCCATCAGCGGTGGATGAGGCCTTCTTTTTTTTTTTAAATTTTTTATTTTTACAATTACAAAGATATACAATTAAAAAATTCATATTTGGGTTTTGGTCATACAGTGTTCTTGCACCCATCCCACCACCGGTGCCCATCTCCCACCACCAACGTCCCGGTTCCCTCCTCCCTCCCCAGCCCTCCTCCATGGCAGGTTCTTTATTTCTTTCCGTTTCTCTCTCTTTCTCTTTTCCTTCCCCTTCAGACTATGGGTTACAGAACATACATTAAAGGGTTGTCATGTGTATCTTTTTTGCCTCTATTTAATGCTCAGTTCTGATGAGGCCTTCTTTATGCCACACTTCTGCCAACACTTGTTTTAATTTTTTTTTGATGTATGCAATTCTGTGATGTGAGTTGATACCTCATTGTCATGTTGACTTGTTTCCCAGATACTGAATGATAATGAGCCATGTTCCTCATCCTGAGGGAAGTTGGGGACAGTATAAGCACAGTCCAGAGTCCAGCTGCGTTAGTGGACTCGCGCGGGCGCTGGATGGTGCCTGCTCTTTCAGCCCACTGCTGCTGTGTGCACATGCTGTGGGCATATCTTTAGTTTTCAGGGTTTGCTTCTGACTCTGCTCAGGAATCACTCCAAACAGTGCTCAGAGAACTTTGTATGATGCCAGGTATTAACCAAGATTGACCACATGCAAGGCAAATGCCTTAAGTCCAGAACTATAACTGACTCTTGAATTCTTTTTTTTTAACCTTTTGCTTGACCTATTTATTTATTTTGTCTATTAATTATTTTATTCTATTTATTTCTTTTAATTTAATATTTTTATTATACCACCGTAAGATACACAATTACAAAGATGTTCATATTTGGGTTACATCTTACAGTGTTCCAGCACCCATCCCTCCACCAGTGCCCACTTCCCACAACTAATGTCCCCAATTCCCTCCTCCCTCCCCTAGCCTGCCTCTATGGCAGGTTTATTATCTCTTTCCCTTTCTCTCTCTCTCTCTCTCTCTCTCTCTCTCTCTCTCTCTCTCTCTCTTACACTTTGTGGATTGCGGTACATACATTTAGAGGTTATCATGTGTATCTTTCTGTCTGTATTTAATGCTCAGTTTTTAGGTTGGTATTACCACTTTCGGCAATTATTAGCACTCTGTTCCCTTCTCTGTCTTATCTAACCTATGACTCCCACACGTTTGTGTAATTTTCACCTTTGATAAGACCTCTTGATCCATGTTTTGCCTGACCTTGGATATTGGTATCATAATATGTGTATATATTTATGTCATGCAAATAAATGCAGTCATTCTATATTTGTCTTTTTCCTTCTGGCTAATTTCCCTCAACATGATCTTCTCCATGTCCATCCATTTATAGGTAAATTTCATAACTTCATTTTTCCTAACAGCTGCATAGTATTCCATTGTGTAGATGTACCAAAGTTTCTTTATCCAGTCATCGGTTCTTGGGAACTCTGGTTGTTTCCAGATTCTGGCTATTGTGAATCATGCTGCTATGAAAATAAAGGTGCAGATGGCATTTTCACTGTGTGTTTTTGGCTTCCCAGGGTATATTCCCTAGAGTGGTATGGTTGGGTCAAATGGGAGCTCCATGTCTAGTCTTTGGGGGAATGTCCATATTGTTTTCCAAAAAGGCTTCACTAGTCGACATTCCCACCGACAATAGATGAGAGTCTTCTTTTCCCGCATCCACACCAGCACTTGTTGTTCTTGCTCTTTTGGATATGTACCAGTCTCTGTGGTGTGAGATGTTATCTCAGTGTTATTTTGATTTGCATCTCTCTGATGATTAGTGATGATGAGCATTTTTTGATATGCCTTTTGGCCATTAGAATTGTTTCCTTGTCAAAGTTTCTGTTCATTTCTTGTCCCCATTTTTTGATAGTGTTGGCTATTTTCTTCTTGTAAAGTTCTAATAGTGCCTGATATATCCTGGATACCAACCCCTTATCAGTTGTGACCCTTGAATTCTTTTTTTTTTTGCTTTTTGGGTCACACCGGCAATGCTCAGGGGTTACTCCTGGCTTGACTCAGGAATTACTTGGCGGTGCTCGGGGACCATATGGGATGCCGGATTGAACCCTGGCGGCTGAGCCAGCCGCGCAAGGCAAACACCTACCGCTGGGCATCGCCCGGCCCCCATGACCCTTGAATTCTTAATCTCTAACTGTCATGGCTAGATCTTTACACAAATGAATCTAATACCCAGCCTCTTTCTTTCTACCTTGACCACAACCCCAATCAGAACCATGATAAACATTTGATTTATTGTTAAAGACATCCTTTTTAGTAGTTTAGTACTTAGAAACACATTCAAGAAATTCAGGAATTTTCACATCTCCCTCCCCCAGAACCCTTTGTGTGAACATATCATTTATTCATAGAAAAGTTATAAACAAGCAGAAAATGAGCGTTGATGCAATCACTGTATCACTGTCTTCCCATTGTTCATCGATTTGCTCGAGTGGGCACTAGTATCATCTCCATTAGGCCTGTCACAAGCAAGTGCAACCCAAGGGCATCTACTTGCTACAGGGACAGGAGGAGCCCGAAACCATTCTTCAGGTTATGGAACTGAGGTCCACAATAGTTACTAGTCTTTGGCATAAAAAGTAAATAAAACACTGTAGCTTGCCAGGCTTTACCGTGTAGGTGGTATTGTCTCAGTAGAAGGCTCTCAACCCGAGCATTGACTGATGAAACTTAAAGGGTTTTCTCTTGGATGGAGCTCTGAGGATCAGGTTTTCTCTTGGATGGAGCTCTGAGGAACTATGGAGTCTGGATGTTGAGAATGACTAACTGCATGATGTGTGGTTTGTTCTGGCTTCTTGCCAGGCTTATTGGTATCAGTTAAAACATGTCTATAATGGTTTATTATGTATAAATGTGAAAGAAATTGGGGAGAACCTTATGCAAAATTCAGTATCCTATAAAAATATCGCGTGGCCACTTTGCAGCCGCGCCAAGGGACATGTGGGTCTGGCGTGGGTGGGTTTCTCTCTTCCGGGGCAACTGGCATTGAGGCGGAGGAAAGGGCAGGGCCCAAAACTCCACTCTGAGTCTGGCCAGCATGGTCTCTCTCCCGCTCATGAGAGCAAACCCTGGAGCAATGTTGGACTCGGCCAGGGGATGGCCGAGCCCCTTACCGGGAGGTCAGCTCCATGGGTTGCTTCCACATGCAATACAGTTGCCCAATGCAGAGGCTGGACGTGCAACTTTCTCCTGGTGTAAGTCCCTGTTTTGGCATTCTGTCCGGTTCGGGGCACAGGTTGTGTTTAACTGCTGGATCTTCCCTTCCTTTCATCTGGGACAGCTTGTTCCTCAGGATTTGTCTTTCATGATCTTGACTTGAAGAGGCCCACTCAATAATCTTGAGTGATGTACTCCAGCCTGGTGGTGCGGATGGCATGTATTTCTGACATGAACACTAGCGTGGTGCCATTTTGTCTTTCTGGTGCAACAGCGCAAGAGACACCTGGGATTGATTTGCTCCATCTCTGCTGATGTTAACTAAGTCCCTTGGTTGCAGTAGCTTCATCACTAGAAAGTGACTATTTTCTCTTTTGAAATTAGTAATTATTTTATGGGGAGTTGCTGTGAGACCATGTAAATATCTTATTTCTCATATTTGTGCCCATTAATTTTTAGCACTCATGATAATTCTTGCTTGTAACAGTCATTACTACAGCACTTACCAAAAGGGAATTCTCAATTTCTATCACTACTGTAACATTTATTAATTAGAATTCTATTATAACAAAAAGCATTCTTTTCTCTCTCCCTTGTTTAATCAATGATTTCTCTATATTTATTTACTTATAATGGATTTTCTTTCACTCAGGGAGGCAATTTTCTGTTACAACCATCGTTTATTTTGTTGCTGAAATTGCTCAGATTTGGCTAGTTGGTTCTTGTATCATTTGGACATTTCTCCATTGTTTTTGAACTTCTTTTCCTTTTTTGACACCATAAATGGTCCAGGCTTAGCATTTGCTATTCTTTCTCTGTCCCAAATCAGCCTTTTCTGCAAGGCACCATGATGCCTTTTTTGGTTTTGCTTTTGTTTTTGGAGAATGCCATTTAGAAATTAGATCTTGGTCCTGAATGCATCATTTCCTCTAACAATGGTAAGCTTTGACTCTGGGGCTTGAGTTGGTATATTTCATTCTTTCTTACCTAGTCACTTCTTTATTGCCAACTTATAGTCATAGTGCGGGGTTAAGGGGGTGTCAGGATATAAGCTACTGCTCTCACAGTTCCAGAAATGTCGATGCATAGATCTCTTCACCAGTTTCAACAAAAGTTGTTTAACATTTACTGTTCTAACAAGCCAGCTATTTACTTACAAATACAAAAGTTGGTTGCTCTATAGCCCCAAAGGTAAAAGGTTCTAGAAGACCTAACTCTAATGGCAGCCGTGTGTGTCTGGATATGAGAGGAGACTTTCTTTATTTAGTTCCACATTAGCTTGTCACCTTTGTCCATTTGCTTAAGCTACTGCTCAACTTAGTGCAGCAACATTGGCTAATTGTTTGGCATTGTTTGATTCCACTTAAGCACATTTTTCATTTTCAAACAATCACGCTGTGGTGTGGATACAACTTTAGTTAGAAATTCAGTCTTCCCGTTCATAATGCACTTGTCAGATGGTTGAATCATCTCAAATCTCTGCTGAGCCCATTGGACAGCCCAATCCTTCCGCTGAAGGCTATCATGTTTATTTGCATAGGCCACAGGTAGTCTGTGAACTCCCAAGATTCCCTGTGCAAAAACTAATCTGTTCTGTTTTGGTGAAGGATATCTCTATTTCATTTTCTATGGATTTCCCCAACAAGTTCACTCTATAGATCAAACAGGATTTCAGTGAGGAAACCCTTGGAATGTGATTCATTGATGTTGATTTAGCCTACAATTCCTGCCTCCCACAAGATTAAGGCAGAATCATCATATAAATCAAAACACTTAATATATATTTGCAAAAAAATATATATATATAAAAATATATATATGTTATGCCAAAAAACTAGTAACAATTATGGACCTCAGTTCCAAGACCTGAAGAATTGTTTGGAGTTCTTCCTGTTGCGGGAGCAAGCAGATGCCTTTGGGTTACACTTGCTTGTGACAGGACTTATGGAGATGTTACTAGTGCCCACTCGAGCAAATTAATGAACAATGGGAAGACAGTGATATAGTGATACAGTGATATATATATATATATATATATATATATGTATATATATGTATATTTGCTTTTTTGAGTCATACCTGGCCATGCTCAGGGATTACTCCTGACCTGCACTTAGGAATTACTCCTGGAGGTACTAGGGGGACCATATGGGATGCTGGGGATTGAACCTGGGTTGGCCGCATGCAAGGCAAAGACCCCACCCGCTATATTATAACTCCGACCCCACACTTAAATTCTTCTTATCTAGAAAGTTTCAGATGTTTCTACGTCATATTTTGTCCTTTTGTCTCCAATGATAAATGAAGAAAGGAAAATGGCGAGATTCTGAGGGAGAAGTTAGGACAAAGTCTACGTATCACTCTAAAAACAGATGTTTTTTGGTTGCTGTTCCCCAAAAGATGAGCAGAACCAGACCTGTGTTTATTTTTTAATTAAAGTAGTTGTTCAAGAATTCTGGATAGGATGTGTACCAGATTCATCAATGATGTCCTACTCAAGAGGAAAATGTCCCCAACAACCTTGAAAAGGATATCCAGGGTCTGTGATTACTTCCAAATGGTTTTTGGAGTTCTTTGAAACACACTGGTTCTTGTTAAATGCCCTCTGGGGATCTCTCCATCCCAGTGATTCCATGTGCTGTTGTTTTGGGAATTGCCTGAGGGTGGAATATAAGTGGAGCCCCCCAGTAACCAGTCCTTGCACCTAATGAATGATACTCACTTTTCCCCTTCTCACTTGAGATTCTGTGCACTGAAGGTCCCAACAGTTGTCTTCCTGCACCCTCCCTTTATTTAAACACTGTAGTTTACAAAGTTGTTCATGATGATTGTTAGTCATTCACTATTCCAGCACCAATTCCACCCCCACTGATACCTTCCCTCCACCACTGTCTCCATTTTCCCAGCCACCCCCTGTAGCAGGTTCAAATAATTTATTTGACAGTTGTTATTACCACTAAATGGCTCATTATATGATCAAAAATATATTTTGTGGAAGAAAATTTGTGAAAATTGTTCTATCTCACCACGGGACATTGAATCTTTGTCAGAGGGCTTGCTAAACTGTTGTTGCAGACTAAACCTTCTGGGCTAATGTTTTTGTTAGTCGAGCTCAGCTGGCTTCAGTGTTACCTTACCATCCATCTGTGTGCTGCTACTGGGATGTAAGTGTTGTAGATTTTGGAGATGTCGTTCAGTTGCATTTGTGGCCGCATGCTCCAGAAAAATCCAGAATATTTAAGTGGACAGTCTGGCCGGAGGCATAGTAGTGGCTTAGGGGTGTGGGAGCAGCCGCCAGGGCTTTGTTTGGGTGGGAGCTGGCCTGTCCCCACTGAAACTCCCCCTCGGTTCCCAAGAGCTAAATCTATTTCTTCAATAAGAGACTGGTTTTCTGTATGAGGAACATTCCCAGAGAGCTGGACCATCTATCGAGGAGGAAGATTTGACATACCCTGGTCCTGCTTTGATGATGAGGAGAAGAGGTCTTGGCCCAGACTGGCCCTCTGGCCTTTGCACCTGCGGCATGTGTTGGCTGACCCGGGACCTCTGATACCTTAGTACATATCCTGTGTAGTATCAGGGCTCTGGCCTTGGTCCCTCGTCATTTTTCTGCAGAGCTCTCCTCCTCATCTGCTAGCCATTGCGATGCTTGTGACTGGACATGTGGCTGGAGGATGGGCGCCCTTGACAGCAGGACCTTGTCTGTTCCACTTGTTTAGTTCAGTCTTGACTGCAGCACAGGGTGAAAACTGGGCCATGAAAGGTTCGTGTGGCCTGACTTAACCCAGAAGTAGGCGGTGGTGGTCAATTCTTCCCTAAACGTTAAGCCCATGTGTCTGCACATATCTTTTGGCCTATCATGATTACAATCACCCTTTTGATTTTATTTATTTATTTTTTGATTTGTTTTTAGGCTACACCTAGTGGTGCTCAGGGCTTATTCCTGGCTCTGCACTCAGGGATCATTCCTGGTTGAGTTTGGGGATTGGGTTGGCTGCATGCAAGGCCAACACCCTACCCACTGTACTATCTCTCCGGCCCTTATGATCACCATTTTGGAGGTGATTCACTAAGACGGGTTTTGGGGAACGATGAAACATCCTTTGCCTCTTACCTGCTTGCAGCCTTTCTCCGGGCTGCACGTTATGTAAGATGGGAGATTGCAACATCCGACCCACCAGCTGCCTACCATGTGTGGCGCATCTCTCTCAGCAGGCATCATTCCATCAGGAGGGGTACCCAGAGGGCTGGCTTCACCCCAACACCACTGCTGAGGGGCTGAAGGGAGGCTGTGCCCCCAGGTCGCCTCCTCTCGTGAGCCAGGCCTGAGCCCCGCCAGCTGCTCCCCCCATCCCAGCCATCTCCCCCTCCCCATACTATCACGAAAGGGCACTGTTTATGCTCAGCGCACGCAGAGAGGCCTTTAGCTCCTCACTGAAACGATTAAAATGCCATTAAGGAGTGCACAGCACATTTCTGCCCGTGTGCCTTCATTATTTCCCGTTGAAGAACAGCTGTGTGGAAAGGCGGACCTTTTGTTCCCCGACAACCCGCAGCCTGTCTTTTCTAGCAGTTTATGAGGTGCCCTTTGCATGGGGTGGGGGTGGGCTTAGCCCTTCCAGCTAGTCCCCTAAGTCTGAGATGGACATCACGGCTGTGATTTCTACCTCAAAGTCAGTCCTGTCTATGCAAACACAGCCCAGGCAGGCGAGTGTCTTAGACCTTGGGATGCCGAGAGAGTGTAGACCTTGTTCTTCTCTCTGTGGCTCCTGCCTGTTCAGTGGACAGTGGACAGCAGGCCATCCCCAGCACAGACCTGGTCAGCCAGGCCATCTGCCTCTCGGGTGCCAAGAGGGTTATCCACTTGGCTTCCTAGCACTGGGGAAACTTTCCCCAACCCAGGCCTCTCCCTGCAGGGTGGCTTATTTTTTGAGAATTTTTTGGCCTGATGCTGTTTGATGGCAGCTTTGACCTTTCAGATTGCTGCAAATTAATCTGGGGCTAAAAGCATGGGGTGTGGAAGTCATTCTCGTTTGCAGACGGAGCGCGGGTGGTGTGCACAGAGGTGGCGCGGTCACTGCCCGCTCTCTGCACTATACACTCAGAATGGCCCGCGGAGACAGCTTGCAAAGGAAAACACAGAGAACCCACAAGGACCGAACCTGCTCTCCAGAGCACGTCCTCCCGCCGGCTGCTCTACAGAGCAGGGCCTGGCCCTTGCGGTCCTTGGGCTTCTGGGCACACGGGGTTCCTGAGTTACCGCAGTGGGGGGGAGAGGGGTCGCCCTCATGACACATCCTTGGGGCTCTATCGGTGAGCAGAGTCAGAGGCCTCCCTGCCCTGTTCTGAAGCCAGAAGTTTCTGCCTCTCTGCCCGTTGCCCTTTCAGCAGTGACGGGGACATATAAATGTCTGGCAGCTCTTGCTGCCACCCTGAATCAGGGACTGAATCAGGGACTCGCCTCCTGGATCTTATCCAGCGTATGTCCACCCTGAGGCTGGGCACTCTGATTTTGGGGTGTATGATGGTGGGTGTGTTTCTGAGGACCCCTCCAAGGTTCTGACGTCAAAGCCCTGGTGGCCCCTAGTGAGCTGTCCACTAAAGGATCCAGAAAGTTCTGCCTCACCATTGACTTTTCTATTTTATTTTGGTTTGGGGGGCCACACCCTGGAGACGCTCAGACCCCATCTGGCTGAGCGTAAGGGGCTTGGGGCTCCTTCCTGACTGTTCTCAGGGTGTTGAGGGGAAGCATGCAGTCCTGCTCTTGGGCTGTGACTTCGCCCGGGCCTCCACTTACATGATGGAGAAATGAGCAGAAATTGTAGAAATCTTTGACCCCAGCTGGGATAAGATCTGCAGATGGCCAGGGCCTGCGGGTGTCCTTTCTCTGGGGAGACAACTGCCATGGCGGCCTGGGACGGGATCTCAGGTGTGGGCCGGGGAGCCCTTCACGGGGTTCCGGCCTGTTCAGGCCCTGGGGCACTGGCCAGGCCCAGGCTCTGGAGCTTCCTGTGATGATGCCGCTGAGCATGTGGTCTCTCCCTTGACTGGCCTCTGTGTCCTGGGCTGGACAGGAAAGTCCTTGGAGAAATGCACAGGAAGGCCAGGGCTGAGGTCCTGAAATGAGGTTCCGGCCGGGGCTCCGGGACCGACCTAATACATGATGTGGGGCACGTTCTCCGTGTCCCTGGGAGAGGGAGGTTGGGAGGGTCCTTGTCTCCCCAGCTCCTGCTTATCTGTCAGATAAGAGCAAGGCACCAAGGGAAATCACCTCCAGCAGGACTCTGTGTTGGAGAGGAGGGAGCAAGTCGCTCTGGTCAGCGGGACCAAGTGACAGAGTGAGGCACGGGGGTGGCACGCGGCTGAAATGAGGAGGCCTCGCTCATGTGTGCGTCTGCGTGGTGTGTACCAACAGCGGTCAGGTGTGGGAGCCCCTTCCCGTTTCAGGACCAGAAACAGCCTCAGCATAATTGTCATGCCGTCAGGGGACTCGGCGTCTGCCCAGCTGTGCACAGGCCTTAGGAGCCCTGTTTGCTTGCCAGAAACTCCCAGAGGAAAGGTACTCCCCTTTCCTCAGCACAGCCCTGAATCTCTCCTGAGCAGTGAGAGCAAGGGGAAGGGGCTGAGCTTTTGTGTACCAGTCAGGGGTGCCGGAGAACTGGCCCTGGGTGCGGTCAGGAGGGGCTGGAAAACTGAAGAGCTGGGTTTGGAGGCCAGCAGCCAGGACCCCAGAGTGCTGCCCCTCTCTCCCTCCCATGCTTTGTCACTGTCGCCGTTCCCAATAAGCGGGGCTGCAGCCTAAATCAGGGAGATGCCCGTGCCAGGGGCTCGCAAATGCCAAGAGGGGTGAAAAAAATAATACGCAAAGGGAAAAGGGTTCTTGTCCCTTTGGAGCCTTTCTGCTCCGCCGGGTGCTCTGGCGAGGCTGCCCCAGAGCGGCCAGATCTCCTGGGGAGAAGCGAGACCCTCCACTAGCCCCTTTTCACACCCTTTGACCTTGGGTTTATGGGCCTAGGCTGAGAAGCCAGTGACAGGCTCTTCCTAGCACACGCTTCAAGAGTTTATGAACCTCAACTGAGTTTGCTTTTCTTTCTCCCACCCGGGCAGCAAGGCCGGTGTCTGGGCTAGTCCCCTCAGCCTGCTGGACGCGGCATCTGAGCCCCAGGCCCCTGGGCAGCCTCGTGCCCCCAGTCATTGGCTGCATTCCCTGGTGCCCCTTGGCCTTGGGGACCAGCCCCAGCCAGCTCTTCTGCCTCTGCTGGAAGTGACTCCAGCCTGGGGGTGGGCATGGGGTCCCAGGACCCTCGGCTTGCAGATTGAACTTGATGTACAGGAACCTGCTGAACCAAGGTGCTGGACCAAGACTGGTGGGGGGACAGGGGGGCAGTTTAATCACCAGGACCTGTAGCTGAGCCCCTGAGGGGCTGCCAGTGGCCGTGCGGATGTCTTCAGAGTCCAGGTCCTTCTGATCTCAGACACAACAGTCCTTGTGGGGGCCTCGGGGCAGGGCGGGGCCCAATACCCCTGATAAACACAAGAGGGGGCAGAGAGAGAGAGAGAGAGAGAGAGAGAGAGAGAGAGAGAGAGAGAGAGAGAGAGAGAGAGAGAGAGAGAGAGAGAGAGAGAGAGAGAGAGAGGGAGAGGAAGAGGGAGGAAAGAGAGAGAGAGAGAGAGAGAGAGAGAGAGAGTGAGAGAGAGAGCGCGCATACCTCTGAGTCCCTACTCCTTGTTTGCTTGGCTAATAAGGCATGTCTGGGAGGGAGGTGGCCAAGGGTGGCTCCTGGCTACTGGCCTCCGAGCCCAGCTCTTTAGTTTTCCAGCCCCTCCTGACAGCACCCAGGGCCGGGCCAAGTACCTCTGCCCCCTGCACCCCTGACTGGTACACAGACACTCAGCTGCTCTCCCTGCTCTCCCTTGCTCAATCAGCAAATGCGAAATCAGAAAGATAGCTCCAGTCCGTTTGTCCGTTTCCATGTTCCGTTCCTGAGACTGATCTTCCAGTCCCGTTGGCCTGGAAGAACCGTCTGCTCCCTACTGCTGCTGTCTCCCAGCGACGGCCAAGCTGGCTGTGTGACGGCGTTTTAGGGGGACCGTCAGAGGGGTACCAATTGCTGGTGTTGATAACACAAGCGCTACAAGAATGCGGGCTTTGCTCAGAAGGTTCGAACAAGGTGGGGATGTCCAGAGGGAAGCTGGGCAGGCTTCAAGCCCTGGGTCCACTTCTCCCCCACTGCCCACTGCCCTCCCCAAGCTGCTCCCTGCCCCTACAGGTCAGCTATGAGAACTCAGCTCTGCATTCACTGAGTCCGGACACTTTCAAGACACATCAGTGGGACGTGCTGTGACTTTTGCTTGGTGACTCGTTTTCCCAGTGAGTAACCCGGGAGCTCTTTCCACGTGGCCTCACGGAATGAAATCTTTGGATGAGTGCAGATATGCCGTATCACAGTTTATTTAACTTCTTCCTCTTAAGGGTTTCTGAGATATATTTTTTTAACTAGCGGGAAAAATGTTCAGCCTTGTCTAAAGCCATTTTGTATATCTATCTTTTTCGTCACAGTTAATGTTTTTTCTAGGATAGACTTTTCCTTTTTTCTTTTCTTAACCAGAAGAATGTGACTTCTTTTGAAATCTTTAATTCAATTAACCTGGCATGGTTGCACTAGCTTATAAATCAATGACCGCATGTATTCCATTAGGCTCCTGACCGAAAGTCAAGTTCAGTTCTTCACCGATTAATCCCTCTTAATCAATTTTCCTGTTCTCTTCCGGTAACCACTCCCTGGACCTATAGCTCACAAGTTTATTGTTGCTTTAGTTCCTCGGTTTGTTTCCCCTTCTATTTCCGATGAGTGAGGGGGTTTGTGAGGCTCTTGGGGGGCTTATCTCCGTGCTTCCGAGAGCTCCCAGAGCACGATGCTCTGTAGGTCCAGCCAGTCGGGAATCCATAGCATAGATCCTTCTCGAATCGACTGTCTGCTAGCATGGGATGCTCGGATCAGATCGGCTCTACATCGATGTCTTGCTAAGTGCCACCCAGTAGGTTTCCTAAAAGGCTTCCCCAACTCCAGATGCTCCGGGGTCCTCTCCTGGGGCCTGGGGCTCAGACCACTAGCGCTGCCAATGATTTGATAGGCACTTAATTCTCCGTCCACTTAAAATTGCCAAAGTGATTTTCACTCCCGACCCAGCTCTGCGTGAGAATCAGTGCTGTGCTCACAAGGCTCCTTTGCTTAAAAACCCTTCGGTGCTCCCGGGGCCAGACCGGTGAGGACAGTATCGCTCTGCTGGACCCCATCTCGGCCTTTCCCCGCGGCATTGCCTGGGCTTTGCTGCGGCTGCTTCTCTGCCACTGCTCTGTGCTTTGCTGCCGGGGAGTGCTTGGCGCCCACTCCACCCACTGCTGTGATTCCAGGCCTATCTCCCCCTCTCTGGCTTCTTGGCCTTTACCTCCACCCTCTCCCAGTCCCATCCTTTCCTAACCTTTGCACCCTCCCTGGCCCCGCCTGGGAAGTTGCAGGGTTCTGGAAGATCGCACCTTCACTCGGTAACCCCGGTAACCACATGGTGTAAGTAACAGATCACTGTGCCTCCCACCCAAGCCACCATTAAGGGTCAAGACCCACCCACTAGCCTTCCCCATCCTCCCAAGCCCCCCCCAGCACGGGTTGAGACCCACCCACTCGCCCTCCTCTCATCCTCTCATCTTGACACTTGTCGCTCTGGTTCCTGCCATTCCGTGGTCGGAATCAGAGGGTTTGTTTCATTTTGCTTTGTTGGTGTCTTCGCTGCCACACAGCAGTGAAGGCATAAGAGAGTTTGTCTCTCTCCTGACTCACTTTCCCAGCAGGTGCCATGGGATGAGGGAGTCTGCTTTAGGGGGAACCAGGTCTAATCAAGACCAGTTGCAAACAGGAAGTTTGGCTTTTTCTTCTAGCTGATTTTTTTTTAATCTTAAAAGATTATAATACCATGATTTCCCAAGGTTTTAAAATGCTATTATTATTAAGACCAAAGTACAGTTGTTTTTTGTCAGTAAGTGTTGCGACACCAATCCCATCGCCAGTGTGACCGTGCCTCAACTAATGCCCCCAGTTTCCTGTCCACCACCCAGCTTATCCCCTTAGCAGGCAAAAACACATTTACTTCATACTGTTTGCTATAACACAAACACAAAGGGAACTATCGAAACTTAGATCAATATGAGTCAATTTATGATAACTGTTGTATCTCCCAGTGCTATTACTGAGGTCAGGGCCTAGGGGCCTGCTGGGCTGGTTGGTGCTGGCTGGGCCTCTGTGTTCCTGCTTTTGCTCCTGAGATGGGTGGGCTTCCATGCAACTTTCCCATCACACTATCCAGGATCCTACTGGACCACAGTGCTAGGAAACTTGGAGTGTTGTGTGGCTGTGTCTGAGCTCTGGAGCCGGAATGATTTCATGGCTTGGCAGTTGATGAGGTTCAGTTGTCTCCATTTCTACATTGGAGGGTGTCAGGTGTGGCTGTAGGCTGCGGGGCCCTCAGGCAGGAAAGGGAATTGGTCACCCCCTTTCTGAGAAGGCCTCAGAGCTGTTGGATGGGGCCAGTTTACCTGGGAAGATTTGGTGGCATCATGTTCTTTTGGAGATTGTTTGTGGAGTTGGGCCGTTTCTCTGCTGGTAAGATGGTGTGTGTGTGTGTGTGGGGGGGCTGCTGGGCTTCCCAGTGTCCGGAGACTCAGCGCCTGCTGTTCTTCTGGAGATGAGTTGTGGAGGCGGGATGTTTCTAGCTGGATGGTATCTTGTGTGACTGTGGGTTGCTGTGCCTTTGGGCAGGATCTTCTAGCTGATGTCTCACTTCGGTGTGTGCCAACTCTGGCGTGTGCTAATACTTTATTCATTGGCCAGTGGCCACTGGCTTTGGAAATGTCATGGCAAAGTTGAGGAGGGGGCAGGGATAAAGGTGGGAGGGGCCATAAGGGCCATAAATCTCTTCTTGGGAGAGTTTTTCCCTCCCCTAGTTCCATGTGCAAGGAGGGGCGGGCTTCTTCTCTGCCCTGCTCCCCCTGCTGAGCTCCATCAGAGTCAAACTAGTGATCAGAGCTGGGGAGTCACACAGATCATGGAGCCTGGGGCTGTAGGCTCAGGGCCCACACCTGGCTTTTTTTCTGTGTTTCAGTGTCTCAGTAGGCGGGGGTGATAGTGCAATCGGAAGGGTACTTGCCTTGCATGAAGCCTACTTGGGTTCACCCGCCAGCTCTTGGGGTCTTCTGAACCCTCCCGAGTCATTGCTGAGCACAGAGCTAGAGTAAGCGCTAAGCAGCCAAATTGTGGACCCCAAACAAGCAAATGGTTCAAGTAAACAGAAACAGATAAAAATGTTTAAATAAAATAAGAGAAAATAAAAGAAAGGGTATTTCTAATCGGATACTATGAATAAAGCGCTCTGTGAGGTGTGAGGCTCATTCCCGACCCGGGAAGATATCTTTACGTTCAGAGACAGGAAAGCACATTCCGAGAAGGGTTCCACATTCCACATGCAGGCCTACTCTGCTGGACGTTGCTGCCCGCGGGCCTTGGTGTTCCTGGGCAGTTGTGATGAGTAATTCATTAAGGGATAATGAAATGCGCCTTCTTAGCCCAAGAGATGATGTCGTGCCCAAGCCGTCGGTCGCTCTGTGTGTGCTTTTCTTGAGAGAACTTTAGTTTCGAGGTTATTTTAGAGTCAGATGGACGTTGCAAGATAATCCACCGTTACAGAATCTCCTTCATGCCAGACGCTCACACTCATGGAATACCGCGAGCCGCACAGAAGTCACGGAAATAAACAGGAGGCACGGTCAGAAGAAAGAGAAGGACCCCGGGAGAAAGTCCTGTGAGTGGCCCATGTGGCCCGGGATCTCAAGGAGGCTCTTTCACGATTCCCTCCGTGGAGGTTCTCCATCTCTTTCCTCCCTTTCTCTTTCTCTCTTCCCTCTTACATGAACACTTTTGTGATTGTTAAAAAAATAAACACATTTTATTTTTATTTTATTTTATTATTATTATTTTTTGCCTTTTTGGGTCTCACCCGGCAATGCTCAGGGGTTTCTCATGACTCTGCACTCAAGAATTACTCCTGGCGGTGCTCGGGGACCATATGGGATGCTGGGGATCGAACCCGGGCCAGCACAGGCTGGCTGCATGAAAGGCAAATGCCCTACCCGCTGGACTATCGCTCCGGCCCAAATAAATAAATTTTTAAAAAAGAAAATAGGCAAAGGAACGAACATGGAAAAAAAATTAAGCCACTGAATAAAAAAAGATAAGAAGACTCTTCCAAACGCCTGCCTTCCCCCACCTCTTGTCTCCCTTTACCTGTCTAAGCCCAGTCCTGAGTGTTCACCAACACCAGTGCCCTAGAGGAAGAGCAGAGGTTTCCTACGTAAGGATACAAGGGGCTCAGGCTTCTGTGCACTGCCCTTTCCTTCCCTCCTTATCACAGACACTTTTACTGAATTCAACCATCTCCTCCTAGCTTTCAACCCTGTCTGCCTGAGGCGAGAACCTGAGCTCGCTACAGCCCTTGGAAATGCTGAAGTTGGGCACCATGCCTGAACTAGAGACTCTTAGAAGGTTCTAAGTTTTTAAAAAATTTTTTTTTATTTAAAGTTTTTTTTTCATTATAACACTGTGTGATATACAATTAAGAAAGATGTTCATGATTGGGTTTCAGTCATATGTTTTCCAGCACCTGTCCCTCCACCAGTGCCCTATTTCCACCACCCAATGTCCCTAAATTCCCTCCCCCGCTCCTCCAGCCTGCCTCTATAGCAGGCACTATTCCTCTTATCATTTCTCTCTCTCTCTCTCTCTCTCTCTCTCTCTCTCTCTCTCTCAAACATCATGGCTTGCCATACAGACATTTAGGGATTGTCATGTAAATCCCTATGTGTACATTTAGTGTTCGGTTCCAGTGTGGAATTAACATTTCCCACATTAGTAGAACACTAGTATATATTTATATACCACTAATGAATGCAGTCATTCTATATCTGTCTTTTACCTTCTGACTAATTTCACTCAGCATGATATTCTCCATTTGCATGTAAATTTCATGACTTCTTTTTTTTGACAGCTGCGTAGTATTCCATTGTGTAGATGTACCACAGTTTCTTTAGCCAGTCTTCTGTTCTCGGGCATTGAGGTTGTTTCCAGAGTTTTATAATGTCCTTTTCAGCTCTGGGAGCTGACCCAGTGTGTCACATTAGTCTAGGCTTGTATCCCCTGCCGAGTTTCCCAGGTCTTTGGATATTCTGTAGAACATCCATCAGATGCTTGGTTGAAAGCCTTCAGCCTGGGTTCATCTCCTACCATCTGATGACAGACTGGAGTTTGGGGGTGTGGGGGGACCCTGCGGCAGTGCCTGTGCTGGTCACTCCAAACTCAGACAGTGCTGACCTCAATGCCCTCACTTGGTGGATGGCTGAGCCTTTTCTCCAGGGACAGCAGATCTCCAGGTTATCGTGAGGAACTGGAAGTGTGGCTGGTGCAGCAGACTCGGGGTCTGTGGGCGAGTGGGTTTCTTCCTCTTCTCTCTGATGGTTGGGCGCCTAGGAGATGGAGAACTGCTAGGTAGGTGACTGGGTTTTGTTTGTTTTGTTTTGCTTTTTGGGTCACACCTGGAGAGGCTAACGTGTTACTCCTGGCTCTGCACTCAGGAATTACTCCTGGTGGTGCTCATGGGGGACTAACTATATGGGATGCCGGTGATCGAACCTGGGTGGTCCCATGCAAGGCAAACAGCCTAGCAGCTGCTCTTAGCAGTGTATCCCCTTCCCACCCAGCCCCCTCCCAATTGGGGCTCGAGTGTAGGCGTGCTGCCCCCCACTGCCCCCCAGCTGGACCTGTGTGACATGCCTGGGTTTAGTTGGCATGAGGGGAGGTGAGCAGGTCTCTCAGGCTGTTCAGCCCTAGACGTGCAGACCACTGGAGTTGGCCAGCACCGGAGTCTCCTGTTCTCTGAGCTCCGTCACTCCATCTGCAAGTCCCTTTGGGGTTTGACTTAGCCGGGCCTGAAGGCACAAAAATCCCAGCTGCCTCCCCTGTTGGATGACAGGCTTAGCGGAGCTTGGGAGCTGTGCTCACAGCTTATTTACTTGTTCTAAAGCCAAGGTTCATTCTAATGAGAGCTCTCTTCTATGTAAACCCTGATAGAGGAAGTGGCAGTTACAGAAGACACCTTGACTCTGAAAAACTTCTGACTTATTATACATCTACTAAGATTTCTATGTTATCTAGATTGGGCACAGCTCTTTATACCCACTGCACCCAATGTGGGACAGTTAGAATTTACCAGGAGACTGACACCCTTGCTAGATTGAGACTATCGTTTAAGATTATAGGAAGGATCATACTAGTTTGACCTCTAGCAAAGTGTGACCCTTTCAGTATACAGAGAACAAGATACTCAGAATCACCCTGGTGCAGATAATAAATAAGGACTTTGTGGGTGCCATCTAGACTACATGAAGCCCATGAAATTAAGATGTATTTCTTTATACCAGCTCCTCTCTCTCCAGTGTTTTACATAAGAGATAATCTCAGAGGAAGAGATTAGTCCTTGACTAACCCTTTGTTTATACTTATAATAGGGTGTGGTACCACCCTCTATACTCTTCTACTATCTAGAAGCTGTTTAGGGTTCTTTGTTAACAGGGCCTCCCCTATCAACAGTTAGGTTTACTTTGGTGTCTATAAGGGGGCTGACTTGAGGCACTAGCCCCCTTTTCCTTCTTTCCCCCTTATTTTGGGAAGGATTCCTCTTGGGTGAGATGCCTCTCTTTGGTGGGAGACTTGGGCTTTCGTGTAAGGTCTAAGTTCTGACCAGAGCTAGAGTTCTTTCATTATATTGGATTGCAGTAGTAGAACTTCTGTACTATTAAAAGCCTTTTTGGAACTGCGCTGGACTTGTGAGCTTTCATCCGTTTCCCGGTGGCCTTGGAGGTAGAAGAGAACTTCTGTCCTCAAACTGTTGGGGGACCCCAGCAACTCCCCTGACACCTCTCCAGGGGCCACAGGGAGGCTTAGTCCAGCGGCAGCAGCCAGAGAGGCTGCCCAGCAAGGGAGAGCACTGAGAGACAGAGCCCTGTCCAGGGACAAGAAATCAGGGGGCGATGGTGCAGTGGCGGGAGTGGACACTTGCGGCTGATCCAGGTTTGATCCCTGGCATTCCATGTGGCCCTCTGAGTGGCCATGTGGCCAGGAGTGATCCCTAAGCACAGAGCCAGAGTCAGCCCTAAGTAACGTTGGGCGTGCCCCAAAATAATAACAGCAAAATAAATGAGGGGAAAGGCTCTCAATCTGAAAACTTTTGCTCATGCTCAGAGATTGTTAAAAGGAAATGAAAGGGGGCGGGTGAGGGCGGATTGATGGAAGAGCAAAGGGTACATGCGTACGGGGCCACGGATGCCCCTCACTGGTCAACAAGACAGAGCCCAGCGTATGTATGTACAGGGCCCACAGATGCCCCTCACTGATCAACAACATGGAGAAGTAGGACAATAAAAAAAAGGAAAGAAAATAAAAAGTTAAGACACAGACTGGGAGAAAATATGTGTAGTGTATGTATCTGACAAAGGACTCATAATCAGGAAATACCAGAAATTCTTACAACTCAACAATAAGAACAAACAGCGCAATAAAAATCTGGGCAAAAGATTTGTCCAGAAAACAGAAGATACAAGAAGAGACATAAATACACTAAAAGATATTCCATATCTTTATTCACCAGCAAAGTAAAATTAAAACCAGCACACGATGCAATGCATTATTTCTCTAAATGACTAAAATGATAAGCTAAGTTAACTAGCAAACTCATTTATTGTTGGGCAAGATTTAAGGGGTGCAGCCCTAGGGAGAGTTGTTTGCCATTTTGTCATGAAGTCAAACACATGACTGCCCCACAACTCAACTGTACATTTACATCTAGTCAAGAGCAACAGTAACTAGTTTTCACAGAAATACGAATATATGAATGTTGGTAGTGATCTCCTTTGTAACAGCCATAAGCTATAAAACCCGCAGCCCCTCTGCAGGAAAGAAGGGATCCAAGGGGGTGGTTCTTCTATACTCTAGAATACGACTCAGTAATGAAAAGGGAAACATTGGGGATACAAAGCAACAGGGGCAATCCTCGGGCAGGATGAAAGGATGATCAGGGAAGACAGAGGTCAATTCCAGGGTGTTCAGTTTGGGGACTTGAGACTCTAGAGTGACAGGAATCCATTGCTGTCTGGAGAGAGGCCTCAAGTGGCCAGTGGCCATTGCAGGGTTCCTGTTATGGTGTCTATTTCTCAGGGCTGTAGAAGGGTGTATGTACAGATCACAGCTCATGCAGCAGAGTAAGATGTGGGCATTTGCCTATAGGAAAATGATTATTTTTTTATTGTGTTGTTTTTATTTTTGTTTCTGGTCCACACCTAGGGGTGCTCAGGACTTACTCCTGGCGCTATGCCAGGGATTTCTCCCTGGAGATACTTGGCACACCCCATAGGTGCCAGGTATCAGAACTGGGGTTGGCTGCATGCAAGGCAAGCGTATCACTGCTGTTTTCTCTCTCAGGGCCTGGGACTTAAGCCTGTATGTGTTAGAGGACAACTGCATGTCTCTTTCATGTGTGTGGAGCACAGCACCCCCACTGTCTGCATGACTTAGCAAACAAAGACCTAGCAAACAAAGACCTCATGGAGGGTAGACTACGGTGACTCGAGGGGTCACAGACATGGAAAGCAGTACTAGGGGTGAGTGTGAATATCCAGTGGCTGTTAGCCTCTGCCTTAGGGGATTCAGGCAGGACTCACAGATGCTGGATTCTAGTGTTACCCCACAATAATGTGCCTGAATTCTTGGTTTGTATTTTTCTTCTCTCTCTTCTCTCTGCGTCTTCCGGTCTCTGTTTGTCTCACACACACACACACACACACACACACACACACACACACACACACACAATACATGACTCTTGATCCCTTCTTCCTTCATTCCCTTCCATCCTTTCAGCTACTACTTTATCCCACCTCATTCCAAGCCAATTCGACGTGACTCTTGAAAATACAAGTCAGGAGCTATGTCAGACCCAGGTTTGATTTCTGGCACCACGTGGTCCCCGGGAATAGCTGAGTACGTTCCTGAAGGCCCCTGAGTGTACAGGGCTGGTCAGGCCATTTTACAAGGTCCAATCATTACGTATCCCTGGTCCCTCTTGTGGAACTACTTGGTTGGCCAAGAATCGCCAACGGGGTCTCCTGGGCTACAACGAAGCACAGCGTGGGAGTCCCCACTCCTCAGGGCCACCAAAATATAAGCCATCCAATTGGGAAGTTCTTTGGCCAGGAGGCTCCAGCATACGGGAAGCGTCTCTATGCATCTCAGCCACAGCGACAGTGAAACAGGACGAGTAACTAGGTACACAGAACGAGCAGAGTCGCTTCCAACAAAGCAGCGTCCTGGAGCTGAGAGCTGTCATGGAGAGCCCCAGGCTTCCAATTTGTTTGCCTGCCTGGTGGATTAGTGGTGAGGTGAGAACAAGTGGGGTTTTGTTTGGCTTCTGTTTTCCTAGCAGGGAGACACCGAGCGGAATTCTCTGGAAGCGAGTGCACAGCTGAGAAGGCGTCGTTTGTGCTCGGCGTTGGTTGTCATCCTCAGTGTGAACAGCTCCTCCGCCACACGCCTTGTCCTCACGCTGCTTGCTGCCACCTCAGGTGTTGACACCTTCGTTTGTGTTGTCTTCCGGTAAGATAAGCTGGTTGCTGATCCGCCCAATGCAGCAGGGGTAGCTTCATTCTTCTGGGCGCTTTGCTTCGACTGTGGCAGGCTGACAGAACCCTACCCCATCTCTGCGTTATTTCAGACTTTGAAACCTTCTCCTTGGGTTTTAGCTAGAGCCTCCCAAAGGGTGTGGGAGTGGGTGATTTGCTCTCTCTCACTGACCCCTTCACAATAGGCTTCCTGGCAGACTCTGGCCTTGACACGTGTTTACAGACCCATGTTCCAGGCTTAAAGAGTATCTTCCTTCTTGACACTACAGCTTGCTTGGTAGCCACAAATGATACTTTCAGATGGATCATGGGAGCGAAAGTGGGACTTCCAAGAACAGGAAGCTTGTGGTATCAAGTACACAGGACAGACTGGTGGGGACCACAGGTACTTCTGGGCCGGATTCCTGGGTGATATGAGGTCAGTAACATCACCTTTCTAAGCTTGGTTTGACCATAGTGCACTGGGGGAGATCACCCTTATAGGTTAAGCAAGATCAAAAGCTATAAAGAGCTTGAAAATAGCAGTGTTTGAAGTCCCGAGTCTGTAAGAGAGAACTCCTTGTACTTTCTTTTTGTTTATGTGTAAGTATACATATATGTGTTCATCTGTCTGTCCATCCATTCATCTGCCTGTCCATCCATCATCCATCCATCCATCCATCCATCCATCATTCCATCCATCCATCCATCCATCCATCCGGTCCATCAGTCCGTATCCGCCCATCAGTCCGTCCATCCGCCCATTGTCCATCCATCCATCCATCCATCTGTCCATCCATCTATCCGCATCTGTCCATCCGTCCGTCCGTCTCGTCTCCGTCCATCCATCCATCTATCATTCATCACATCCATCCATCCATCCATCCATCTATCCATCCATCCATCCATCCATCATCCATCCGGTCCATCATCCATTCATCTATCTGTCCATCTGTCCATCCATCCATCTGTCCATCCATCCATCCATCCGCCTGCCTGCCCGCCTTCCTGCCTACCCATCCGTCTGTCCGTCCATCCGTTCTGTCCATCCATCCGGCCGCCCAACTGCCCGCCTGCCTGCCTACCCATTCGCCCATCCGTCCGCTTGTCCATCCATCATCCATTCGTCCATCCATCTATCCATCACCATCCATCCATCATCCATCCGTCCATCATCCATTCATCCGCCCATCCATCCGTTCATCCGTCTGTCCATCCATCCATCCGCCCGCCTGCCTGCCTGCCCGCTCGCCCGTCTGCTGTCCATCTGTCCGTCCGTCCATCCATCCATCCATCCATCCATCCATCCATCCATCCATCCATCCATCCATCCATCCATCCATCCATCCATCCATCCATCCATCCATCCATCCATCCATCCATCCATCCATCCATCCATCCATCTATCCATCAATCCATCCATTTATCTTTGCATCCATCTGTCCATTTATTTGTCCGCCTACTCATCCAGTTATTATCACCGTTGTTTCAGGCTGCAACTGGTGTTGTTCAGGTGCTGTATGGTGCTGGCGATTCAGCCTGGGGCCTCACACATGTAAGATGGAAACCTCACACCCTATATATTCTACTTGGGCCATATACGTGGTTCCTGGGAATATGTTTTCACCAGGATTGAATTTATAAATTTTATTCGGGGCCTTAATAGGTCAACAGAAGATTTAGGAACCATTTCCCATCCTAAAGTTTTAGACATAAAGATGGATATAAAATGCAAATTTCTTATTTTTGAAATCCATCTGCATTTTCTTTTTGGCTGCATTTTTTCAGTGTGAATATTTTTTTTCTTTTTTGGGTCACACCTGGTGATGTTCAGGGATTACTCCTGGCTCTGCATTCAGGAATAACTCCGGGATACCATATGGGGATGCCATGCTCAGGGGACCATATGGGATGCTAGGGATCGAACCCAGGTTGCCTGCGCGCAAGACAAACGCCCTCCCCACTGTACTCTCACTACACTCCCAGTGTGAAGATTTTGGAATCAGATTTATTGCTTTAATTTTCCTTCCTCTAAATAGATCACTTTGTCTCCTGCCTCTGATATTTAGATATTACAAAAATACCCTTTACCCACCTTGAGTGGGATGTCCCAGGTGAGACTTTAATAACACACTTACCATGTTGCTCTTTTTGCTTTGATTACCAGCAACTTCCGTGACCTCAAGTCTCATTCCTTAATCCCAGTAACCATGATGTTTGGAAGAACAGTTTGAAAGCTAGCACTCACAGGGCTTGGCATCACCAGTGCCATTTTCCTGTCCATTGCCTGTGCCCAGAGAAGGCTGCGTTCATTCCCCTCAAACTTGATAAGTCTCTCACTAAGTACAACCCCTGAGAGGCAGCGATTTGCCCACCCCAGGTGGTCTGAAGTACAATCTTCTTTCCAGACTGTTCTGGAATCTGAGGCTCCTAACCTCAGGTCACTCACAAGTGAATCAAGTAAGGGAGAGTGGCTCCATCAATCACAGTGACAGGAAATACATTTTACTAGGACCTCTCACTCCACGGCTCTCCTGCCCTTCCCGCCGCCCTCATTCTTACCCTCAGGGACATAGCGGGTATTTTCGCTTTTAGTGTTTTGTTTTTTTGTTTTGAACTCTAGGTTCTTCCATTCATCTGGCACCAACTGAAATGAAATTTGCCTCCGTGGAAACCTCCTCACTGTCAGGGTTGGGCTTTTTGTGGGATAGCGGCACATTCGGTTTTTCTGGTCACAACATTCAAGGTCTTTGAAGTGTTTCCTTCTTGCTTCATCTTCCTACTTAATGTCTGAGTTTTCTTTTGTATTTGAATCACCGTATTGAGGGCAGAGCTTTTGGTGCAAGTGATTGCAAGTCTTTTCCCAGATACATGATTTATATAGATGAGTTTGGGAGAATAAATAATGCCTGAATGTAGCCCCCATGGGGGAACATGTGTCTTGAGTGCTAGTTCAGTTCTTTCTGCCTCATTCAGTCCTTGGCCTTCTCGGGCTCTGAAAGCAACTGTGTGGCTCGCAAGAGAATAAGACCACTAGGTACCAGCACCCAGAACAGAGGCATCAGCCCCTGCAGGAGTTCTCAGTTGTCTAGAACCAATGAGGGATGGCTCTGTTGAGTAGCCCAGGCTTGGGGTGGCCATTTACATAAGGATGCGGAGTTAATGCTTGACACCTGCCCCAGTGCATCTCAAATATTACCACACTGGGGCTCTCCGGGAGCTCTTGTTCAAATGCAGGTTTTGATTTATTATTTGTGGGACGGGGCCCCAAGAACCCGCATGAGGTCCCAGGGGATGCCGCCACTGCTGACCAGGTTGGGGACTGCTCTGAGTAGTGACTCTGAAGTCATTCAACTGAAACGTGTTGTGGATGAACTGGACCCGGGGATGGGCCTTTCTCCTTGCTGGAGAATTCAGGCCAGGACTGGGCCCATGTCTCTAGATGCTAGTTTGGGGGCCGGAGTGTAGACTTTACCTACGGCAGCTCAGGGTTCAAGCCTCAGCACTGCGTGGTCTCCTGAGCACTGCTAGAGTCAGGAGCACCACAGACGAATAGACCCTCCCCCCATGGAATTCTAATTCTCTGTCGCCCCATTGTCACTCATTGCTCATCTTTCTCTTGAGGCAGATAAATGTCTCCCCACTGTCTGGTGAGGTTTCTCCATTTTCTCCTCTCCTGACCCGCCTGCCCAGGGGCCTCTGTGGGGAGCTGGAGTGTCCCCAGCCCACCCCCTATTCGGGCAGCTTTTAGGCTAGAAGCTTGGACTAAGTGGCTGGTGCTTTTCCCCCAGAAGGGACACATCCTACTCGCTGGTGAGCAGGACCTTAGGCCTTGTGAGTGTTTCTCTCTGGTGTGTGTTGATTTACTGATTCGCTTTTGATTCTAAATATTTTCAATAAGTAAGAAGAAACTAGAACATTGAAAATAATTGGGTCCCTTTTTAATGAGCTTTTTCTTGCTCACAAAATGCACGCTGCCATGATTTAATAAACAATGGGAAGATGAAGAGTGGTTTGCAAGAGATGAGGATTGGTGTCCAAGTATGGGGAACATTTGGGTCAGGATTTTAGGGGCGCTTCTATAGCACTAGCTCGACACTCATTAGACTTCAGAGACCATAACCCAGCGGCTGGCAAGCCCTGTGCGATGTGCTGCAGGGGGCTGCGAGGGCGCAGCCATCAACTCTACTTCCCTGGCCCATGCTCTCTGCCATGGCCTTGCCCCGTGCTCCATCATTTCTCCCCCTGCATCCACCACGAGGCTGAGTCAGAAAAGCAGTTAGCCAGGACGAACTTTCCACGTGGCACATGATTTAGTAACACTGAGCAGTGCTTCACCCTGACATCTAGACCTGATGTCTGCATAAATGGACGACTCTCTGGAGTGCTGCTCCTGAGAATGAGATAGAGTTGCCCCAGGAAAGGAAGGGTTGGTTGCATTCAGATGTGAGCTGCGGCAAAACAAACACTTGTTATTACCCATGCTCCAGGCATCTGTGTTTGCCAAAAGTGTATTTTTTAATGATTTCACTTGTGAGTAGGAGGAAAAGGTTTTCTCAAGAACGTGTTGGTGAGGGCTAACTGGCATGGCCATTCGATGTTGAAAGAAACATTCCACTGTCTTGAAAAAGTCAACTGAGGTTCCCAGACCAAAAACGGATTGATAAGTTTCTAGGAGTTCCCTCAGCTTTTCCTACTCTTCCTGGCGGAAAGGTGGCCAGCTCAGCCAGTGATCTGGTCATCCATTACCACACCTGTATGAAGAAATTCAAGGAGGGGGCCCCAAGCGATAGTATAGTGGGAAGGCATTTGTCTTGCATGCGGTGGACCCGAGTTTGATCCTCAGCATCTTATATGGTCCTCTGAGCACCTCCAGGAGTAATTCCTGAGTGCAGAGCCAGGGGTAACACCTGAGCATTGCCAGGTATGGCCCAAAAAAGACAAAAAAAAAAAAGAAATTCAAGGAGGGCTGAGGGTCACCAAGGAAAGAGTCCTACACAGCCTTGGAGAGTGGACTTTGGATCTTCCTTCCAAGGTCCTGGATGGGGGGCCCCAGGTCACCGACTGGATGACCAATGCACCTGGCAAGTGGCACCAACGGCTTCTTTACACCCACCTTTCCCAGTTCTTCGCCTGGAATGAGTGGGTGGAAGAAGAGAAGGCAGGAAAAGCAGAGGAATAAAGAACTCCGCCTTATTCCCCCCATTCAGGTCGGACTGAGGGTCCCAAGCAGAGCCGATCGGCCCCCCCACTAGCTGGAGGGGAAGGGACGCAGGTTAACGAGGCAGTAGAAGCTAGATCTTGACGTGTCTAAAATTGAGATTTCGATGAGTCTTGTTTAGGTTGGTGGTGGGTTTTGGTCGCTAACCCAAGGTTTGGTCCCAGACTGGCCTTGACTGGAAAATTACAAGATTGGTCATGTGTGGCCAAGGATGGAGAAGGGGAGGTGTGACAGGGTCTGTCTCAGGAGGTGGTTGGAGGAAAACAGCTGTTTCCTGTCTGAGTCCTGCTTGATCCAGGCCACGTGGGGAGCTGCTTCCCACACCAGCCGTGGTGCACCACTGTAGGGAGGGGAATCTCCACCAGGGCCCATCGCCTTTCTGGGACTCTAGGGGACAAAGGTTACAGACCTTCCAAGCCCGAATTTCCTGTCTGTGCTCACGGCTCGAGGAGTCGCAGTTCCTTTTCTGGGAGCAAGACCTCCTGGGACCCTGTTTCTTCGGATCGACACATGCCTCCTCCCCACACCTCCCCCACGTTTTACAAGTTTTTGATGGGAAGAGAAGTGGTTGCAGGAGGCAGAGATGCTGGGACATGCTGTGGTGGGCTTCAGCCCCAGTCCTGCTCAGGAACCTTCCACAGACCTCTTATGTACTTCCGAGTGAGCTGTCTAGTCTGGCTCCCGCCACCTTTTCTAGACAGACTCCCAAGTCCTTCCAGCCCAGAGGTGAGTATTGCAGCTTTCCCAGAGCCCAGGCGCCCCCTGGAGTTTGCTACTCACTTCCTGTCTGTTCCGAGCAGGCCCATCTTCCTTCCCTGCCTCTGGTGACCACTCAGTAGGCCTGTATGGAAGCCGCGATCTGCCGCCTTAGTCTCTAGACATAAAGTCTCTGGAGCTGCCTGAGTGATCCTTAACGTAGACACCAGCAGCTCCTTTGATGAGGGACCTCCACCTCGGGACTTGGAAGCCAAGTGTGGCCGGCCAAGCGGCAGCTCAGGAAGATTGACTTGGACTAACGCTGGGACTTGCTCAAGCCTGTTGTTAGTTCTGCCCACAGGTCGAGGGTTCACGCTTCTTCTCACGTTGACCCTTATGAGATCTCCACACTCATCCATGTCCCCTGAGTCTCCTCCTCCTCTTCCTGCCAGGGGAAGGTGATTCTCAGAGGCCTTTCTTGGAAGTCTTAGGTGGTAGGGCAGTCAGTGATCTGTCCCCTCTCCTTTCCTCCTGTGCATCTTAATACATGACCAGGTGGGAAAGCAATTCCTGTGTAGACTACACTAACATCGTCCGAAACTCCGCCTGCACTCAGTTTTCTGTCTGTCCCCACCAAGAGGCTCTGCATCTCTGCTGTCTCCTTCCTGAATCACACACCCGCTCCTACTCTGTGGAGAGTGCTCTGTAGGTCCTTTGTAAGAGTTTGGTGAATGACCACCTGTGAGATCTGAATCTACAGAGAGAAGGTCCAGGGAGAGAGAAGTGGAGTGAAACTGGAAGGAGGGGCCGGAGCAGTGTGGAGGGTGTTATTCTTGCATGTGGTTGACCTGGGTTTGAACCCCAGCATCCCATATAGTCCCCTGAGCATCACCAGGAGTGATTCCTGAGTGCAGAGCCAGGAGTTCCCCCCCCCAAAAAAAAAAAGTAAGAAGCAAACAAACAAGCAAACAAACAAGTGAAAGGGACCTTGGAAAGGCAGAAAATCAGGTGGTCTGTGCTTTTCGTTAACCTGAACTGTGTGGTCACAATAGGTCGGGACATCCAATTTGCAAGGGAGGTCACATCTTCCTCTCTGCTCTTCATGTTCAGGGATGTGTGTGTGTGTGTGTGTGTGTGTGTGTGTGTGTGTGTGTGTGTGGGTGGGTGGTGGGGACACTGGTATAGGCTTGGTGAGAGAACTGGTAGGTTTGATTGCTTACTCTAATGCAGTTGACATTTCAGAAGATGGAGCTGACCTAAGCACCAGGTCCACCACATTGTGCTGGTCCTCGACTCATGACCAAATGGAACTGGTGTGACCAGAACAAAGAGGTCAAGAGATGTGCCAGAGTCGCTGGGGTTAAATTCTCTCTCTCTCAGGAGCTCTAGATTCTACATTTGTCCCTGTACACCGTCCACTAGAAAGACCTTAGATTCCTCCTTGTAGATTTGATTTTCTAAGGTCCTAATTCCCGATGCTGTTCCAGCCCTTGATTATAGTGGTTTGCTATTTTTAGTTCATTTGTTTAAGAACTTGGGTCTTTCATGAGCTTCAAAGATCATCTCTTCTATGACTTCCTGACTTCTGGTCACACGAAGCCAGGCTGAACATGTAGGAGGAAGCAGTGACCCGTCATTGCTTTGCTCTCTAATGAAACCCTCTGTGGAACCATGCCACAGGGGCTGGTTTTCTAGGGTAGAGAATAGCCATCTGGGGCGATTGCTCGTGATCCAAGTGTGCAAATCTTTTCCTGAGTTTGCCTCAGGGGACTTGCAGCTGAGCCACAGACTTTTCAAGAAATAAACCACAAGGAGCTGAAAAACATGAAAGTTCAAATTGCATCCGGTGTAGCCCTGTGAGAGAGTTTCTGAAGCAGGAAGAAGCGTGTTATTCGTGCCCCGAACTTCAGGGATTCTGCAATCATGTGGCCTGCAACAATGCTTCTAATCTCTCGCAACATTGGGGTTTTATCCATAAATCATAACTGAAATTAGTGGAGAAACTATTCCCAGAGTGACTGTAGACAGTGTATGCATAAGTCTTTATATTTGAAGAAAGGGCTTTGTTTGTTCATTTGATTTTTTGCCCTGGAGTATGACTGGACTACGCCTGGCTCTAAACTTTGGGGGCTCTGAAGGTGTCGAGGGGGGGAGGAACCCTGTGTGTACACAGCTTTTTGTGCACGAAGCATGTTCTCAGCCTTTAGAATCTCTGTCTCTCTCTGTCTCTCTCTGTCTTACTCTCTCTCTCTCGCCCTCTTTCTTGCTCTCTCTCTCTCTCTCTCTCTCTCTCTCTCTCTCTCTCTCTCTCTCTCTCTCTCAGCCCCTAAGTCTCTATATTTGGATCAGAGTAATTGGTTAATATTATGGAAACATCATCTCCGTTTTCAGCAGTGTTCCTCTTAATTTGAGGTGCATTATTTTAAACACAGGCGAGACACACGCGTTAAGCCTATGCCTCTGGCATTATTCATACAGACACTTTCAACCAGCCGCCTTGGGAAAAAAAAATGCTTTTATCTACTGCTCACATCGTTAGTGTTTCTGCTGTTTAAGCAGAAAAAAAATTGGGAGGCGGCATAGCAGAAGGCCGAGGACGACATAAACCATGAAAGGCAGCAGATCTGTTTTGCAAACAGTTTTCCTGTGTAATGAGCGTTCGAATGATTTTTTCAATTAATGTATTTTTCGTTTCTCTTAGAGTCAAAAAACCCCAAAAAGAGTTTTGTTAGGATGATCTGTGAGTGCTTTATTTCACTGTCCAGGTCTCGTGCCGCCCGGGTTCCCGCGTGGATCCTCCCTGTTTGGTTTCAGCTCTCTGTCTTGCATTGAGGCTTCAGGCTAGAATTTCTAGCTCCTGGATAAATAAACATTTCCCGAAATTCAATTGGCACACTGGATTCGTGACTGAGGTGTGGGCTTCAGATGCACACTGCCATACTCTGACATGGCACGTGTTCATTATGGTCTCACCCAAAGCCTCGTTTCTGTCTCCTACCAGACCGTCGGCCACTTTCTCCCAATGGTGCCCCCATCTGCCTTCCCCGTTAGCCGCCCCTGGTCACCACCGCTTCCCCATAATTGTTTGTCTACTGGTTTCATTTCTGATTTTCAGGCTTCAGGAGTGCTAGGGGTATGATGGCTATTTCTAGAACCAGCTAAAAAGGAATCCACACCATCACCTCCACACGCTGTTTGCATGAGCACCACTGACACCCCACACCCGTCACCTCCACACGCTGTTTGCATGAGCACCACTGACACCCCACACCGTCAGCTCCACACGCTGTTTGCATGAGCACCACTGACACCCCCACACCGTCACCTCCACACGCTGTTTGCATGAGACCACCGACACCCCACACCCAACCCCCTCCACACACTATTTGCATGAACACCACCGACACCCCACACCGTCACCTCCACACACTGTTTGCATGAGCACCACCGACACCCCACACCGTCACCTCAACACTGTTTGCATGAGCACCACTGACACCCTTCACATCTCTCAGTTGACTTTGACTTACTGTTGTTTTCCTCCTTCCAAGCCTTGATGATTCTGATTTTGAAATGTCTGTGTCGCTCTCATGTTTTTACTTGCACTCCCACTGTTCAAGGTCAGTTTTTGCCATGTCTTGCTGGGCAGCAGTGTCAGATAATGATCTAATGATTCCTTGGGCTACCAGGATTCCTGCTCAGAAGCCGTTCTTTTGAGTTGCTCGAGGATGTTCTTCCTAAAGATTCTCAGGGGCTGGAGCAATAGCACAGCGGGAAGGGTGTTTGCCTCATACACAGCCAAACTGGGTTCGATCCCTGGCATCCCATATAGTCCCCGAGCACCGCCAGGGATAATTTCTGAGTTCAGAGCCAGGAGGAACTCTGACCACTACTGGGTGTGGCCACCCCCCCACCCCGAAAAAATAAGGACTGATTCTCAAAGCCACCACCTACTCAGAGTGTTCCCAGCCTAATGCTTCAGCCCTGTTTCAAGTTCCCATTTTTTCTCCACACTGGTCCCCAAGAGACAGTTCATTATTGCTTAGTGACACCCTCTTTCTCTACTCTTTTGCCCCTTTACTGGGGTTATTTTTGCTTCTCAGAACCTCCAGCTGTATAGGCCCTTCTCTTTCCTCCAGCCTAGCCCAAGTATTTCCTTTGTCTTTAACACATTTAAAAACAAGCTCAACCATTGTTGGTGAGGACATCGACTGGTACAACCTTTTTTGGAAAACAATATGGACATTCCTCCAAAACTAGAAATTGAGCTCCCATTTGACTCAGCCATACCTATCACTATCACTATCACTATCCTCCCGTTGATCATCTATTTCCTAGAGCGGCCACCAGTATGTCCTGTCTCATGCTAGTAGAGTCCAAGGGCGTCTGCTAGCTCCAGGAACATAAGGAACATAAGGAGCCTCAAACCATTATATTAGGTCATGGGAATGAACTAATATAATTGTTACTGGTATTTGGCATATCAAATAAAACATGGGCAGCTTGCCAGGCTTGCCATGCAGGTGGCATACCCTTGTAGTCACCTCTAAATATAGCATTTATAGATGAACTGCGCTGCGGCTTTTGGCACACAAGACAGGCTGTAATAGGCTGTCACTGGGTGGAGTTCTGAGGAGAGGGGAAGTCTGGATGTGGAAAATGGCGACCTGATGGAGTGGGGGGTCATCTGGCTTGTTGTGCGGCTCTGCTGGGGTGGCGGGCCAGGGCTAGAACCCGCCATCCATCCTGGGTGCCTTGTGAGCAGCTGGGCATAGGGAGAGCAAGTAGCCACCCCAGCAGAGCTGCACAACAAGCCAGATGACCCCCTCCCACTCCATCGGCCGCCATTTTCCACATCTGGACTTGCCTCTCCTCAGAACTCCACCCAGAGACAGCCTATCAAAGCCCGTCTCATCGAGTTCTACCCTGCAGCAGTTTTTTTTTTCAATCCGGCCCAGGTATGCTGATCCAGAGACTTACAGACATGGGGCAGAGCTGCTACTTGCTCTCCCAGTGCCCAGCCATACCACTCCTGGGAATATACCCGGGAAGCGAAAAACACACATCAGAAACACCATCTTCACTTTTATGTTCAGAGCAGCACTATTCACAATAGCCAGAATCTGGAAACAACCAGAGTGCTCGAGAACAGATGACTGCCTAAAGAAACTGTGGTACATCTGCACAATGGAATACTATGCAGTTGTTAGGAAAAACAAAGTTATGAAATATGCCGATAAATGGATGGACATGGAGAGGATCATGCTGAGTGAACTTAGAAGGAGAAGGACAGATATAGAATGACTGTATTTATTTGGGGGATATAATATCACTGTCACTGTATCACTGTCTTTCCGTTCATCATTGATTTGCTCGAGCGGGCACCAGTAACTTCTCCATATGTCCTGTTTCATGCAAGTAGAGCCCAAGGGCACCTGCTTGCTCCAGGAACATAAAGAGCCTCAAACCATTCCATCAGGTCATGGGAATGAGGTCTACAATTGTTACTGGTATCCTGGCATATCAAACATGACACGGGTAGCTTGCCAGGCTCTCTCGTGCGGGTAGCATACTCTTGTAGCCATCTCAAAATCCAGCATTTATTGATGAACCGCGTGCCGCCAAGCAGCTGCGCGAGCTGGGCTGTGATAGGCTGGTCTGCTGGGTGGAGTTCCGACGAGGGGAAGTCCAGATGTGGAAAATGGAGGTCCCCATGGAGTGTGGGGGGGACCTTATATATATATATATATATATATATATATATATATATATATATTATGATACCAATATCCAAAGTCAGGCAAAACATTGATTAGGAGGTCTTGTCAATAATTGTAATCAACCACAAGTGTGTGGGAGTCAGAGTTAGGTAAGACAGAGAAGGGAACAATGTGTTAATAATCATTGGAAATGATAATAACAGCATAGAACTGAGCATTGAATATAGGCAAAGGGATATACATGATAACCTCTAAATATATGTATTGCAAGTCACAATGAGAGAGAGAGGAGAGAGAGAGAGAGAAGTAAAAAATTGCTTGCCATAGATGCAGGCTGGGAGAGAGGGGAGGGAATTGGGGACATTGGTGGTGGGAAATGGGCACTGGCAGAGGATGGGTGCTGGAACACTGTGTGACTGAAAACCAAACATGAGCATCTTTGTAATTGTATATCTCATGGTGGTGTAATGAAATATTAAAAAAATAATTTCCTATATAGTATATATATAATTGTGCCAGGTACGCACCCATCCTGCATTCCATCTTCTGTCCGCGTGTTCTCCTGAGCATGGAGCATTACCTGGTGTGTCCCTGCCAGCTCCGGAGCCTGAGAATCTGTGATTCTGGAGGCCCCCAGGCACAAGTGAGTGGTCCCTGAGACCCCCCTGCTCTGCAGGGACTGAGTAGCACTGTGTCCCCCCAGCTGCCGGCCCGTCTGGCTGGTGTCACTGGCCATGTTCGCCCAGGCTCCCACAGTCTTAGAAGCCCGCCCTCTGTCCGAGGTGCTCCTGGGAACCAGGAAATGCCACAACAGGAAGCCTTGCTCACATCAGCAGGCCCATCTCTTCAGTTTCCTTCATTTCTTGGTTCTTGTCCTTTAAGTCCTGGATGTCTTGGCCCTGAGCTCCAATTTTCCTCTTTCCCTCTCTGCAGGATGGCGCAAGCTCTGCTCAGTTTTATTGCTCTAAGCAGTCGAGTTCTGTCTGTCTTCTTGGCCCAGCCACACATGAATCAGCAAATGCACGGAGGAGCTCGGAAGAAAGTTGGGCTCCTCCCAGCAAGTCTTGCTCTGGGTTCCCGACTGCAAACCCTGGCTTCCCACAGCGTCTGCAACACCATCATGCTGTTTCTCCTTTTCTCACACTGTGGTAGTTCGTTCAGTGGGACAGTCACTCTGGTCTGCTGTGCCTTTGTCATGGCTAGAAATAGGAGACTGTATATTCTTCCAGTGTGGCACTTTCCTCTGCTATCAAGTGCCAGGAATGATTTTCTCTCCCATTTACTACTTCCTTGAGCACAGAAACAGTATTTTATTCCGCTTATCTCTTATAAAATGCCAGTTCATTCAACAGTGGCTTATTCAGCATCCAGAATGGTGCAAGTGAATAAAATAGCCAAGGTCTTGGCTCTTGTGAAACTTATATCCTAATGGGAGAGAAGGTACCCAAACAGCCAGTCAAGGTGTTAGGCACAGGATTAAGTGATAATCCTGGAGCATCGGTGGTGGGAGTGAGATGGTCTCCCAAAGTCCTATCTAGGTGGGTCACCATTAAGTGGAGGGCTAGCTGGCAGGGAAGAGTTAGCCATAAAGGGAATTCCAGGTAGAGAAGCAAGCACAAGGGTATAAGGTATGTGCTAAAGTGGTTAAAAAAATAATCACTTTAATTACTATAATTCACATGTTACAATAATGTTAATGTTTATAGTTTTTTTTAAAAGTATTTTATTATACCACCATGAGATATACAAATAAAAAGATATACAATTAAAAAGTTCATGTTTGGGTTTTGGTCATACAGTGTTTCAGCACCCGTCCCTCCACCAGTGCCCATCTCCCACCACCAACATCCCCGGTTCCCTCCCCCTTCCCCAGCCCTGCTCCATGGCAGGTTCTTTATTTCTTTCCCTTTCTCTCTCTTTCTCTTTTCCTTCCCTTCCAGACTATGGATTACAGAACATACATTAAAAGGTTGTCATGTGTATCCTTTTGCCTCTATTTAATGCTCAGTTCTAGGTTGGCATTAGTACCCTCGACTATGTGTGGGAGTCAGAGTTTAGGTAAGACAGAAAATGGACCAGGGTGCTAATGTTTATAGTTTTATGTAGAGTTCCCACATCTCACCACCACCAAAGAGCCCAGATCCTCCAATGTCCTTACATTACTTCCGGTCACCTCACCAACCCCCTCACTCCACCTCCCCTTGCTTTGTATTCTCAGCTCTTTAATCCAGGCCCAGGGGCACCCACATTTGAGTCTCTCTAGTTCCTTGTTTCGTTTCTCTGTTGACCTCAGAGGAGTGGGGCCACCTGGTGTTTGTCTCTCTCCCTCTGGCTAATTTCATTTAACTTGATGTCCCCCAGATCCACTCAGGTGCTTGGGGCCATATGGGATACCGGGGATTGAACCTGGGTAGGCCACTTGCAAGGCAAACGCCCCTACCCGCTGTGCTATCACTCTGGCCCTAGATTTCATCTTTTCTTAAGTCTACATAGAGCCTCATTCTCACTAAACATGTGGAAAGCTAAGAAGGCAGCCCCTTAGTCTCAGTTTCTCTACTTGAAGTTTCTCTACTTCTAAGCAGTGGCGTTCCAGCCCACGAGCTCTGCTCTGGAGTCCTTAGTTTGGGCCATAGCACCAAGCTGTCTGCCTTCAGTGCAGGCTTGAGTTTAAGAAAATTCCCCTGTTAGGTATTTAGTTTCTACACTGGAAATTGATATGTTTCCCAAATTTAAATAAACTCGTCAGTCAGTCAGTCAGTCAGTCAGTCAGTCAGTCAGTCAGTCAGTCAGTCAGTCAGTCAGTCAGTCAGTCAGTCAGTCTGTCTGTCTGTCTGTCTGTCTGTCTAAGCTAAAGTCACCGGGCTTCCGTGGAGATGGAGTTGGGGTCCCTTTCCCCACCTTTGTCCCATCCAGGAGGCCCAGTGGACCCGCCCATGGACTGCTCCCAGGCTGTCAGCCATGAACCAGAGACACAGATACGGGGCAGCGCTGCAACTGGCTCTCCCTGTGCTCGGCTGATCATGAGGCATCCGGGAGGGAGGGTGAAATTGAGAGAGAGAGAAAGAGAAAAGAGAAAGAGAGGGAAAGAGAGAGAAGGTAAATGGGAGCTTCCCTTTCCTCTGTCCCCTCTATGGGTAGACCAGAGTGACACAAATAGCCCAGCCCTCGTCGACATCTTAGAGGGATTATAAAGTGTTCAGCCATCACCAGTTCTGATTCTCGACCCAGTGAGAGATTGTTTCTTATCTGAGAGAAACAGCCAGGGGCTGCCCCTCCAGTGTGACTGGGGGTATTTTAAACATCAGAGAGTGCGGGACCCAGACGGAGGCTTGCTTATTGCTTATCATTATGCAGTTCTTGGAATCACTCCATGCCCTGAATTTCTAACCTCTGCGTTGGGAGTCCTAAATCCGTTCACAGAATTTTGTGTTTGTTTTTGCTCCACCACCATCTCCCTCTCTCTGTCTCTTCCTCTTCTCTCTCTCTCTAAAACACACACATGGGTACACATGGCTTGTGCGCAGGTCAGGCTTTGGGTAATTGTATTTCTGTCCAAGGGCATCTGTCTGTGGGCTTGGATCTCTGGCTTCTCCCCGTCCTTATATTCTTGGTTCTTACCCTAACTGGGTCATAGACCAGGGCCAGGGAAGCGTCGCGGCAGCTTGGGGGCACGGGCCCTCATAGGCTCCGTTGCTGTCAGGTGCGGCCTGCTCTGCAAGGAGGGAGTGTTTCCTGGAGTGAACTTGTGACCTGTGCAAAATGAATTCACCAGAGGACCATTTAGTAGGTGACTTTCATTGCCCAGAATGCCAGCCCGGTGTCCAGGAAGATGGAACCTTGTCATGGGGTAAGTGGCTTTTCCCAAGAGCAGGGGTGCTTTCATGGAGGGCTCTGGCAAGCAGAGCACTGGAGTTCGCAAGGTGGATGGGGGTGGACGGGGTGGGCCCGGGGTTGGGGTGGTGTGGCCAGGCCCTGTGGTCAGGGCAAATCACGAACATTCTGTGCATGCCCCAAAGTGTTGGGGAGAGTTTTCTGGAGTCTCAGGCTAAATCCTGAGTTGTGCGTCATTGTTTGCACAGTCCTGTCAATCAGCGGCAACAGCAGAAAGGACAATGGTGCTGGCTTAAGGCCACCAGTTCTCCAGCAGTGAAGGTGTTTCACACTTGTCTCTTATTCACACCGTCTCTTACTCACACCGTCTCTTATTCACTGTCACTGTCTTCCCGTTCATCATCGATTTGCTCGGCGGCACCAGTAACATCTCCATATGACCTGTCTCATGCAAGTAAAGCCCAAGGGCACCTGTTTGCTCCAGGAACATAAAGAGCCTTAAACCATTCCATCAGGTCATGGGAATGAGGTCTATAATTGTTACTAGTATCTGGCATATCAAATACGACATGGGTAGCTTGCCAGGCTCTGCCGTGCAGGTAGCATACTCTTGTAGTCATCTCAAAATCCAGTATTTATTGATGAACCGCGGGGCTGCGTGAGCCGGGTTGTGATAGGCTGGTCTGCTGGGTGGAGTTCTGATGAGGGGGGAAGTCGGATGTGGAAAATGGAGGTCCTCATGGAGTGGAGGGTCGTCTGGCTTTTTGTGAGGCTCTGCTGGGGTGGTGGGCCAGGACTAGAAACTGCCATCCTTCCCAGGCTCCTCATGAGCGGCTGGGCATAGTGAGGAGCCAGTAGCAGCTCTGCCCCATGTCTGTCTCTCTTATTCACACATGCCTCTTACAGCGTGGGACAGACTTTTCATATCACTATTCTATAGGCAAAGAAATAAGACTTCCAATAGGTTAGGTCTAACATTCAGCATATAATGAACTGAATGTGTGGTTCAGTCATTTCTTCAGCACATATTTATGTTCCAGAGACAGTTCTAAATACAGGAGAAAATAAGCGGGACCCCCTTTATTTTTTAGGTTCCCCCCAGTGCTGCTCAGGAGGCCTAGAAGACTGTCCCAGTGATTATTTTTTCATTTTTGGCCTCACCCAGCTGTGCCTGGGACTTTCTCTTGACTCTGTACTCAGGAATCACTCCTGGTGGTGCTCAGAGGACCATATGCAGTGCTGGGGATCGAGGTAGGGCTGGGCATTTGCAGTCAAAAGTCGTCACCCCTGGACTGTCTCTCTGGCTGCATGGGCCCAGTGGCTTTTGCCAACTGGGCTGGTGGGTCAGTGTAAAGGGCCTGGGGATGCAGCGCCCCCTGGACCCAGCAGTGCTGGGGGTTACTTGGGCCACCCTGGGTATGCTGGGGGTCCCCAGGGTGGCACCTGGGGGGACCAGGTGGCACCCAGGATCAAACGGGGGTCAGCTGCATGCAAAGCATGTGCCTCTCTCCCCCAGCGGTATAATCTCCCTAGCCCTATGAACAACCTTTCTTTGCGTGAAGAGGGAACAGTAGATGATGGAAAGTGTCGTAGAGAAAAATAAAGCAGGATAAGGGAGACAGAAGGCGTTTTTGTGGGTGATCACTCTATTTAATGCAGGAGAAGGTCAGGAGAGTCACTCTAACAAAGTGACATTTAAGTCGACCGTGGCGGGGAATGCCAAATCACTGCATGTAGCTTCCACGGTCAGCAGAAGCAGGTTCCAGTGCAGTGAGTGTGCTTGTGACTGTGGCCAGGAGACGAGAGTGCCCAGGGCAGGAAGGGCGAAGGTGTGGGAGGGGGTCAGAGGAGGCAGATGGGCAGCCAGGTCATGGGAGGGTGAAGGAAGGCCATGGAAGGCTGCTCTTGTCTGGGACTGGAAGGTCTTCGGCGCTTACTGCGAGTGCTGTGAACACCTCTGGAGAATTCTGATGTCACTGACATTGTCAGAGGTATAGTTTTCCCCGAGGGGAGCCAAACACTGAGGAAACATTTATTATAGGAGGTTCCAAGCTAGAACAGTTGCGGAGCTTGTGATATGAAACACAGACTATCGACTCTCCCTGAGTGGGAGGGTTAAGTGTGGGGTCCCAGAGCAAGGAGTCCAGACATTTCTTTTGATTGATGATGTCATTTTGATTGACTTAGTTCAGCAGATGACTGGATCCATGATGTTATCAACTCTGGATTCTAGAGCTATCGTCTGGAAAGAAGATTGTATTTCTAACCAGCTATGGTGGAAGACAATTGTGATAGTATGGGAGTTTCCCCAGTGATAGGTTCATGGGAAAGAACATGGTCTATTGATTAGGCAAGGGACAAGAAGCTGGTATTGCCTTGTTGAGACCTGAGCGAGCTGAAGAATCTCTAATTCATGCTCTCCCTTTGGCATGTGGAGGCTTGATTTTTGAGACCCCACGTCTTCAAAGGGGATGTGTGATAAGGACAGAAGTGAAAAGAACCATTATGGGTTATTGTGTTGGCCCAAGGACAAGATCATGCTACATGGGACGAGGGCGGGAATGTCAGAGGGAGTGAAATGCTCAACGGCAGAGGATACGGGATTTGCTGATGGGGTGGAAATGGGACACGAGAAAAGGTGGGAGGTCAAGAATAATGCTGAGAAATAGAAGGGGCGTTGTGGTCAGAGCCTGAGTCAGCAATGGCTGTAGGGAGGGGAGCCACCAGTGGCAGGCAGGGCGCGTCAAGAACCTGGTTCTGGACAAGGTAAGTTGAAGAACCCTGTTAGACACCCCCACAGTGAGACTAAGTAGACAGGCATTGTTTGTATGCGAGTCTGGGCGCGGGGATCAATGAGATCTGGGATGGGCATGACCAATTTGGGATCCCTACGGTAGGCTCCATGTAGATCCTTAGAGTAGAGCTGTGAAGCAGATGAGATCACAATGAAATGAGTGTAAATATGCAAAGGGGCCAGAACCCGGCGCTGGGTCTGAACCTGGCATGGAGCTTGAAGTCATTCAGAAAGGCATCAACTGATCTGTGAGCTCGTGGCCAGCAGCGGTCCGGGAGGCAGTGAGGGGGTGTAGGGGTCTGCCTGCCGTCCCTCAACGCCAGGAGCTCTGATGGAGGCGGAGGGGTGAGTGAGGGGTGGGAGCTTCCCTGACTCCGCCTCTAGGGCCACTGATAGGATGATTGTGTGGGAGAGAAAAAGCACATCCTGGGTGCGTGGAAGGAATAAAGTATGACCCAGGTAAGGTGTTTCTGGGAGGCTGTGGGAAGCGTTTAGAATGTTCGGAAAAGAGTTTGAGATGAAGGATGTTGTGGGTGCCTCCACAAATTCAGAGGATGCATTGGGAGAATGTCCAGAGTGAACTGGATGAAGGGGGTGCTGGGGTGGGGACTGGGGTCTGAAGGACCCCTCAACACTCAGAGGCTGGCGATGATTCATCCCCATGCCTGAGTGGCAGTGACTTTGTCGAGGTTGGTCATGCTGGTGGTGGGAGGGAAGGGAAGCCATGTGGGGCTCCCCCAGCAAGCGCAGAGACTTCTGGGGGCTCTTCTGGTACCGTTGCATGAAGGGGGGGGAGGGGAGGTGGGTGCAAGAGGACAGTTGCCCTTTGGGTACGGGGAAGGTTGCTGGGTGCTCTCATCCTCTAGCTTCCGTCTAGGGGAGGGGAATAACTGCCCCATCTTCCTGCCCCAACCACGGCAGGGAAATGAGTTGCCAGCAAACAGTTCTGGGAACTGCCCTTTACACCAGCAGCGCTCAGGCTTACTTAGCCAGCTGTCCCCTTTCCAGAAAAAAAGAATCACTCCGTGCCTCAGTCCAGAACCTCCTCTCTCTCTTTTAAGTAAACAGAGAATGCTCCCCCATTCATTCCAAGATCCCCAAGATCGATCCAGCATGTATCACTTTGAGCCCCTAGAATGAGCAGCTGGTTGGGGATCATCCCATATTGCAGCTTGAGAGATCCCCAGGCTGAGCTCCTGAGAGTGCAGTGTCCATCAGTCCCCAGATAACGCCCCCTGAGACCCTTTACCCAGCACCAGGTCCCTCCTGAAACCGGATCCTTCTTCCATTCTCCTCCGTCAAACCCTTCCACCAGGCCCTCCCCTGCTCTAATTCCCATGACCTTTCCTGGATGCTCTCCCCGCTCTAAGGAACAGGCCACCTGAGGACCCCCGAGCACCACCCTTCCCCTGCAGCTGTCTCCAGGAGGAGGCTTCTGATCTCAGGCCCGTGGGACCCAACTGAAAGAACTCTCTCTCTCTCTCTCTTCCTCTCTCTCTTTCTCCCCCTCCCCTTTGCTGTCTCAGATTCCTGTGGTTCTTACTTCAAAGGCCTCAGCCCTTCTGAAGTGCATCATCTGAGGTGACCACCTGCCACCTCATTTGTTGCTGTCACTCACTGACCCTGGTCCTGGGTGCCTGCGGCACCTGCTTGACTGTTTTCCCTGCCAAGAGAACAGCACCAGTGAGTGTGTGGGAGGCCGTCCACTCTCCTGGAGTTGTTTTCTTGTTGTTGTTGTTGTTGTTGTTGTTCTTCTTCTTCTTCTTCTTCTTCTTCTTCGCCATCGTCATTGTCGTCATCGTCGTCGTTGTCTTCGTCTTCTCCTTCTCCATTGTCTCCGTCGTTTACGTCATCTCTGTTGTCTCTGTCGCTTCCGCCTCCGCCTCTGCCTCCTCCTCCTCCTCCTCCTCCTCCTCCTTCATTGAATCATCATGACATAGACCATTACAAAGCTGTTTATGATTGGGTTCAGTCATAGTGTTCCAATACCCATCCTTCCACCAGTGCACATTTCCCACCACCAGTGTTCTTAGCCAAGAAAACTCTTGGCTGGGGACACTGGTGGTTTATATTCCCCCAAGAAACTCTAAGTTTCCTTCCCTCCTCTTTCTTTCTTTCTTTCTTTCTTTCTTTTCTTTCTTTCTTTCTTTCTTTCTTTCTTTCTTTCTTTCTTTCTTTTCTTTCTTTCTTTCTTTCTTTCTTTCTTTCTTTCTTTCTTTCTTTTCTTTCTTTCTTTCTTTTCTTTCTTTCTTTCTTTCTTTCTTCCTTCCTTCCTTCCTTCCTTCCTTCCTTCCTTCCTTCCTTCCTTCCTTCTCCTTCCTTCCTTCCTTCCTTCCTTCCCTTCCTTCCTTCCTTCCTTCCTTCCTTCCTTCCTTCCTTCCTTCCTTCCTTCCTTCCTTCCTTCCTTTCTTTCTTTCTTTCTTTCTTTCTGTCTGTCTTTTGGGGTCATAGTCAGCAATGCTCAGGGGTTACTCCTGACTCTGTACTCAAGAATTACCCTGGCAGTGCTTGGGGGGGTGCCGAGGATCGAGACCTGGGTCTGCCACAGGCAAGACAAACACCCTCCCTGCTGTGCAATTGCTCTGGCTTATGCAGTTTCTAAACCAGTGCAACACAGGCCATATTATCATTCTCATTTCATGCAGGTGTAACTAGGGTGCAGGCACAAGTCTGCTTTGTCTAGGGTTAAACAGATCGTGCTACTCAGGGATGGAAAGAGCCGGCTCTGGGGTGTGTGCTAGAGTGCCAGACGGAGCTGCCTCCCCTGGGATGTTCTTGGCAACCTGCACGCTGTGCAGACCCTTCGAACCTGGCCTCTCCCCCCCCTCTCCTGTACTCACAGCTACAAACTTCTCTTTCATTATAGAAGTGGTGTTTCAAAGTGGTGATCTTAAATTTTCCTGTCTCTGGTCTCACCTCCTGTCTTTCCAAGGCTTGTAATATTCCTGCCTGTGTAATTCCTCTGTCTCATGGAACCCTCAACTCCAGCACCACTGCTCCTGCACTATGATCTAATTGATGTATCAACACCCCCTCCTTAAGTGCTCACTTTCTTCCAGTGAATGATGGTCACCAGCTGGAATACTTTAATGATCTGCGCTCCGTAATAAATCACCCAAACTTCCATGGTTCAGAACCTCAACGGTTTCTCTGATTCCCAGTTCTGTGGAGACACATTAGCAATGCTGGGGCCAATGGTTCTGCTCCAGGAGTCTTCAGCAGGCTTCTCCCATAAGGAAGATGGTGACTGAGTTTGGAGCAACAGATACGACTTTACTCAGGTTTCTGGAGCTTTGGTGCTGATGTTGGGGGGTCTCTATCTGCTCCCCTCCTTTCTAAGTTACTGGGTTCCCCTAGTGTCTATTCTAGAATTCTTTACATGGCTTCTAGATCTAAAAAAAATCACTTTTTTAACGAGCAAAGTTAGAAGCTGCAGGCTTCAGAAGTTACCCAGCCTTGCTTCTGTTGCATTCTAATCCTTAAAAAAGATATCTGGTGAGCCCATATCCAAAGGGAGGGAAGTAGGCTCTGGGTGTGGCAAGACCACAATTCCAGTATGTGTTGAATAGGGGTATTGTTGCTTTCATCTTTAGAAACACAGACCAATTGTCACACAACACACAGTGTCCCCTTTGCAAGTGCTGTACCTTCCTCATCTTCTCCAACTTCCTCTCTGCTTGGTAACATTCCCAATCCAGTCAGGCCCAACTAGTGATGAGCTCCATGCTTGCACCTGAAGAGCTGAATGTTCCTGGTGAAAAATCACACAATTTCTAACTAGTCTCATATACATATGAGTGTGGATGTCTGTTGGTTTCTGAGACAAATTTAACAGCTTTCTGGCCATTCACCTTCCCTCTTGCTAGCAGGATCCTTTTTACTTTAGGTTTTTGGGTGTACCCAGATGTGCTCAGGGCTTACTCCAGGCTCTGTACTTAGGGGTCACTCCTGATGAGGCTTGATAGACTATATCGGATGTGGGGAGATTTAACTTGCATAAGTCTTGTGCAAAGCTAACACCTTATTCACTGTAGTGTCTTTCTGACATTCCTCTTTTATTAAATACCCAACATATATTGTCCAGCCCACAGCAGGGGCCAAATCCACTCACATCTTATGAAGCGCAGCGATCAAAGGAGAGGCGCATCATTTCCCCATCATGCTACCTGTTAATTTACACAAGGCAGTGCCCACACCCTGCCTTCCATTCTGTTGAAAGGAAAAAGCATCCCTGAGCCCATCCAATGGGGAGTATGTCCACTGGTGCGTGCATTTCCCACCCTCTCTCACCTAAAGACTCCCGGTATTTTCTTTTCTTCCCTAGCATCATCAATTTGCCCTGTTCTCTGGGATATCTTGCTTCCATTTTACTCTCTTCTTGATCATGGCTAATCCCATGGCTCTAAATGCAATCCATTCTCAATGATCCTCAGTTTTTATCTCAAGAGAAGGCTTTTCTCCTGAGCCTCAGATCTATATATTCCACTATACACCTCATGTCTCCACTTGAATATCTAATAGCCACTTCAAAATTAACACCACTAAAACAGAATAATGAATTTTATCTCCTATTCCTACCCTACATTGCTGTTTCTCTTGTTCCCACTTGAGCTAAGACATCCCTGATCATGCAGATTTTCATGACAAATACCTGATAGTCCTAGTAGATTTCTCAATTTCTGTAGACTCCATGTTTCTCTCTATCCATCAATCGACTCACTCTCACCCAAGTACACTCCCACTCACCCTCCACCATCACCCAATATCTTTCCATTCATTTATTTCAAGTCCTTCCATTTTAGTATCCTCCAAGTATTCTGAATCTGTCTACCCATCTGCTCTCACCTTTATCCACACCCTACTAATTCCCCACCTTGCCTTCACTGGAGCTTATTTTATTAGCAATTTGTCAAAGACATTGCAGTATGTTAAAACCACAGCTTACAGTGCCAGACTCTACAGCTCAGATGACAGAGTGATTAAAATGGGGAGTCAACTTATTAAAGTGAATGTAAAACAATTTCCTTTTCTCAAAATTCTTTCATGACTTCAGAGTGGAACGAGATCAAAATTTATCTTGGCTTCAGAGGGTTCAGTCAGATCCCAACCCATGACAGACTCTGAACTCAATGTTTACTGTCACCCCCTTTCCTACTTCATTCTAAATGACTGACCTTCATTCTAGCCCAAGACTACCCCAAGTAATGCTGACTGGTCCAGCCTTTTTGGAAAGCAATATGAACATTCCTACCCTGTGGATATTGAAAACAATATGGACATTGAGCTCCCCTTTGACCCAGAAATACCAGTCTTGGGAATATACCCTGGGGGGCTCAAAAACACACAGCAGAAACACCATCTGTACTTCTATGTTTATCGCAGCACTATTCACAATGACCAGAATCTGGAAACAACCTGAGTGCCCGAGAACAGATGACTGGATAAAGAAATTATGGTACATCTTCACAATGGAATACTATGCAGCTGTTAGGAAAAATGAGTCATGAATTTGCCTATAAATGGATGGACATGAAGAGCATCATTCTGAGTGAAATTAGTCAGAAGGAAAAGGACAGATATACAATGACAGTATTCATTTGTAGGATATAAAAATAGTATGAGATTAATATCCAAGGCCAGGCAAAATGGGCAGGAGGGCTTGTCAATGGTTGGGATCTATCACAAGTGTGTGGGGAGACAGAGGTTAGGTAGGATAGAGAAGGGACTAACTAGTGTGCCAATAATTATTGGAAATGGTAATGCCAAACTAGAACTGAGTATTGAAAATAGGTAAAGAGATATACATGATGACCCCTCAGTGTACTGCAGATCACAATGCACAAAGAAGAAAGTTTGAGAGCTTGAGTGCTTGAGAGCAAGTGAGAGAGAGAGAGAGAGAAAGAGAGAGAGAGAGTGTGTGTGTAAGGCTGGGGTGATGGAGGGAATCTGGGACATCAGTGCTGAGAAATGGTCACTGGTGGAGGGATGGGTGCTGGAACACTGTATGACTAAAACCCAATCATTAGCAACTTTGTAATTGTCTGTCTCATGCTGATATAAGAGAATTAAAAGAAAGAGTACCCCGAGTGTCTTCCAGTCGTAGCTTTGAATATTTCACCTCTTGCAAACATTCTGCCTGACTACTTTCTTATTCTTCATATCTCACTCAATAATGTGCTCTATAAATATTGACTATTTTTGCTTATTGAGTAATACAGGTGATTCAAATGTATGAAAAACATCCAAATAGCATCAAGGCATAGATGAAAAGTAAAATCATTATTATTTTCTGAGCCTAGGACTTCCATCTCCTGGTTCTACCTCAGGAAGAAAGTTGGTTTTGAAAGTTAGAGAATTTAGCACATTAACCATTCCTCTTTACTTCGCTTTTAAATGGTGTATAAGTCTTTAAGATGTTTTCTTTCAAGCTACTGCTATAATTACAAGGAACATACGTTTGCCCTGTTTCTTGGGTACCTATTTTGTATAAGGAGAAGACATTCACCCCCCACTCACTTCCTTTTCTGTCTCTCTGGCCCCTCCCTCTCCGTTTTGGTCATTACTTTTAAATGATCAAGGTTTATTGCATTTACATTCTGATCTGCAACTATAATTAAGTCTTCTGTGCTTCAAAGATAGGTTAGTTTCTTAAAATCAAATACCATTAAATTGCAATTGGAAATTATGATTATGTAAATATTATTCAGTAGAGAACCCAGTAGTTTGATTAGACTTCCAGAGAAGAAAAAATATCCTAAACTATGAAACCCATGGCACTCATAGGAAGAAATCTAATCTTCAAGGTCAAATGAATTCAGTTTTCCACTTCATATTCCTTCCTTGCTGCATAAAATCACCCTGCATTTGAATTGGCTTGATTTGACATAGGACATTCTCGATAGTTTTGTTATGTCTTTCCCAAGTCTCCCACTGCCTCTCTCTTTTGCTTGTTGATAGGAAAGTTATAAGAACTAAACCATTTTAGAGAAGGTTCTGAAGACCAGAAACTAAATATTTTGCTTGATCACACCCAATATTCACCATGACCCTATGAAAAAGTATTTTTTATGTCTTCTTTTCAAGCAAGAAAACTGAAAAACAAAACACAAAACATGCTCCCAAGCCAAAGAGAATTTCGGCGACTTCCCAAGACTGTAGATATAGTTTGTAATTTGAACCCAGTAATCACATTGTGATCTCACTTAGAAAGCAGACTAAGCTTTTTGATTATACTGTTGTTGTAGTGAGTCTATATTTAAAAAAATAAGATAATATTTTGGGGGGCAGACTCAGATACATGGGCAGAGCTGCTACTGGCTCTCCCTGTGCTCAGCTGATCATCAGGCAACCGAGAAGGAAGGCGGGTTCTAACCCTGGCCCACTATCCCAATAGAGCCTCGCAAAAGAGAGAGGAATCCCCACACATGAGGGCAGTCATTTTCAACATCCGGATTCCACAGCTCGTCAGAGCTCCACTCCAAAAGAAAAGCCGATCTCTCTCCATTGCATATGGCTGCTTTGCAGTTGCGTGGTTCATCAGTAAATGCATGAGATGAGAGCCTACTACTGAGAGTATAACACACGCACAGCAGAGCCTGGCAAGCTACCCGTGTCGTATTTGATATGCCAAAACCAGTAACAGTTATAGACCTCATTCCCATGACCTGAAGGAATGGTCTGAGGCTCTTCATTCCTGGAGTGAGCAGATGCCCTTGAGCTACAATAGCCTGCAACAGGACGTATGAGCTGTTACTTTTGTCCGCTTGAACAAATCAATGAACAACAGAAAGACAAGTCATACAAGTGATTTTGGGGGCAGGGAAATCCTGATTACTTGTTTAACCACCATCTCTACAGTACTTTATTTTGCTTCTGCTTTGGGTCATACACCTTCCTCTTTCTGTGGTCTCATTTGGGCTTTTGCTGTTATACAACAACAAACATCTTTTCCAGAAAGTAAGATTGAGTCCTGTGCGCTTACAAAGCCTTTGGCGTTGCATCGCCCCCACACTTGATTGATAATTCGGCTAGTTACAGAATTTAGGTTAGAAATATTCTGTCAGATGCTTGCCAGCACCCAGTATGGTGGAAGAGAAATCCTAGGCTGGCTTAGGACAGAGATATTTCTCCCTCTGGAAGTTTTATGAGCTTCTTTATCAGTCCTGTTTTAAAATTCCATGAGAATATGTTTAGCTTGTGGGTCTTTCTGTTTAGAATAGGTGTTATCCACAAAGTGTGCTTGTCTCTACTCTGACTTTTTAATTATTTATTTGACAATTTCCTTCCTCCCAATTCTTTCATTTTATTACCTTAGGAGCTCCAGAAGTCGAATTGGTGTCGACATTTCTACACTGGAGCGAGGTTTAACAGGTTGCTTAAGTTTGTTATGTTCAACATTCTCCTTTAAAAAAGTTCTTCCCTTTTCCTTTCTTTTAATTTACAACATTTCTTTAACCGTCACATAGCCTTCTGGTGACGTTCCTCGAGGCAAGTATGTATTCGGTTTCCAAAAGGTTGTAGTGGACCATGTTTAGTTTTCTTGTCTGCTTTGGATGAGCAAAGTCTTCCAGAACCCCTGTATGAAGCTGACTTACCACTTGCTGTTATTTACCTTAGAGCTTATTTGATGTTGTTGGTTTCTCTCAAATGTTCGTTCAGCCTTGGCTTCTGTTCCCTATTTGCAATATTTTTTTTAATTTCCTAATGTGAGTTAGAGGGTAAATTTAATCTTGAGCTGGGTAGACCTGTTTCTATATCATATCTCACTATCCTTCCTTATAAAAACATATCTCTGAGCTGGTCATATCCTGGGGAAATTCATACTACTTGTTCCACACATCTGAATCTATGTATTTTTTTCTCACACAAAATCATAAAAAGGCAAGTATGGTTATGTTTTAGGGAAAGGGAACCATAAAGAGTCTCGAGGAACTTGAGAGAAAAATGGGAAGAAGTGGGGCTCCTGCCTCATGTGGTGGCCTCTCTCAGAGGGGCATTTAGTGTGGCTGATCACGTATGAGGGAACACTGCAGAGGTTTTGTTTTGTTGTTTTATAAAGACTAATTTTGAAAGGTTCGCAGCAACATTGAGGAGACAGTTCATAGGTTTCCCAGTGGTCCCTTTCTTCCACCAAAGCATTGCCTCCCCCATCATGAACATCCATCATCAGAGGATTTGCTATCATTGATGAATATGCATTGACACAGAACCGTCTAAGGTTTCTAGTTCATGTTTCTCTTGGTGATGTATTCCTGTGGGTTTGAACAAATGTACGATGAGAAGGATCCATTGTTATTATATCACACAAAGTCATGTTAGTACTCTGCTTCCCATTCCTCATTCCCCACTTCTGGATACCATAATCTTTTTATCTTCTGGATAAAAATCTTTCTCTATAGATAAAATGTTTTTGTCATCCTGTTGTAGAATGGCACATTGCTAAAATCATATGCTTGTCTGTCTATCCATCTATCTATTTATTCATCGATCCACCCATCCATACACCCACCCACCCACCCACCCATCCATCCATCATCCATCCATCCATCCATCCATCCATCCATCCATCCATCCATCCATCCATCCATCCATCCATCCATCCATCCATCTCTCTCTCTCTTTTTTTTTTTGCTTTTTGGGTCACACCCAGCAATGCTCAGGGGTTTCTCCTGGCTCTGCACTCAGGAATTACTTCTGGCAGTGCTCGGGGGACCATATGGGATGCCGGAGATCGAAACCTGGCTGGCATGAGCCGGCCCGTGCAAAAGCAAACACCCTACCCGCTGGGCTATCACTCCGGCCCCTCTCTCTATTTTTTTAAATTTCATTATACCACCCTGAGATATACAATTACAAAGTTGTTCATGACTGGGTTTTAGTCATATAGTGTTCCAGCACCCATCTCTCCACCAGTGCATATTTCCCATCACCAATATTCCCAGATTCCCTCCCCCTCCCCCAACCTCTCTCTTTCTCTCTCTTTCTCTCTCTGTGTGTTTTTCTCCCTTATCTTACACATTATGGCTTGCCATACATACATTAGGGGTTATCATGTATATCCGTTTGTCTACATTCAATGCTCAGTTCTAGTCTGGTGTTATCATCTCCAACTATTAGTATAACATTGGTGTTTATTTATATCCCACAAATGAATACAGTCATTCTATATCTGTCTTTTTTATTTCTGACTAATTTTACTAAGCATGATAATCTCCATGTCCATCCATTTGTAGGCGAATTTCATGACTTTGTTTTTACTGACATCAGTCAGCCTCATTTATTAATTTACTTATTAAACCTCTAAGGATTAGGGTTTCTATTTTTATCCATTAGTATATACTTATTTATTTCAGGTGTATAGAAAAGAAGACTTCTTATATTTACTTATTAAAATCAGACATGTTTTAAAGTTTGAATTAAAATATTTAAATTTTCATTTTGTTTGTTTAGTCTTTCTTTGGGGTCTCCCAGGCAGTGCTCAGGAGACTAGAGATTCTCACCTGTGATTTTTGTCAACTGTGTTCCGGCGCAAGGGTCCAATGAGGTGGTACTGTCTCAGCTCTGCGATACTGGGGAGTCCAGCCCTGCACACCAAGCGTGCCCTAACCACTGTATTTTCTCCAAACCCTGAGTTTTACTTTTTGTTTTTCCTCCCAAGCAGTGCTCAGGAGGCCAGGGTGGGTGGAACAGAAGAGATTCTCGGTCAGCTGAGGCCTGGGTTCATGAGGCCTGGGTTCTTTTGAGGTCAGGAGGATGTGGTCTCACTTAGGCTGTTTAGGGTAATTATTTCTAACATAAAGAAGTTTAAAGTTATTTGTCCACTTGACAATAATCTGCCTTCCTTTCAAGTTTGTTTCCTTAGCAGTTTTAAAATTTAATCCTAAACCCGGAAGTAGAGTTTACTTCAAATATTATCTAGAAATTCAATTTGATTATTTTGCTAAGCCAATGGCCAGTTGTAGTAACACCATCCAGCCTGCAGTTTTATTTATTCACCCAGCTGATGTGTTGCTTTCGAGTGTGCTGAGTTTTCATGTAAAGTAGAATGTTTCTAGAGTGCTAATTCTTTCCTAGCTCTGTATTTGTTAATGATTATTCTAATTCTATTTTTCTGCTATTTTCCTATCTGTAGCAATAAAACTGTCAATGACTTGTCTTTTGAAGAAAGTCTTTTTTTCCTGCCACACCTAGTGAACACTCGTGGCAGGGCTCAGGTGACCGAATCTGGTGCCAGGGATCAAGCCTGCATGATACATGTGCAAGGCTAGCGGGTGCCTTCGCCGAGGACTGTCTTTCCAGACCCCCTTTTCTGAAGAAATAAAAACTATTCTTGCCTACTTATTCTTTCTATGAATTTCAGAATAAGTTAATCAGGCTCTTTCCTGCCCCCAATCTACCAAGTCATGAAGTAGACAGGCTGTAAATTAATCTGAAGAGAACTAACATCTGTATTTAACCCAGGCGTCGCCTCTGCTTGAAATTCATCTTCTCATCGATTCAAATAACAAGTTTGTTCTCATATAACCTGCAAATTCGCTGCGGTATAATCTCTTTAATGCCTCCACCAGGGCAGGCTGAAGAGGGGCTTATCGAAAGTCCTGGGTGAGAAACCCCGAAACCTATCTTCTTGGTCCCAGTTGGGCTGTGATGGCTGCATGAAACTTCGGACGGAGGTATGTTAGGGGCTCTGCGACCCCTAACCCCCTGCGGCGCTTCTATCCAATTGGTTTCTACTGGAATCACAAAGCAAAGTTTGTCTGGCAAGATGTGGCCCGCGAAGGAAGGGGAAAGCGAGCCTGCAGCTCACTGCACCCCAAGGGGCGGGCCCCTGCAGGGGCTCTGAAGCTGTCTGACACCAGCCTTGGAGCTCAGTCACCAGGGAACACCGGGGCTGTGGATACCAGCTACTCTGCTCTGTTTACGATGTTTTCCAGTGTTTAGTGCTGTGATACAAACACATTTAGAACCACTCACAACCCCGCTGTTGTGGCTCTAAAGCCTGAGAGAGGACAGCCCCCATGGGAGAAGCTAAGAGGGTCTGTCCGGGGCACTCGTTTTGTAAAATGCCAGGACGGGAGACAAAAGCAGCAACAGCTTTGAAGGTTCCTGCCAAGCTCTTAAAAGCAATAGGATTAGGAGGAAGAGGAGGCTTCTAAGAACATGAACAAATGCTTGCACTTCCCCCCCATACACACACACACACACGCACACACACACACGCACCACACACACGCACACACATGGAGCCCACAAAACCTAAACAGAACCCTCTTCAGCTCACCATTAAGCAGAAAACAAGGGGCTGGCTTTTGCTGGAGCTCCTTAGTTCTATGGAAATTCTTTCGTATCAGAGTGATCCAGGCTAGAAGAGAACAACTCAGATCCGGGCCTCAGGTGTTCCAGAAGCTTCCCTAAGAAATGGGGCTCCATGTTCACATCATAAGTGGTTTAAATCTGTGCCACTTTCCTACTGCCTTTGAGACAATTCAGTTTCCAGAACAATGGAAGTGTCAGCTCAGCTGAGGGTGGCCAATAATAGCTCTCGTTTGGAGGAATATTTTTTGAAATTTCTCTCCCTCCCTCCCTCCCTCCTCCTCCCTCCCTCCTCTCTCTCTCCCTCCCTCCCTCTCCCCTCTCTCTGTATTGTGTCACACACACACAAACACACAGACACACACAGACAAGAATGAACTGGGGGATGCCAGAAAGCAAGCACTGAAAAAGAAGAGCCTAATATATGGGCAGATAAAAACACAGCACACACCGAAGGAATGTATTGTGGACATAAGCCATAAAAATGTTTTCAATTTCTTTTGGCGTGAAGATACAGTGTAAGAAACTAGTCAATTTCTGGAGTGTCACTGGAGGCAATTTGCATGCAGAATGTCTTTGCAGGATGGAAGATGCGATTCAGAGAACCCAGGGTCAGTTCCTGGGGATGTGGCCCCTACCCCCACCTTCAGCCAAACCACCAGCGGCCAGGAAGTTGGGGCTTGAGCTAGGGAAAAGGAATCCAAGAGACTGAGGGGCAGGTGCTGTCTCTTCTGCGACATTTCTGTAGTTTAAATTTAATTCCCACCCAGGGAGGTAACTTGGTTAGAGATTTCTGTTCTCTCCCGGAATCTTTCAACACACAGAGAATTTCAGGCTTCTCTCCCGGTTCGCAAAGCTCTTTCTTACAGCGAGACAGACCCAGATTCACGCTGCGTGTACACAGGGAGACCCGTCCCCATGTTGCTGTATAAATAGCAATTCCTTTACAGCTAGTTTGGGAAAGCAGTTAATGATATAGCCGAGGAGCGGGATTTCACAAGGACAAAAGAGCAAGGGAAATGCTAGGAAAAGTGACGGGGTCGGAGACAAGGGTAATAGGTCAAATTATACAAACCAGGCGGGTTTTCTCAACCTCATTGCAGACAAAAACATGACAGGTGCTTTTGCTTCAGAGTCCCTGGACCGGGTGGGTGCATGTCTCAGCCCCGATGCTCAGGTGACCGTGAGCGCGACCTGTCCCTCTGCTGACCATCCTCGTGACCACACCCCGCTTCTCAGGAGCAAATACCTCCCTGACCTCTGCTGAAATGAGCTGCCCCTTGGACTAGCTCTGCATCCTGGGGAGCCTCCCTGTAGATCCCCCTCTGTGGGTGCATCTCCCTGGGTGTTCGTGGGTGCCTCCCACTGGACCTCCCCACACCAGCCTGGTCTCCCCGCTGCTCTGTCCTTGGCACAGGATCAGCCTAGAAAAGGTGCCCAGGAAATCCTTCGTGACAAACGAGTGAGCGCCGTGGCTTTCCCAGACTGTGGCTCCCTCTCCACTCCCCTGCCGTCACCAGGCAAAGCCGCCAGCAGCTTGGTTTCCATCTGCCTCCTTTTTCACTTTCTTATTCCCTCTCTCCGCCCTGCCCATCTCCCCCTGCTCACTTGTGGCAACTCCTCCGGTTTCTTAGCCCTAGCCGCAGCACCCTCCCCTGTTGCGCTCGCAGGCAGCAGATGGGGAGAAGTCTCGGCTGAATACTGAATATCACCGACCATTGATGAGCTCATTTCAGAATTTTCTAAAATTATTCTTCACGGTTCCATGGCCAGGGAGGAAACAACCCTGGATTTTGGAGAGTTGGGCTGCGGCTGTCAGGTTTAAATCATTATTAAAGATACAAAGGGTTGCGCTGCCGGAAAGTTTGCTTTAGCAGGTGGGAATATACAACGAACAGTCCTCCCCTCACACAGGCCGAGCGAGAATCCCTTTGTGTGTGTGGCTGTGTAATTACGTGTCACTGTATCTAAATGTCAAATCTGGGAGAGCTTATCTCCCGTTAGACGTTTACAATCGCCTCTGCCTGGGGACTGCCAAGAGACCACTGGCCCTGGAAAGATCTCGAATGTTAATAGCGAGATCTTTTAATAGCTTGTGCCTACTCCCCTTCCCTTTTAAAACATGTTGGCAAATGTGTTTGAAGAGTGTTGTCATGCCCGGGGCAGAGACAAAGCGGTTTCTCATCCTTTACTCCTGGATTCAGAAGACAGGAATGGAGGGACTTCTTCAGAGACATGAGGGGAACCCTGGGCTAAGCCCAACCATTGGCTGTTAATATGCTCCAGCACTGATAACACAAACCTAGTTGAGTTCCCAGGGCAGGTAAACACAGCCACAGTACCTAGCAGATAACTACCTTCTCTTTCAGTGATTGCCATAGACGCTGGCTCTGGGCCAAGGACCTCTATCTCCACCTTGTCTTAACTCAAGAAAGACTGCAGTACGTCAAAGCTGCTCGCTGCAGGTGGGGAGTGGGGATGGCGTGGGCTCTCCCCCCCTCTTGTGTGTGTGTGTGTGTGTGTGTGTGTCTGTTGGTCACCTAGCAACGTGAGAACAGCAGCATCCTATGTGGTTCCCATTGCCAAATAATGAAAGGATGGTCACACTATTTTACATTAAAGAGCACAAGGACCATAAAGTCTACTGTGAATATAGGTGAGGGGTCTCCAGAAATCACCCTCCAGGGAGGGCAGCTCCATCCTCTTGATGGCTGAGCCAGAGCAGACAGAACAAGGGGCTCCCTTAGCTCAATAGGGGGCAAAACTGGCCAGGAAGCATAAGAGAGAGAGCGTCTGGCCAATGGAGAACAGAGGAGCTGCACCAGCCCATTCTTTTCTCATTAAACTTTACAACTCCTGGGGAGCAGAGACTGTGTTCTAAATACAGTTAGAGCACTGGCTTTACTGATTGCTAAATTATAGATACAGTCAATGGGCAGGTGGTTGATGGTACAGACCAGCTGCAGGAGAAGTTTGCAAGACATTTGTCCAAAAGAGCGATTATTCTGCCTCCTGAAAGTGTAATTTATCTCCCATGGGAAGGAAGGTATTGCTGCTGCTGCTGCTTCATCATCATCATCATCATCATCATCATCATCATCATCATCATCATCATCATCATCTTCTTCTTCTTCTTCATCTTTTTCTTCATAATCATCATTGTTTTCTTCTTCATCTTCATCTTTTTCTTCTCCTTCTCCTCTTCTCCTTCTCCTCCTCTTCCTTCTTTTCTTCTCCTTCTCCTTCTCTTCCTCCTCCTTCTCCTCCTTCTCTTCTCCTTCTCCTCCTTTTCCTCCTCCTCGTCCTCCTTCTTTGGCTAATACTGGTGGTTTAAAAATATTCACTGCTGAGTTTTGGGTAGTGCTTCCTTGGAGAGATGGGGGTCTTTCCTACCTCCGCGTGATTGTGGGTAGGCTGGTGACTAATTCGGCAAGCAGAGAATTGTATGAATTGGGCCCAAGAACTTCCCAGGCTGGTTCATGAACAGCTTTATCATTGCTTACCTGGACATTGCCACTAGGATCCCAGGACATGTGAGAAGTCTGACTTTCCTGAGGTGTATCCCAAGCACTTAGGACGTAGCTACTGGTCTCTGCTGATCCAGCCTTCCTGTCACCCCCTTGCTGCAGGCACCCACAGGCAAGCAAAGAAACTTCTGGGTAATTAGTCTTATGCTATTTTCTTCTGATGCCCCTGACATTGTGAAATATGCAGCCCTTCTTCTGGATCTGGTCTTACAGATTCAGGCCAAATTGGGGGGGCCACCAAATAGCTTTGAGAGACTGAGTTGTTCTGATTGTGTTCCTTCATTTTGCAAAGTCAAGATAAAAGCGCTTTTTCATCTTGAGTTTTTGTGAATATAAAATCATTCACTCTGAGTACTCTGAGAGAGTCTTTTTGTGGGTCAAGCACCATTCTCGGTGCTAGGGAAAGAAAGAACTTAGTAAAACAGATGAGCTTCTGGACCGCATGCATCCAGGTGCCTGGATTCATTTGAAGGGGACGTGATGAAGGAGCAGCCAAATAAAATCATTTCAGAGAGTGTGAGAGCCGGGCTGGCGGCACAGAGAGGGCGCACAGCAGCCACCTGTGCCGGGCACTCGATAAGCAATCAGGGATGACGTCTCTTACTTTCCTTCTGAGAGAAATCAAATGACTGCTAGATAAAGGGAGGGAGCAGGAGAGCCGAGGGACGCAGACAGACACAGGCTATTCACCCTCCACTGCCAGCCTTGAGGTTAGAGCGGTCGAGGTCTATTCTTCACCAGTTAGAATCTCTCTCCTTTCCTCTTCTATGTCAGCTTCCATGTCAGTCTTGAGATCTTGCAAACGGAGGAGAGAGCAGTGACTGGTTCAGGCTCCATGCGAAGGGCACGTGGCCTCTGCCCTAACCTTGGATCCAGCGTTATGGGACATGCCCCAGGGAGGTGACCAATGTACCTGGGTTCTTCTCAAGACAGTCCTGCCGCCTGACTCAGCAGGGGAACACAGGCCCTAGAGTCCACACACCCAGGGTGAGGGTAGAGGGTGGCCTGTGTGCTCTGGGAGGTGGTGGAGATGTTGGATGCACCAGCAGTGGGCACCCGGAGGGCTGCCTGCGGTGGGGGGTGAGCAACTGGCTCACTCAAAATGACGAGGCATTGGAGATAGTAAGGCAGTTAAGACATTTGCCTTGCATGTGGCTGACCTGAGTTCGATCCTCTGCACCCCATCTGGTTCTCTAAGCCCTGCCGGGAGTAATCTCTAAGTTCGAGCCAGGAGAATGCCCTGAGCACCGCCAGGTATGATCGCAAAACAGAAAACCAAAAATAAATAAAATGAGAAGGAAATAGAAGTTCTGAAAACAAATCAGAACCATAACGCAGACCAATCCTTGGGAATAGAGGGTCACTGGGCACGGCTCTCCTAGCAATCTGAATTGAGCAATTCTGAATTGAGCTGAGAGCTCTGGCAGCCATGTGCTGGGTACCTGATTACCAAAGACCTCGGGGAGGCCACTGAGGCACGGAGCTGGCTCTTGGCTGACGGGATGCTTAAATGCTCTCCCAAGCAAAGGAAATAAATTTATGGGAATTTGAACACTTCAAGAAGGTTGTACTGAGCATAGAACCTGCATTTTGGAAACCCTGAGTACTTAAAAACACTATATATTATTTCTGTGCATAGTACAATAACCAAGATATGGATACAACCTAAATGCCCCAATATTAACAATGAACAGCTCGAGAAGTGGTGCCTGTGGAGCAATGGAATACTACGCAGCTGTATGACTGGAAGCAATCATGCAATTTGCCTCTATACAGACAGATCTAGGGGCATTATGCTGAGTGAAGTCAGCTGGAAGGAAAGAGTTAGATACCGAACATTCTCTCATATGTGAGACTTAAAGATACACAGTAAGGGGGCAGCAAATGGCCAAAGGCAACAGAACTAGTGTTGGTCCATAGAATTATTATGAAGGTGACGGGGTGTATGGGACTTTGGGGTCTAGGCAGAAGGAAGTGGGCACCTGGTAGTGGGCACGGTGCTGAAACAGTGTGTGCATGGAGCCATCATTAACAGCATGTAAATCAAAGTATCTCAATACTTTTTTTTAGTACACTTGGGAAGAGCTTGTTTTTAGAACCTAAATCTCTTCTGGACTTGGCGTCTCTGAAGAGTTTAGAGTTCAGCATTTTCTGTGCATTAATCTCGCCCTCCCCAATAAGTCTGAATTTGCTCTGAGTTTCACTGATTTTCTTCCACCCTGGAAATAGAGCTGTCTTCTGGGGAACTGACTTTGAGTGACTTTGAAAAAATTTTTTTTAACTAATGACCAGTTCTATTTGAGTCCCTGCTGGGCCTTGGGACACTTCTCTCTGCCTGGCTTACAGGAAGAACTGAGGATGGAAGGAACTGATTGAGCACCAGAGAGCCGGGAGCATGTCATAAACATGGCAAGTAGATTTCTCGCACAACTCCGAATGAATGAGTGTGTAAAAGGTGAAAGCAATGACCGTGCCAATTGACTCCTATTCAGCATTGATTGCCTTTTGTTTGCCACTGTCTGTCTTTTGAGTCTGGGAGATTTTTTTTTGTTGTTTTTTGGGCCACGCACACACACACACACACACACACACACACCTTTGCACAGGACATACTTGTTTTGTGCTGATGGGCTCAGAGGACTTTATATGTGCTGAGGATTGAACCCTGGTCAGCTGCGTGCAAGGCAAGCACCCTACCCACTGTACTGTAGCTCCAACCCTGAACCTGGGGCATTTTATGTTCAAACTATCACCAACATAAGCAAGTGCAGGTTCTGTGCCAGATCTGGGATAGGGCAAGTTCCCATTCGTGATTTCATCTCATTGGTGCTCAAAGAGGAACTCTTGTTTTTATTTGCCTTTTTGATGCTCAGTTTGTTAATTTTTGCCTTTTCAGCATTTAGTTAATAATTTTAGGCTTAATATTCTACTAGTCACACGAGTCTTAAACTCAGAGAACCTAAATTAATGAGTTTGTGAGGCTGTTTCCCTTTCCAAACTAAGAAATTTTATTCATGAAACTCAAAGAACTAATTCTCACAAGTTCCATGTATCAAATCCACTCCAATGCTCTTAACACAGCCGAAAAGAGATATAATAGCCTTGTAAGCACAGACGAAACACACCGTCACAAGTGCTGACTTTGTTCTTCCACATACACTACGGATTCCGGTCCACAGCCACACCAACATCTTCATTCTCATTCTTGTTCTTATCCCTTCCCAGGGCAGTCACAAATGTCCCCCCCTCCTCCCTAACCCCCGGAAAGGCACTGGGTGCCCGGATGCACCAGCAGGCTCTTGGCTTAGACATGGGAAGTATTTTCAAAAGATATTTAAACTAGAGTTCTTGCCCATGGTTAGTGCTGGGCCCACTTTAAAAAAAATAATTAATTTTATTTTTTTGTTCACACCCGGCAATGCTCAGAGCTACTCCTCGCTCTACACTCAGGAATTATTCCTAGTGGTGCTGGGGGGACTATATGGTATGTCAGGAATTGAACCCCGGTCTGGCCACATGTAAGGCAAACGCCCCTCCCGCTGGACTATCCCTCTGTGCCCACTTTTTAATGCGCGTCTCTTCTAGTTTTGTAAGTTTAGGAGGTTTAGTGTTTGCTCTTTCTCCCTTGACCGCTGAATTTTGTTCAATATGAAAGTGACGCAGTGGACGTGCAGGTTCTAAAGCTTTGGACATTCTTATGCTTTTCTACTGTCTCATGATTACTGTCTAGTGCATGTAGATGATTAGAAATTACTTTCCCAAGGCTGAAGAGATACCACAGTGACTGGGGTGCTTGCCTTACATGAAGCTGACCCAGGTTCTGTCCCTAACATCCCATGTGGTCCCCCAAGCCCACCAGGAGTGAATCTTGAGCTCAGGGTGAGGGTAAGCCCCAAGCATAGCTGCATGTAGCCCCCAAACAAACAAAACCTGAACAAATGAAAAAGAAATTCTCTTCCCTGGGCAATAGGGTTGGTGATGTGACAGCAGTCCAACGGTTGAGACTGAAACACACAACGCCCCAGGGTTGGCACGTGGCATCGCAGTGTTTCCTCAGAACTGTCTGGGCAAGGAGCTGCCAAGACAGGTGTTTCCCTGTCTTCCATGATGGCCACTGCTGCAGAGCTTCTCCGTTCAGAGCTACTCTAGATGAGCTTGCTTCTTTGTGGTCGCTGAATCCCAGTTCAACTCTCCCCTTCACCCTTCGGTCCCCCACCTTGCTTACAGTTTCCCCAAGAAGATCCCTGCTCCCCCCCCCGCCCCACCCGCCACTGCCAATAAACCTGCATTTTTAGACTTTTCTTCTAGGGAGTCTACTGATACAACGGATTGTAGCCCATTCATGGTGAAGTCTAAAAAGCAGGTGGCCTCACTTGGTGGATGGAAAGTGACTCATTTCCAAGCCCAAGGACAGGGAAAGCTTGCATCCAGCTTGGGCTTCTGACTGTGTCCTCTCTGGAGCTCCGGAGGAGGGGCCTTCTCAAGCCTGGCTGTTGGGCACCTGAATGGCAGGATCAGGCCCCAAGATGTGGGTTGGGGTCCTCTGGGTTAATGTCTTTGAAAATGCTGACAGAGGAAAGGGACAGATACAGAATGATCCATGTGGGACGTCAAGGATACACAAACACAGCAAGGTAACAACAAAGGGCAAATAGCAGCACCGTGGGCGGAATTGATCCACATAATTGAGTTGGTGGGGGGGTGGGGATTGGCAGGAGGGAGGCGGGTAGAATGAGGTGGGTCACTGGTGATGAGCTCAGTGTTGGAATGAGGGGCAGCAAAACTGGCATTAACAGTAGGCAAAGCACAGTGTCCATCAGTAAACATTTTATTTATTTATTTGTTGAATTTTTATTTTTTTGGATCACACCCTGCAATGCTCAAGGGTTACTCCTGGCTTACTCCTGGCTCTGCACTCAGGAATTATTCCTGGCATTGCTCGGGGGGACCATATGGGATGTTGGGGATCAAACTCAGGTTGGCTGTGTGCAAGACAAACGCCCTCCCTGCTGTGCTATCACTCCAGCCCCAACATTTTTTTAAAAATATAGTTTAGGGGCTGGAGCATTAGTACAGCAGGGAGGGCATTTACCTTTCCCAAAGCCTACTTGAGGTTCAATCCCGGTATCCCATCTGGTCCCCCCAAGCACCATATGGGTGCAGAGTTAGGAGTAACCTCTAGCATCACCTGGTGTGACCCAAAAAAGAAAAGTAAAGAGACAACAAACTACTGAATTAAATAAAACACACAGAAAATCCTAATCCCAGAGTTCTCCCAACTCTCTAAGCCCTTCATTTCTCTCTGACAGCCAACAAAGGGTGCTCCAGCGGCACAGTAAGTTGTGGTCATCCTCCTGCAAGGGAAGGCAAGCACACCCCTCCTTGAAGGCAAGTAGAGGTCTTTGACTTGAAACACAAGCATGATCCATCCCGGCCATCTCCGAGCTCTCTCTCCTCTTCTCTAGGCCAGTCACTAGAGGTTAGCCACAGATCTCCTGGGTGGGGAAGGAGGAGAAAGGACCTGTTCAACATGTGGGCTCTGGAGCTGGAAGGCAGGAACAAGGAGTGCTGGCTCGGGTGCAAATGGGGTGAAGAGGAAGTACACAGCTGGTTAACAAGGGACTTGATGACCTGGGCACACTCTCCTAGAATGCGTTACTCAACACTTTGGCAAAGATCCTGGAGGATGTTTCCATGCTGCAAGCACATGGTCCTTAGTGGAAGTGATGGCTGATGTTAAATGAAATAGCAGTGCCAGCCAAGCATGGCCGATGATAGAGTGGTCAAGAACTCATAAATGTGAACCTGCTGGAGAGAACATGGCAAGTATAAACACATACCCCAACCCACCCCATTGCACGAGAAAGTTAAAAGCTCATTGTGAAGCTTTTTGTTAGTTGAGTTGTAGAGATGAGGGATGATATAGGTGAGGGGCGGGGCTTACTGAAAGCACAGGAGGATGATAGAGGTCAGGGGGGTGGACATAATGTTACAACCAGGTAAGACACAAGTAAAGAACAGCAAAGTTAAAATGGCAGCCAGCAGGCTGACGCTGAGAGCATGGAGGTGTCAGGAAAATGTGGCACCTCTCCAGGTGAGATGGAAGGACAGCCAACAAAGGATGCTCCCTCGGCACAACAGAATCTATCAAGGACAGACGATCAGAAGGCTGAGGTCAGCTCTTCCAATACAGACTCTACTTGCAATTTTTGAGACGTTTCATTCTGTTTTCCATAGAGGCCAAAACAGAAAACAGTCCTACCAACACGCGAATTCCTTTTCATCACAACTCTGCTAGCACTGATTGCTTCCAGGTTTTTTGATCTGGGCCATTCTCTCTGGTGTGAAGAGGTCGCCCATCACCATTTTGATCTGCCTTTCCCCTGATAATCATTGGTGATGAATCCTAATCTCTGTGTTTTCTTTGAGGAAGCATCTATTCATCTTCTCTCCCCTAATTTTGGACTAGTTATTTGTTGTTGCAGAAGTTTGTGAGTACTTTATATATCCTGCCTAAATGCTTTTAAAAGTTACAGCAGTGTGATTTACAAAGCTTTTCACAATACAGTTGTTTCAGGCATTCGTTGTTCCAACACCTACAGCAGTGTGACTGTCCCTCCGCCAATGTCTCCAATTTCCCATTGACCCCCTAAACTGTCCCGCCAATGTCTCCAATTTCCCACTGACCCCTAAACTGTCCCCTTAGCAGACACAAATGTACTTTTTTTGTATTTTTGTATTTTGTATTTTTATTGCTTGTTATGACACAAAGGCAAAATGGAATGATCGAAAAGGAATAAAAGTGGCGAAAGTCAGTTTGTGATAGTTGGTATCATGCACAAAAACCCTTTGTCTGAAGACTTACTGAGTTGGTGGTACTAGGTGAGCCCTTTGTTACTCTTCTCCTACTTGAGCTTGGCGATCCTCAGAGCTCTCCCAGCTGGTTTGCTGTACTCTTACTGGGCTGTCAGTTCTGTGAAAGTTGGAGGTGTTGTACTCCAGGAGCTGCGGAGTGGAACAGTTTAGTGGCTTGGTGGCTTGGTGAGGTTGGGTTGTGGACCTGTACCCTTTCTATGGGGGAAGATGTTGGTGTGGGTGCTTTAGTACAGCAGGGAGGGCGTTCCTGCAGGGGGAGTCTGCCCACTTCCATTCCCAGAAGGTCTCAGAGTTTTCAGGACACATCTACCCTGGTCATTTCAGCGTCTTGTCATTCTTTTCAACATTAGTTGTGCAGTTGGGCTGTTTCTATGCCAGAGGATGTTGGTGTGGGTGGGGCCGCTGGGCCTTCTCACGGGGTGGATTTCCTGGGTAAATACTTTTTGTCAGATGTAAATTTTGTCCTGTTCCGGGGCATATCTTTTATTTTATTTTTGGGCCACACCCAGCAGTGCTCTGGGCTTACTCCTAGCTCTGTACTCAGGGGTCAACCCTGGCGGTGCTTAGGGGTGCTAAGACTTGAACCTGGATTTGCTTTGTGCAAGGCAAGTACCTTACCCACTGTACTGTCTCTCTGGCCTTACGGATGTCTTGATTTTAGGCATCTTTCATAGTATGGTTGATTTTAAGTTTGATATAATCCCATTTGCTATGTTAGTCTATTTTAAAATTTGTCTTTGTGTGGTATGAAATAGAGTAGGGGTCTAGATTGATTTTATTTTCATGAAGCTTAACCAATTTCCCAGCGCCATTTGTTGAATAGGCTCCAGGGACACACAGTTATAAAGTGACAATTCATGCCTTGGCCAGGACTCAGAGACATGCTGGTGTATTTCTGGTTGGAATAAAACCCACAGGGACTGCTAGACTGCCGGCCCCAGGGTGCACCAGCGCCTGGCAGGAATCTGGCCAGTCGGAACTCTCTGCCCTTCACTTCTCCCTGTACTTGGGTCCCTGATGAGGGACACAGAGCCTAGAGAATTAAGAAGGACAGAAGAAGGGTGGACCACACTTCCTTTTGAAGGCGTATCTGACTTAGGGCAGGAAAAAGGTTTAATTTGAAAGGACTTCAAGTCTTGGGACAATCACATCGGAATAGGGATATTCTAATGATTGAACTCATGGCTGGCTTCATGATGAGAAGTAGCTGGTAGCATTTAAAAAATTACTGATGACTGACCATCAAACCATGAGACTGCCTTAGGTTTCCTTTTGCGTGGGGAAACACGAGCTAGTCAGAAAGAGCTGGAGTCGGAGGAGAAAATGATCAGGCTTTTTGTAGATTCTTTCACTTGGAGCTGATTCTTTTTTAATAGGCTTATATGAAAACATCAGAGGTAAAATGGAATAAGAAACACCCAAGAAAAATCAGGGATTTCAAAGGTGGATGAGTAAGTCAAACTCTTTCCCCACCCTCTCACTAACTAGAAGTGAACCATTTGCTTTCTGAATAAGGGGATATGCAGTGTCACGTGGTCTTGTGATGAACAAGGGCTAATCAGGCCATGAGTTACGGAGCTGGTGTACAGAACTCAGGAATAGCGGTGACAGCTGTGAAGACTGTAGGGTTGGCTTGTGGACCCTGTTCTTCCCGGCCACTGAAGGCTGGTGACTGTACTGCATGGCAGAGCCCTTCCCGGGCATCTGCAGTGGGGCTGAGTATCTGGGCTCTGGCAATTAGGGGATGGCAGAGTTGACTCCGCAGTCCTGGCCCGTCTGAGAATTGGTCGACTCCTCTCTGCTGCTGAGGTGAGATTTTTTCTAGACGGAGGCGAGTCGGAGGGTTTTCTGCACCTCGAGTGTTCTCAGAAGCAAGCCCAGCCATAGAAAGTCTGGGTTAAACTGCGGGGAAACTAGCTTGACTCCTATTTGGGAGAAGAATAAGGAAGAAAGGACAGAGAAGGAACCCGAAGGAATCTGCGCCAACCAAGGTCTCCGGGTGGAATCAATATTTCTTTAGATCTGTGTTTACTGAACAGAACAGCGAATAAATAAGGCAAGACTTACAAAAGGACTTAAAGAACTCTACCTTGAGGTTGCATGAAACACACTTTTAAAAGTCAATAACAGACAAAGATAAATGTGCAAAATTGTACCATTTTCACAACAGCAATAGTCCTACGTGTCCAGCATACGACAGGAAAAGAAGACACAGATGCTGAGTGCGGCCAGGCCCTAAATTGATCTGTTATCCAGCCTGTGGCGATACTCAGCCACAGATATCCAGCCCAGATACTCAGCCCCACTGCAGATGCCCGGAAGGGCTCTGCCATGCAGTCTGATCACCAGCCTTCAGTGGCCGGGAAGAACAGGGTCCACAAGCCAACCCTACAGTCTTCACAGCTGTCACCGCTATTCCTGAGTTCTGCACACCAGCTCCGTAACTCATGGCCTGATTAGCCCTTGTTCATCACAAGACCACGTGACACTGCATTTCCCCTTATTCAGAAAGCAAATGGTTCACTTCTAGCTAGTGGGAGGGTGGGGAAAGAGCCCACAGGGAGCCCGCCATCCCGACCTCTGACCCCGTAGCTCCTGGGACCCTGAAAAATACCTCACTCCTCAGTTCCATTTAAGAGTGCACATTACCCGGCAACCCCAGAATCCTGGACGTTTAATTTCTAATTTTTATATTAGAAGTAAAGTAAATTAAGGCTCCAAGGAGCTGAGTGACATAAATGCAAACTTATTTTCATTCCTGACCTGATGGAATGGTTTGAGGCTCTTTATGTTCCTGGAGCAAGCAGATGCCCTTGGGCTACACTAGCATGAGACAGGACAAATGGAGATGTTATTGGTGCTTGCTCGAGCAAATCCATGATGAACAGGGTTACAGTGATACAGTGATTTTCATTCTTAATGGATTTTATTTTACTTGGTTTTCTTTGAATATTGTATATCTTTGTATGTCCCATCTGTCACTGTCACTGTCTTCCTGTTCATCATCGATTTGCTTGAGCGGGCCCCAGTAACATCTCCATATGACCTGTCTCATACTAGTAGAGCCCAAGGGCATCTGCTTGCTCCAGGAACATAAAGAGCCTCAATCCATTCTGGAATGAGGTCTATAATTGTTACTGGTATTTGGCATGTCAAATACAACACGGGTAGCTTGCCAAGCTCTGCCGTGCAGGTAGCATACTCTTGTAGTCATCTCTAAGTCCAGCATTTATTGATGAACCACTTGCGGCTGCGCAAGGCGGGCTGTGATAGGCTGGTCTGCTGGGTGGAGTTCTGATGAGAGAGAAGTCCGGATGTGGAAAATGGAGGCCCTCATGGAGTGGGGGGTTGTCTGGCTCGTTGCAAGGCTCTGCTGGGGTGGCAGGCCAGGGCTAGAACCGCCATCCCTCCTGGGCGCCTCATGAGCGGCTAGGCACAGGGAGAGCAAGTAGCAGCTCTGCCCCATGTCTGTCTCTGGATCAGCATACCTGGGCCGGATTAAAAAAGACTGCAGCAGGGTGGATCTCGATGAGCCAGACTGTGATAGGCTGGTCTGCTGGGTGGAGTTCTGATGAGAGAAAGGTCCGGATGTGGAAAATGGAGGCCTCATGGAGTGGGGGGGGGGGTCGTCTGGCTTGTTGCAAGGCTCTGCTGGGGTGGCGGGCCAGGGCTAGAACCCGCCATCCCTCCTGGGTGCTTCGTCTATCTCATATGTATGTCCCATAGCAAATTATAAAGTTATTTATGTACATTATCATAAAGGATAGCTTATTACTGTTATAGCAAAGGTAGAGATCTTGTGAAGCAAATTGTATGGTTACCATCCAAGACAATTATAAAGAATTGTGAGAGACTGAGCAAAACATCATGACATGGAAATAGGAAATACTGGGTAAAATTTAAAAAAAATCAAAATTGAATTTGTAGCCTCTGTGAAAGTAATGGAAATAATGCTTCATACCAAAACCTTCCAACTATGATAAAGATAGTATCAGAAAAATTCACAATCTTAAACATCTTTTTTAAGGAAGAAAGATTAAAGGTAAAATGCATTATGTTTCTAAAGAGAGAAAAAAGTTCAGTAAATCAAAATAAACCAGGAAACATGGATTACCATATTTCACTGTGTCTGAGTCCCACTTTCTATTTTATTTTGACATTTCTGAAGTCAGAACGTGTTCTCAATTTCAGCTGAGGTTGTGGGAGTATGACCTTGTTGTTATCACCTGGGCATGTAAGAACTTAGTTCTGATTCCTGGTGGTAGGATTGAAATTCTTGGGCATGTCAGTCAAAAACCCATTTAAGCGCCATTTGGGGCTGGAATATGAGGACTGGCAGGGGTTGGAATGTTGTAAATGGCGCTTCCGGCACCAAGGGAATGAGCCTTGAGACCTGCAGAATGAGGACCAGCTATTTGGAAAGAAATGTTGCAAGCAATAGTATTTGCTATTAAAATTTTAGGCCGCACCCTGCATTTCTCAGGACTTACTGCTCCTCTAAGCTCAGGGATCACCCCTGGTGTGCTCCAGGGGTTATCTGTGGTCCAGAGATCAAACTTAGGTCAGCCGCATATGCCTTACCCGTGGTGCTCTCTTCCTCCTTCTTGACTCATTTAAGAATTGTGTGATGAAAGGATGTACTGTGTGGGACATCACATGAAAGAAAGCATGAACAGTGATACAAGGGCCTGGACTCTCAACTCTCAATGAGAAGACAATTTAGAATTTCCATAAACAATTTTATATTTTCCTTGTATGGATGCAGAAGAGAAATAAAACCAAAAATCATGTCTAAATAAATATACAAGTGCTCTTCTAATGAATACAAAATAAACGTTCTAAGTGATAAGATGTGTTCTAGATTATGTAAAAGTGCTTTATTTTTTTCAGAGTGGTACCCCAAATAATGATGAAATCTGATAATAGTCAAAAGCTAAACTTAATATAAAACTGAAAGAGTAAAGCATAAAAGGAATTAGATGTTTAGTGGCCATCTTACTGTGGCCTATACTGACCACATTTATTATGAAATACCTGAAAACTATGAATGCTAATGCAATGTTACTTCAATAGAAAGTAAAACAAAGAACTGGAGTTTTACAAAGATCAGTAATAGGTAAACTCTTTGTAAGCCTGATTAAGATAAACAAAAGCAGAAGTGAAAATATGCAAGGTAGGAGTAAGGAAAATATGCAAGGTAGGAGTAAGGAAAGAGAGAGCTACAGATAATGTGGATTTAGACAGAAAATATTGCATGCAACTAACTGCAGCATGTTTGCAACTTGAGAACAAAGGTTCAGGAACTTTTGGTAGAGAGCCATGAAATGAATTCTTGAAGTTTTACAAGCTAGGAGGTAAATAGAGACTGTAATGTAGAAGTGTAACCATTTAAAATGCAGCCATCTAAAAATATATTAGCAGTGTTAGCTCAATTGCTGTGGAAAATGGATGGGCAGAACATCAGGACTGTTTGTTGATCTGATCTAGAAGAAAATAATTTCTCGACAAATTCAAGCTCCAAAAACAGTGTGGAAAAAAAGTGGTTAACTTAATCAGGACAATTACTGTGGAAGAAACTAGACAGACACTAAAAAAAGATACTAACATGGAAAACATCAAGAAAAGGAAATTTCACAGTTGGGTGATATTTAACCTTTAAAGAACAAATAAAAAGACAGTGTTATCTTAGATGATAGAAAACTCTTTTCTGAGCATACAAATGAGTTGGAAAGCTGTTAGGTTCATAGAAGGAGACCAGCACACGTCTGCCTTCCATCTCGTCTGAGCTACTCTAATTTACAATACTGTGAGCGAAAGTTTCCTGCACGCATGGTTCCAACCCACCCCCAGATGGTTCACCTGTTTCCCTCCACCAAAGCCTCAAAGCTTCTCCCATCACCCCACCCCAACCCCATAAATGCAATTCTGTGGATGCCTTTGACCATTTATTGTTCCCTTACTGAGTATCCTTATATTCCACATATAAGAAGGATCATTCTGTATCTATCCCTTTCCTTCTTTTTTTAAAAAATTTTTTTATTATACCACCGTGAGGCATACAATTACAAAGGTGTTCATAGTTGGTTCTTGGTAATACAGTATTCCAGCACCCATCCCTCCACCAGTGTCCCATTTCCACCACCAGTGTACCCACACCCCCTCCTGCCCACCCCCTAGGCTGCCTCAATAGCAGGTACCCCATTTCCTCTCTTTCTCTCTCTCTGTCTCTGCATCTTTCTCCCTCTTCTTTTACACATTGTGGCTAGCCCTGCAGATATTTAGAGACTTTTTTTTTTTTTTTGCTCTTTTTTGGGTCACACCTGGCGATGCTCAGGGGTTTCTCCTGGCTCTGCACTCAGGAATTACTCCTGGCGGTGCTCGGGGATCATATGGGATGCCGGGGATTGAACCTGGGCCTGCACAGGCTGGCCGTGTGCAAGACAAACGCCCTACCCGCTGGGCTATAGCTCCACCCCCTGCAGATATTTAGAGTTTATCACTTAAGTCTCTTTGTGAGTTTTAATGGTGAGTTTTAATCTGCCATTATCACTTAGAGTCTCTTTGTGAGTTTCAATGGTGAGTTTTAATCTGCCATTACCATTTCCCACACTTAGTAAAACACTGGTATCTATTTATATCCTATTAATGAATGCAGTCATTCTATACCTGTCCTTTTCCTTCTGACTAATTTCACTCAGCATGATAGTCTCCATGTCCATCCATTTGCAGGTAAATTTCATAATTTCATCTTTTCTGATAGCTGCATAGTATTCCATAGTGTAGATGAACCACAGTTTCTTTAGCCAGTCCTCTGTTCTCGGGCATTTAGGTTGTTTCCAGATTCTAGCTAGTGTGAATAAGCGCAGAGATGAATAAAGAAGTACAGAGAGTGTTTCTGCTATGTGTTTTTTGGTCTCTCAGGTATATTCCCAGGAGTGCTATTGCTGTATCAAATGGGAGCTCAATATCTAGTTTTTGGAGGAATGCCCATATTGTTTTCCAAAAGGGCTGGATCAGTCGGCACTCCCACCAACAGTTATCCCTTTCCTTCTGATCGATTCAGCATGATATCCCCTAGTTCCATCCTGTTAGTGGCAAATTGCACACTTTTATCCTTTTTTTACAGATGTATAGTATTCCATTGCTTACATCTCTTCTTTATCAAGTCATTGGTCTTTGGGAAATTGGGCAATTTCAGTTTTTAGCTATTGTAAATAGTGCTGCAGTGAGTAGAGTGTGCATAAATATTTTTGAATTAATTCTTTTTTTTTTGCTTTTTGAGGTAACATCTGGGGATACTCAGGGCTCCTGGCTCTGCACTCAGAAAATACTCCTGGTAGTGCTCAGGGAACCATATGGGATACCGAGGATTGAAGCCAGTAAGCCGTGTGCAAGGCAAACGCCCTCCCAGCTGGACTGTTGCTCCGGCCCCTGAATTAATGTTTTTGAGTTTTGCCAAGAAGTGATATCCTTGGGTTGTTCTAGGAAAATATATGTATTGCCTTCCATAGAGGTTAAATCAGATGATTTTCCCATCAACAGTGAATGGGGGGTTTCCTTTTCACCACATCCCCTGCCGACAGCTGGTCATTTCCATACTTTCTGATACAGGCCATTCTCACTGAGGTGAGGGGAAACCTCATTGTTGCTTTGATTTGCATTTCCCTAATAATAAGTGATGACGAGCTTTTCCATATGCCTACTAACTTTATGTGTGCATTTTTTGGGGAACTGTCTGTTCATCCTTCCCCCCTTTTAGGATGGGATTATAGGATTGTTTTTTGTTGTTGAGCTTCTTGAATGTGAAGGCAGCATATGTTAGCGTTGGATAAATTGTTGCAGAAGTACACAAAAAGCAACATGGGTTAACATCATTTATGGACATAGTAATAGGAATTTAAAAGGAAATATACAAAGTATCAAATTAATGGTACATTGCAACCAAAAGGGAAAGTTAGCGGTGGTTGGCTAACAGGAAGTATATCAATATAGTTTTTCATATTAACAAGTTAAGCAAAAAAAAGCTATGGAATCAGGACAATAAAGGCTAAAAAATGCATTTGATAAACAACCCAGAGATTATTCCTACAGAAATTTTGAAAATAAATTACAATAAAAACTATTTGATTGTGATTAAGATAATTTTTCTTGGAAAACAAAGATAGAAAGCCTGGTGACATAGGGAGATAATGACAGGTCAGTGCATTTCAGGAATAAAATGTCAATGATTATTTTATTATTCAACAGTTGGGCAGTTCTGGTGCTATTAACTATAGAAAAACAAATGATCATAAAGCACTTGTATAAACACTGGGAGAAAAAAGGGCCAGACAGAACGTACAATCCTCTCTCTAGAGAAACTGAGACACTAAACATTTCCAGAACAAAGAAGAGTACTTGGTAATGTTTGACACAAACTTTTCTTTTATCTAGAATATCCACCCTAGCTGTGTAAGTGGCCAAGAATTTCATTTATAAAATGAAAAAAAAACATTATGGGTAAGGGAAACAATATGGGTAAGGGAAGATCAGAACCTCTGTAAAGTGAATGAGAAAATGAAGTGGAAGGATGCGGGCCCACCTCAGAATCGGTGGCAAAGCTTACATTCCGGAGGAATCGCTCATTGCATAGGAAATCAATTATGTCAAGATTAATATATCAATGTGATCTAATTAGAATTCCAATGAAGGCCACTGAGGGAGTATTTGATTATGATGATCTTCAATTTCATAAGGAGGAGAAATGTCCGTGAAGAGCAGGAAAGTGTGGCGTTGCCTCCTGAGTGGAGACCTGCTTTCCCGGGGCTTCCCGAGGCCAGCCACGACAGTCACTCCGGACCACGGGACGTTCGCTACTGACAGGGAAGGTCACAGAGCCTTGAACACAGACATATGATTTAGAAGTAGACCCTATCTTATATGAGGGTTTACAATCTGGGATTGCGGTGTTTGATTCGGTGGGAGAAGAGTATTCATCAGATAAATACTGGGAGCACGACAGGTCATGCATCTGGAGGGAAGGGAGAGGGCACACGCCGAGGGGCATCGTAGAGCAAAACCCCAGATGGATGCGAGGGAGGGGCCGTGCAGGGTCTCTTGAAGCCAGCGGGCCTCATGCTCGAAATCTGCTGTTGGTGAAGAGGTGGCTGGAAGGGCAGGGGGTCTTGGGCCTTTTTGACCTGGGCCACATGGCAGGTTGGGTGTGAAGGAAGGGCGTGTGTGTGTGTGTGTGTGTGTGTGTGTGTTAGTGTATGTGAGTGTCTGTATGAGTATGTGTGACAGTGTGAGTGTGGATTCCAATGTATGGGTGAGTGTTTGAGGTGACTACAAGAGAATCCCACCTGCAAGGCAGAGCCTGGCAAGCTAGTGTCGTATTTGACATGCCAAATACCAGTAACAATTATAGACCTCATTCCCATGACCTGATGGAATGGTTTGAGGCTCTTTATGTTCCTGGAGCAAGCAGGTGCCCTTGGGCTCTACTTGCATGAGACAGGACATATGGAGATGTTACTGGGGCCTGCTCGAGCAAATCGGTGATCTACAGGAAGACAGTGATACAGTGGGTGAGTGTGTGTGTCTGTATGACTGTGTGTTTGTGTGTGTGAGTGAATGTGAGTATTTGTGTGTATTTGAATGTGTGGATGAGTGTGAATGTGTGAGTGTGTGTGTGAGTGTATTTGTATGTGTATGGGTGTGTGTGTCTGAATGTGTGGGTGAGTGTGTGTGTGTGTGTGTGTGTGTGTGACTGAGTGCGTGTCAGTGTGACACGGAGTCTACCTTCTCCTTCGCCTAAGAGGAGAGGACTTGGGAAGCAGAAAGACCAAAGCTCCAGGCCGCTTCCCGGCGCCTTTCTGCCTTTCGGTCCGGCTCCTTATGAAGATTAGTTTCTTCTCTCCCACTGCGCTTTCTGTCCCGATTTCCACTTTCTTTGCAACCGAAGGGAAAATGTCACAGAGATGTACTGTGGTGGCTCCTCCTTGTGCTGTGACCGCGTCGGGTTTTTCAGTTTTCTGAGGTGCTTTGTCATAGATTGTTGAGACTCGAATATTAGCGCACCCGAATGTTTCGGGTCTGAGTAACTCAAGTCACTCTACTTACAGCACTGGTCTGCAGCCGTGTGTGTGTGTGTGTGTGTGTGTGTGTGTGTGTGTGTGTGTGTGTGTGTATTAAGGGCCAAGCTCTGTGGTGCTGAGACTGAACTCAAGGCTCTGTCTATGCTGGTATTTGCTCAGCGCTTGTCTCCTGACCCTCTTGTATTTGGACTCTGTAAATGGAGAATAAATGTGGTGGGGAGGGGGCAGCAGGTGTTTAATAGGAAACTCCCTTTTCCTCTTTAACGTCCAGTCTTGTTTCTTTGTTTGGTTCTTATGGGTCAAGTTACTTTTGAGCTGATCGTTCCTGTGTCTGTTTCTTGACAGGGTCTTGGAAGGACCCAGCAGGCCGCTCCCCAGCCTTCTTAGCTGGGCTCCCTTAACAAAGTGACTGGTCACATAGTTTCCGAGGCTGGACAGCAGTAGCCGCGCTGTCTGGGGAGACACCCCAGGCCTGACTTGTCCCTGCAGAACTGGCCAAGTGACCCAGGAAGGTAGGATCCCTTAGGGCTCTGGCCACAGATGCCCTTCTCGGTGTGCCTTGAGACCAGACAGGCTTTCTCCTAAGCGCTGGACAGCGCCACCCGTCAGGCCAAGAGTGCCAGCCTCGGGCACTCAGGACCAGCGTGGAGAAGGGCAGTGCTGGGACTCCTGTGCTGTATGTGTCCAGCACACACTGACCCACGTGCTGACCCACGGTGCCAGGTGGGAGTCCAGAGGGCCCCCATCTCTCATGCAGTGCTTTTTCACACTCGCCATGGAAATGAGTCCATTTTCCCCTAGCAGTTTCTCAGATGCCCACCCACACCCCACTTGCTCTCTCTTTCACGCCCCTATTTTCCTCTCCTCCCTTCCTTCACACTCCTCTCCCCAGCAGCACGCTTTCCCTTGCAGTCGCTGCTGTTTCTGCCGAGGTTGGCTGCTTCTGTCTTCACATTTGCTCTTGAACCACACGGGTTGGAACCATGTGGTTTCACTTTCACTTGGCTCTTTTTCAACCAAGAGGTTGGAAAATTTGTGGGCAACTGGAATATATATATATAAAACAACCGCCCTTTTGCAGACCAACTTTGCAGACTAGATACAGGAAGAATTGATGAAAGAGGAGGTTTGTCCAGAATACAGGCGCTCCATGGGGGTCAGAGCCTACTTCATCATGTGGAAGTCTGTCACCCAAAGGGGACTTATGGGAATGATAGCACCGAGATATAGCGCAGCTTCCGGATTCTTCTCTCAGCTCTGTCAGGAGCTCTGAAATCCCAGGAAGGGTGAGAAGCAAAGATAGTGATAGTGGGGGTACACCAGCCAAGCGTTCCCCTCCCCAGAGATCCTGGGCACGTTACTCACATACCATAGTGTGCGGGTACCATAGAGTTCTGCTCAGGGCACTTGACCGGCTGGTTGTGGGATTCACACTAGTGGGATAGTCAGGGCTTTCTGAGCAGGGCCGACGGTGAAAGCCTTCATGAGAGCTTATGAAGTGTGGGGGTCTGGGGACACACAGCACCCGAATCCCACTTCTAGCACCTTTCCCAACCCCAAAGGACAGCAGTGGTGAGGGTGAGAGGGAGGCCCTAGTCCTGCACACATAGACAGGCCCTGGTCCTCCTGTTCAGATAGACGGGCCCTGGTCCTCCTGCTCAGATAGACGGGCCCTGGTCCTCCTGTTCAGATAGACGGGCCCTGGTCCTCCTGTTCAGATAGACGGGCCCTGGTCCTCCTGTTCAGATAGACGGGCCCTGGTCCTCCTGCTCAGATAGACGGGCCCTGGTCCTCCTGCTCAGATAGACGGGCCCTGGTCCTCCTGCTCAGATAGAGCGGGCCCTGGTCCTCCTGCTCAGATAGACGGGCCCTGGTCCTCCTGTTCAGACAGACGGGCCCTGGTCCTCCTGTTCAGATAGACGGGCCCTGGTCCTCCTGCTCAGATAGACGGGCCCTGGTCCTCCTGCTCAGATAGACGGGCCCTGGTCCTGTGCAGATAGATGTGTTTCAACAATGGTGGGAGTGAATGATTCCCTTACTCAATCTTAGGATGTTGTGTAAGTTGTCTTTACATTATTTTAAAACATTTAGATATAAATTTTAAGAAGTATTCCAACTTTGTGTGTGAGGGGGTGCCTGTGTTGTCTAGACGTCATTCCAACTGAACCAGCAAAGGACATGAGTATTTTTGTATTTTTTTCTTTTGAAGGTGGAGAGGGTGTCACATTTTTTATGGCTGTACTTTGTTTCATTTCTGAAAGTTCTTGACTCTCTCTTTTTTCTTTTTTTTTTTTGGGGGGGTGGTTCACACCCTGCAATACTCAGGGGTTACTCCTGGCTCTGCACTCAGGAATTACTCCTGGCTGTGTTCGGGGACTATATGGGATGCGGGGGGATCGAAACCGGGTCTGACTGCATGCAACAAACACCCTACCCGCTGGACTATCGCTCTAGTCCCTTAAAGCTCTGTTCTTTTGCCTGCAATTTCCCCTGATGTCTTTCCAAGGTTATCTGTCAAAAGCACTTAGTGGAACTGGACTGCAGTAGGTGGGCTGGGTTAGTTCATGGCTTCTTGGTGTGGGTTTTTCAGGAACCACTATTTTCAGGGATTAAATAAAAGACAAAAAATCCACTTGGGAGGAATAAAAATGCAAACAGTGACAGTGACTGCCGAGTCATCAGGAGAGGCTGGAGCGAATCAGTGATGCCCCTGAAACATCACTCAGCATCACTGTTGAAATTGGTGCCTAGACTAGGTACAGTGATTGGGGCCACGGAGAAGCAGAGGCTTCGAGCTATTTCCCTCAGCCTATTGCGTTTCTCTTTGCCCTTCTCCCAAATATGAGACTCTGCATTCACAGGCCTGTCCTGCTGTGCAGTTACTGATGTTGCAACATGACGGTGGGTGGGACTGAACGGACTCCTTACTCACTCTATGGACGTCGCTGTAGGTTATCTCCACATCACTGAAAAACACTTAGGTGTGACCTTTGGCTGTGTCTGCTGAGAAGTCACTCTTCTGCTCTCTCCCTACCTGTCATCCCAACAGACACTGGCAGGGAGAGAGTTGTCTGCACCCAGTTTATTAAAAACCCTGATGTCTTATTTGCCGTGTGAAAAAGATGCATTTCAGCTCTGATGCGATGGGTTCAGTGTGCTCAAGACACTAAACATACAACTGCAATCCGGAACTTGAGCATCACTGTTGGAATGTTGGGTTCTAGAAATGTCAACTGGCACCCAGAGTCATCAAGTACAAAAATCCCACCTTATCACCCATTTGCAAACACTCCACCAGGTCCTTTTCCTTGGACATTCAGATTCTGTCAATGAAGCAACTCTCACAGCTCTTTTCTCAGCACAGAAACACCACGTGGTGGCTAGGATTTGACTTGCTAGGTGGCTTTTAAAAATGTGAAATCAAGTTTGTGACTTAAAATCAATGATTTCCCAGGGAAGACAATTCCAGGTCTCTGGCCTGCTGGTCCCAGAGGAGGGGTGGAATGCAGAGGGGGGGGGGCTAGTCCCAGGGGGCCAGACCAGATCAGCAGACCCTCCTCCGAGCTTCGGGATGCGCAGACACTTGATCTGGCTGGAAGTCCCTCCAGGCATTGCTGAGATTCTTGCTGTTTGTTAGGCAGCAGTAGCTGACCCAAATACATTCTTTCTATCCTTGTCTCCCAAGAGTCTATTTTCAACCCAGCAGATGGAGTGATCCTCCGAGTAGGCTGATTTGGTCCGTTATCTGCTGCACTGCGTGACCTGCACTGGTTCTCTCTCGGCTCTTACCAAAGCCTAAATCTTCGCAAACACTTGCAGAAATGAGCAGCTTTGCTGCGCGCTGCGCCTCCACTCCCATCCTGCACTGCTGCCCTCCTTGGGCAGCAGTCCCGCCGTCCATGTATTGCCTCACCGTCCTTGAGCGGATTCTCTTGGTGCTCTGCTCTTTCACTTCTGCCAGCTCTGCCCAGAGACCACGGTCTCACAGGGGTCTACTGCAACCGTCATCTTCAAAACCCCAACTTTTTGGCTTCGTGGCAGCCCGCCCGTCTGTCTTCTCAGCTGCTGCTGCCTGTTTCCCGCTCTTGTAGCATTGTCTCCTGATGAAACAGTCTCCTGAAAGGAAGCTCTTCTGGGGCAGACCCTCCTTTGGTTCGCAGGACATAGAAGCACCCAGAAGAGAGTCTGGCAGTTGGCTGCAGTATTTGTTGGCTAAATCCAAGTCAAGAGGCCGCCTCAGGATGTGTCATTGGTGGTGTCTTTCCCATGGAGACCAAGAGGGCAAAGCGCCCACTGGGGGACCCCACAAGGTCCTCCCCTGGCCACACAGGTGGATTCTCTCAGAGGACCCCATCAGACCTTGCGGTAATTACATCAGGCACAAAATGGAAACTTTTTCCATTCTTAAAATGGAAACTTTTCTGCAGAAAAGGCTCTTGAGAACAACAACAACACACGGAGAAGTGACAGAGCATTTTAATCTCATTTATCACAGAGGAGCCACGCACTCTTCTCTTCCTGGGTCTATTATTGAACCAAAAAGAAAGTCAAAGTCCAAATAGCAAATACACCCGCCCAAGGGCTCTTCACCTCAGAAGTCCTGTCTGCAGGTTCATTCCCGGTCTCTCTCTGGGCAGAATGTAATTTCTGATGAATTGGTTTAATAAAATTTTGAGCTCCAATGCAGCCCTTTCTGTTCCCGTTAGGCAGTCAACTCTGGAAGATAGGTCTGGGGCTTATGACCTTTCTTTAGTTCGGGGCCAAACTTGCCAATTTTCTATGGGCAAGTAGTGTTTTCTACTCATTCTAGAACTGTCCAAGAACCTTTCCCCTCTGTGCTCTGAAGAGGAAGTTGTGTGACCCTTGGGACAAGTTTCTCAGGAGGGAGGTGAGCAGGTGATACGTGAGACCTTTGGGATTGTGTCCAGCCGTCCCCTTCCGTGTGGTGGCCCCGCCTGGTCTTCCCACCTCCTCTTGCCCCCTATTGCTCCCTCTACATACACCATTTCCAATCCACACTAGACTATTATTTGCACTTCAACTGTTACGGCGCCACCCGACTGCTTCTGAGTTGCATTATGACATAATGCTGAAGACCAGGGTGCAGGGCTGACACATCATGAGGAAAAAGTCCCTGAGTGATGATGAACTTGTCTTGTTATTTAAAGGTCAGTAGGGGCAAAGTGACAAGTACCGATCATGGTCAGGACACTTTAAAAGAGAACAATTTGGAGGGTGGACAGAGAAACAGTAGAAGGATTAAGGCACTTGCCTTGCATGACCTGTTTTGATCCCCTGTACCGTATAATTCTCTGAGCACTGCTGCAAGTAACCCCCCTGAGCACTGCTATGAGTAACCCCTGAGCCTGCTATGGTAACCCTCTGAGCACTGCTATGAGTAACCCTCTGAGCACTACTGAGAGTAATCCTTTGAGCACTGATGGGAGTAACCCCATGAGCTCTGCTGTGTGTGGCCCAGCACCCTCAAACAAACAAACAAACAAACAAACAAACAAACAAACAAACAAACGCCCCCCAAAATTAAAAGGGGTTTGAAGGAGATGAAAATCACAGTAAAGACTTTCAAAGGCGTGACAAGGGAGCCAGATGCTTCTGTCACTGTCTGTCCGGGCCTGCCCGCGGACCCCTGCAGGTGACCAGGAAACCATGTCTGGGCCTGCCCTCAGACCCCTGCAGACGACCGGACCGGAAACCAAGTTCTAAGGCTGAAACCAGCACAGGCTTCCTGCCCTCTGGGTGTGGTGCAGGGCCAGCAAACCCCATGGCCAGTTTGCAATCAGAAATGTGAAGGTGACCCGCCCCGCCCCCGCCATCCCCTCCCCATCCTGCCTGGCCTGCGGAACCCCCAGGCTGCCTTATCCCCCCTCCCCAGGGCATTCCCAAGCATCTTTGCACAGAGCAGACTTGCCTCAGCTCCGCAGCCCTGGCCTTCGGAATCCCCAAACTCCCCTTCATCCATGGTCGTTGCTGCATCTCGCCCCATGCTGACCGTGGGGTGGGGCCGGGTTGCTGCTGGCCAGGGGGTCGCCAGGGCCCATCCGGATTGTATGCAGGGACCAGGCTCTCACTGTTCAGCTCCCAAAGTGCCCACTCACGAAATTGCTGGCGGGCACACACTTGGGGTGGCATTAATAGCTGTGCTGAATGAAGGGAGAAGAAATATATGCCCCCTCCAAGCCCTCGGGCCCAGAGCACCGGATCCCAGAGGAGTCTCAGGGAGGGGCTTCCCGGATGGCACTGTCCCTTTCAGTTACTTTGCAGCCAAGGTCCTCACTGTCCAGGGCGCATGCCACACAGGGCCAGTCCTCAACTAGGCTGCTGTCCCTACTCCCTCCTCTGGACTCCGACACCCCATTCCCCAACTGGCGGCTTTTGCAGCTCACTCTCCCCCATTTCCTTCTGGAACTGGCCGCCGTCTCTGCCTCCAGAGTGCCCTGGCTGAAGACAGCCTCTAGCTTGGGCCGTCCAAGTAAGGCGCTTACCTGGCATATGGCAGACCCTGGTGAGCCCCCCCCAAAGGGTCCCCTTGCTACCTACAGTGATCTGTGAGCATGGCTCGGTGTGAGCCCCAAAGAAAGCAAGTAAATAAAAAGAATGTGTGACGTCATGGTCCCAGTTTAGGACCTGTAAGCCAGAGCCTTAGGGGTGTCGGGCCCAGGCAACAGCAGTTTGGGGAGGTGCCTCCACATGGGCTCAGGGCCCTGGGACCCCTCCCCTGCTCTGCTGAATCAAAAGAATTACTGGTGTGGTACGAGGGGGCCGAGCATCAGCCCTGCTGCGCATCAGGAGTTTCTAGAACTCTCCAGAACTCTCCAGGTGAGTCTGCTGCATGACTGAGTGGAGAGCCAAAACTCCTGATTCTTTCCTGCTGGGGTTTCTCTGAAGCGTCTCTCAGGACCCCTGGGATCTACCAGGTGGTGCTTCCCACTTCATTTATTTATACGGTGCCCAACCAGTAAGGCCAGTGGCAGGGGCCATGTCAGGGCCGGCTTGTCTTGCAGCCCAGGGACAGGGAGGGTGTAGCTTGGGGAGCTTTGCAAATTGGTTTTCCTTCCAATTATTGACGTGCTGTGGGCCCGGTGATCAGTGCCCTAGGGGAGAGAGAGAAGCAGCAGAAAGATGACCCACTTCTGCCCAGCACTTCTGGCAGGGCCAGCGATGTCCCTGTCTTCAGTAGAGTGGACTTCTCTCGCTGGTATCCTGGGTTTCAGCTGGAAGGTGGTTCAAGACACAAGTTTCAAAGGTGGTTTAAGACACAAGTTTCATTTATTTTTGATTTTTGTATCAACTCTTCAGTTCTTGGAGAAAGGGAGTGGATGGACAAGAGAAGGAGAGAGAGACAGAGACAGAGAGAGAAGAGACAGAGAGAGAAGAGGGGGAGGAGAGAGAGAGAGATAATGAAGATAACAACCAGAGAGACAGACAGACACTCCGACACACACACAGACACACACACATACCTGGACAAGACACACACACCCAGACACCCAGACACACACACTCACACACAGACACACACATGCCGGACACACACAGACACACAGATACAGACACACAGACACACAGACACACACAGACACACAGTTTCTCCTCCTCAAATCTCAGATTGCTCAAATCCTTTCAACTGATGGAACCAGGCCCACTTAGGTGATCTAATTTCCTTTACTTGAAATCATTTCATCAGTACATTAAGAATTTCTACAAAATATTCCTCACAGCACTCTCGGTTAGTGTTTTGTCAGTTGATTGTTTACTAGCCTAGTAGACAAGTAGGCAAGTGAAGAGCCCCCCGGAGCTGACGTCCCTGCACTGAGGGGAGGTCGGAATTTCTCTGGAGTGAATTCCCTGCCATTGTTGCACCCAGGCATTATCTCTCAGCCAGGGGCTCTGTGGGTGGTTTCCTCCCCAGCATCTACTGTCCATGCACCCAGTGGGTCCTACCCTGTGCTCTGACAATGTTCTACTGTCAAGGTGTCCCTTGAGATCCTGAAGGGAACCTTCCATGGACAGAAGAAAAGATGCTTGTTCCCACAGACGCTGGACACGGTCATCTGGTGGGGAGGATGGAGCTCAACCTCTCTGCAGAAGCTTGAGGAGGGCGGGGAGGAGGTGCATGTGGCATCACTTGTCACTTGTCTTTCCGTTGTTCTTCGATTTGCTCAAGCGGGCACCAGTAACATCTCCATACTTCCTGTTGCAGGCTAGTGTAGCCCAAGGGCATCTGCTCGCTCCAGGAACACGAAGAGCCTCAGACCATTCCTTCAGGTCATGGGAATGAGGTCTATAATTGTAACTGGTTTTTGGCATATCAAATACGACACGGGCTTGCCAGGCTCTGCCGTTTGGGTGGTATACTCTCAGTAGTAGACTCTCATCTTGTGCATTTACTATCTCATCTCGTGCATTAATTAATCCACAATACTTTTAATTTTTCACAATGATGCCATATTCGTGTACCATTGATCCCAGGGCGTATCTGGCCTCATGATGGGGAGTAGAGGAATCTCACACCATCAAGAATGTTTTCCAGAAGAGATAAAGAAGCTGCCATAGAGGCAGGCTGGGTGAGCGGGAGGGAATTGGGGACATTGGTGGTGGGAAATGGGCACTGGTGGAGGGGAGTAGTGTACCAGAGCTACTCCCTGCTGCTCTCCAGAGTAACCTCAGGCACAACTCTCTGTGGCTAAAATCGTGGCTCCTCCCGGCTCCTACAGGGTAGACTCCTCTTCCTGTTTTCATCTGAGCCGGATATGAGGAGTCCAGAGACTCCTCTTCCTGTTTTCATCTGGGCTGTTTTCCAGTTTCCTCACCTTCCACATCCAATCAGGAATCACCTTAGAGGTTCTCGCCCCAAACGTGCCGAGAACCTGCCTTCCCTTCTTCTGGATTCTGGTTTCCACAAGCCTCTCGCCATCACCCTAAGGCAGACTATCAAAATGCATCCGAACAACTAAAATGAAGCAAGTCAGAACGTTGGGCCAGCAGCCTTCTGGCCACTTAATCTCCCCCAAACCCACGTACACATCTTTGTGGAACAGTTTTCCTCAGATTCCTTTTTGCACAGGACCAGGGCCCAGATTCCTTAGTTTGACCCATACCTCATTGATTCACGCCTCCTGTCCTCCACTCTCAGGCACATCAGCACCCATAGGAGAGCCATGCGGGACTACTTGCAGTTCCTCAAAGGTGGTTCCACATCCCTGTTCTCAGCCTGTGCTTCCCTGTTCCTGGGCCTTGCTGCCTGCTGGCTTCCCGAAAACCAGCACCAGCCTCACCTGCTGAGTCAAACCCTCTCATCTTTTGAGACCTCACATAAAAATCACTTCTCCCTGGAAAACATTTTTTCCCTTTTTTTTTTCTTTTTGGGTCACACCTGGCAATGCTCAGGGGTTACTCCTGACTCTGCACTCAGGAATTACTCCTGGCAGTGCTCAGGGAACCATATGGGATGCCGAGGATTGAACTCGGGTTGGCTGCATGCAAGGCAACGCCCTACCTGCTGGACTATCGCTCAGGCCCCTTTTTCCCCTTTTTATTGTAATATTTTATTAAACCACCGTGAGATATACAGTTATAAAGATGTTTATGTTTGGGTTTCGGTCATACAGTGTTCCAGCACCCATCCTCCACCAGTGCCCATTTCCCACCACCAATGTCCCCAATTCTCTCCCGCTCCCCCAGCCTGCCTCTATGGCAGCTTCTTTATCTCTTCTGGAAAACATTCTTGATGGTGTGAGATTCCTATGCTCCCATCATGAGGCCAGATATGCCCTGGGATCAACGGTACACGAATATGGCATCATTGTGAAAAATTAAAGTATCGTGGATTAATAAATGCACGAGATGAGATAGTAAATGCATAAGATGAGAGCCTACTGAGAGTATACCACCCGAACAGCAGAGCTTGGCAAGCTTACCATGTTGTATTTGATATGCCCCAAACCTGTTACAATTATAGACCTCATTCCCATGACCTGAAGGAATGGTCTGAGGCTCTTAGTGTTCCTGGGTGAGCAGATGCCCTTGGGCTACACTAGCCTGCAACAGGAAGTCACGATCACGATCTTCCCGTTAATCATCTATTTGCTAGAGCGGGCACTAGTAATATCTCCATATGTCCTGTCTCATGCCAGTAGAGCCAGGGGGCATCAGCTTGCTACAGGAACATAAAGAGCCTCAAACCATTATATTAGGTCAGGGGAATGACCTAATATAATTGTTACTGGAATTTGGCATATCATATACAACACGAGAAGCTTGCCAGGCTTGTCGAGCGGGAGGCAAACTCTTTTAAACACCTCCAAATAAAGGATTTATTGATGAACCGCGCTAGCGGCCGCCGCAAAGCCCGGCTGTGATGGGCTGGTCTGCTGGGTGGAGTTCTGACGAGGAGGGAAGTCCAGAAGTGGGAAAATGGCGGCGCCCGTGGACTGAGGAGCGGTGGTCTGGCTTGTTGTGAGGCTCTGCCAAGGTGGTGGGCCAGGGCTAGAACCCGCCATGCCTCCCGACTACCTCATGAGCGGCTGTGCACAGGGAGAGCAAGGAACAGCTCTGCCCCATGTGTGAGAGTCTCAGGAAGTATGGAGATGTTACTGGTGCCCGCTTGAGGCAAATCAAAGAACAAAGAGAGGACAAGTGACAAGTGAGACGTGATCGTGGATTAAGCCAAAAGTGTCTCCGAATCCACACCCACAACCTTTTGGTTGTCAGTCGGCTATGGATCATCCTAGACTTCTCTCCCCCCTCCCCACCAATTTGTCTTGGAAATGTTTCCATGTGAGAGCATACAGAGGGAGCCATCTCGACTTGGAGTAACTGCTCTGGGTTACTGCAATGCTCCCGTGAGAGTGCACTGCAGTGGACCTGACTGTGCTGTTGATGGGGAGAACCACGCAGTGGACCTGACTCTGTGCTGTTGATGGGGAGGAACCCGCGGGTGTGCTGCAGTGGACCTGACTCTGTGCTGTTGATGGGGAGAACCGCGGGGGTGTGCTGCAGTGGACCTGACTCTGTGCTGTTGATGGGGAGGAACCGCGAGGTGTGCTGCAGTGGACCTGACTCTGTGCTGTTGATGGGGAGGAACCGCAAGGGTGTGCTGCAGTGGACCTGACTCTGTGCTGTTGATGGGGGAGGAACCACGCAGTGGACCTGACTCTGTGCTGTTGATGGGGAGAACCCATTGCCCCCAGAGACTTGCAGTCAAAGACAAAGTGACCCCTGTGATGGCTGATTTCAGAGACGGTTGTGCCAGGTTTAGGCTACCAGGGAGGCAGTTTGGTGACTTCAGCAAATGCCCTCAAGGGGCCAGAGCAATATTACAGTGGGTAGGGCGTTTGCCTTCATGTGACTGACCGGGGTTCAATCCCTGGCATCCCATATGGTCCCCTTAGCTCTGCCAGGAGTAATTCCTGAGTGCATTGCCAGGAGTAACCTCTGAGCATCCCGGGTGTTACCCAAAAGCAAACAAACAAGCAAACAATACATATCCTCAATATATACCCTCTACCATAGTATTCAGAATAATGGTTCTGCAGAGTCATGGGTATATTTTTCAGCTTTGATTTATGCCATGCATTTTGCCTTCTGAGAAATTTCTAGAAATAAGAGTGAATTAAGAAATTTCTAGAATTTATCCAATTACAACTGAAGATCATTTAGTATGCCTCCTAGGCATATACATAGAATATTTTCTGCGGAGATGTCAAAATATAGAGGTTTGAATTGGTGTGTATATTTCGTTTTACATTTTTTTTTTGCCTCACTCAATGACTCTCAGCACATACCCCTGACTCCACACTCAGGGATCACCTCTGGCAATGCTTGGAAGACCATATCGGGTGCCAGGGATTGAACCTGGGTCTGCTGCATGCAAGGAAATTGCCTTAGTTATTGTTCTATGTCTCGGGCCTGATTCTACACTTTCTTGGTACATTTTTGTACTTGGTAGCTTTAATTTTTTTTCTTGTGCGTTGTTAAGAGTTCCTTGTATAATCTGAAGAATTTCCTCATACACCCAAAAAAGAGAATTTCCTCCTCTTTGTATCTTCTTTATCAGTTGTATCTTCTAGCACAAGAAATTTGATATTCTTAAGTAGTGAAATTTATATTATTCTTCACTTTGGTTTGTCTTTTTTTTCAGAAAGATTGTCTATACACCAAAGTTGTTTACAGGCTTCGTTCATTTAACCTTATTTTTGTTATCCTACAGTTGTAGTCTTGACCTTTAGCTATTTACATTTACTTGCATTTTAGCTTTGTTTCTGTTGGAGGGCTATTATCCAATTTTCTCTCTTTTTCCTACTTGAAAGTCAACTGGAGTCATGTTACTAATAGAATGATAGTCCATTCACATTACTAATTAAATGATAGTCCATTCACCCCCAAGCCCAGATGGACAGGAACATTTTATTGATGGAATTTTATATCTATTCTTGGATCTTTCTGTATTTTGTAGTAGATTGTCTTGATCTCTGCTTGTTTCTGGCTCATCACACTGTTCTAGCTCCTATAGCCTTATTGTATGTTTTGGTGCTGATATGCAACCAACCATTATTTGTGTTGCCTATATTCTCCAATTAGGTATGAGGTGGGCGAGACTGTGTCCCACCTGTCACTGAATCACTGAATTTCAAAGACTTCTTACCTAGTTTACTTTTTTGCACATAGCACGATGCCTACACAGAAGTCCAGCCGCTCTTGGTGGCCACACGTTGTATTCCTAATGTCTCAAAGATCATGGTGAAGATTCACATTTTCTGTGGTGTTTCCCATTTCCTATTGTAGCTCGAGACTCTCAGGTAGTTGTTTCATAGGGACCTTATCATTATTTAATTTGATTGTGAATAAATAATACATACACAGACTACAAATCCTTGAAGACACAAAAGTGAAAAGTTGAGCCCTCCTCATTGTTTCAGAGGTGATCGCCCCCACCATGTTCTTCTTTAACCTTCCAGAAAGCCAGCATGCCTGCAGCTCTGCACCAGGAGATTTAATTTAATAATAGAACTTGGAGATCATTCCACATTGATCTATGTGATGCTGATTCATGAGACGACTGTGCCAGGCTGTAGGGAACCAGGAGGCAGTTTGGTGACTTCAATAAATACCCTCAGTATAATACTCCACCAGAAATAGCCAGAATAAAAGTTGTGCAGAGCCCAAAGGTCTTGTTTCAGCGCCGATTTATACCATTCATCTTGCCTTCCTAGAAAATTTTAGAAACGTCTCCATTTAAGATCCTGATGGACACTCATCTTCAGGTCTCAAGCCTGCTCAGGCGTGGCCCCCATCTGAGGCTACATAAAGTTGGGACCAATAGGGGGCACGAGTGTGTCCAGGGGAAGAGTCCAGGAAGGACAGTGCTCTTTAACCAATAGTCCTGCCAGGAGTTCTAATAAGAAATGGCTGCATCAGCAGTTTGAAGAAACTGCACCTACTGTCTGTTAGGGACTAGCAGTGAAGAATAGATTTGAATTTCGCAACCCTGATGCTGCTAATCAAAGCACAGATTAAGGGTTTTTTTGGGGGGTCACACTTGGTGGTGTGCAGGTCTTACTCTGCACTCAGGGGATCACTCCTGGCAGGCTCAAAGGGTCTCAGGGTCCCAGGGATGCCAGCCAGGGAGTCTGGGGTGCGGGGATGGAATCCAGGTCAGCTGTGTGGAAAACCCAGCGATTCTTCAGACACGAATGCTAAGCCTTCACAGGCACATAAAGGGATTTGCTTTGCTCACCACTTACTGGGCCACCAACCTCCACTTGGGAATTGACTGGTCTGGAGGCGGGGGAGGTTGGGATCTGAGCTGGAGGTGGGCACATCCTTTCATAACTGGCTGGGCTGGGCCTCGCGAAGGCCGAGTCAGTGGGCTCGGTCCTGCGCCAGATCGGGCCTCTCCGTGCCCCACTCTGCTTGGTTGGGCCCTGGCTCTGAGAGCGCTTTCCGGGCTACTGGAGAATAGTTCTGTGAGTTGGGGTGGCTTCTCCTTTCCCTTCCTCTCTTTTCCATGGCATACATTCTTTTTCCTCCTTTTCTTCCATGAATTCTGCTCTGCCTTTTGGGAGGGGCGGTTGTGTGTGTGTGTGTGTGTGTGTGTGTGTGTGTGTGTGTGTGTGTGTGTGTAGCCTCCCCTTACCCTATTCTGTCTTTTTCCATGCAAAAGAAACAAGGGCAGGGAAGGCTGTTTCCATTTGCCTCCTTCCCTCCCACCTCCCGTTTTGCACTCTGTAGTCATTTCTTTTTTTCCCTTTTTCTTTTTGGCTCTTTGGGTCACACCTGGTGATGCTCAGGGTCACTCCTGGCTCTCCACTCAGGAATTACTCCTGTGGTACTCGGAGGACCCTATGGGATGCCAGGGATTGAACCCGGGTCAGCCTCCCGCTGTGCTATTGCTCTGCCGCAGCTGCCGCCTCAGCCCTGACCCTGCTCCCTGAGTCATTTTCTTCTCTCCACTGCTGTGTCCTTCCAGCCCTGGGCCCCTCTCCTTGCTCCTTCAGACTCCTGCTTTGCTGGAGGGCTTCAGGGGCCTTTGCACATCCCTTATTGGAACTTTCTGCCATTCCGCGGGCTCTTGGAAGGCAGAGAAAGTGCCTGACAGGAAGCACAGGCTGACACCATCAAGTTCAGCTCAAATTTTATTAAGACTCATTAGAAAACATCATGTTCCATGTACCCCAGAGGGCCCCAGCGGAACCTATTTTTTTTGCTTTTTTTTTGGTGGTGGGGTCACACCGGCGACGCTCAAGGGTTACTCCTGGCTCTTTGCTCAGGAATTACTCCTGGCGGAGCTTGGGGGGACCATATAGGTTGCCGGGGATCAAACCTGGGTCGGCCGCGTGCAAGGCAAGTGCCCTCCCGCTGTGCTATCGCTCCAGCCCCCATGGCAGAATCTAAAACAGCCCCTTGGAATCCACAGCAAGGAAAGGCAGACATTGGGGCGAGGGGGGTAAGATGTGCCCCCTCCCTCCACAGGTCATTGTAAGGCCCAGTGACAGGCCGGGAAGCAAAGCTGCATTCCCTCACCCTCAGAAGCAGGCTCATGCTAGCCGGGCCCCTGAGATTCCAGCCTGCGTTCTGGGGGTGCGGTAACATCTGGGTTTTAAGGGGTGCTTGGCGTGAGGTATCTGTACAGTGCATAAAGGCGTGGGTCATGCGGCTGTGTCCAAGGCTCTGGAGTTGGCTCCCTGCTCTTACACCGCCAGAGTGGCTCGGGAATGCCGGGGTCCAGCGTCGGGGGAGGCTCCTTCTCCTGGTGCCTGGGGACCTGCCGTGGGAACCAGGAACAACACCAAGGCCAGTGGGACGGGCAGGTCCATCTTGCGGTTCAGCAAGGCAGCAAGCAAGGATGCCCGCATGCACTGAACGGGGTCCTCTGCAAGGTGCAAGCTCAGGGCCCAACTTGGGGTGGGGGGGTTGCTCCGGGAGGCTGAGGGGTCCCCAGCAGCACGAACGCCACGAGCTTGCTGCGCGGGACTCAGCAGAGGCGGCAGCACCCTGGTGGTGTCAGAGCAGTGGCGACTCTCAGAAACAGTCCGCTGAGCCCTGGGCAGGAAAGGCGACACGGAAGCTGCCCAAGGGGGCACACACGGGACGTCTGTGACTTTCGCAGGGCGCTGCCTCCCTCCATGCCCCCCCACCTCCCCAGTGCATTAGCAGGAACGGCTGCTGCAAGATGCCCAGAGCCCTGCGGGGGCAGAGGGACGTGGTCACTGCTGCAGGTGCCCAGTGAGGGGGGCTCTGCCACAAATGTCCCACAGCCCTGTGACTCCAGTCCTGCTGGATCTCGACCCCACACTGTTCCTGCCTGTCACTGCAGTTGGGCGGGGCCTGGTGCCTGCTCGAGCTTGAGACCGAAGCCCCCCGAGGCCCAGGTCCCCCTCATAGATGTTTTCCTTGCTGGGTGTCTTGGGTGACGAGCGCTGCTCCAGACCTAAGCCCAAGGCAGGGCTGCCGGGGATGTGGCTTGTTCCTGGAAATTCATGGCCAGTTCATCCTGGTGGACAATGCATTCAACATCATCTTCTTTGAGCTGCTCCTGGGGTATGGGGGGGAGAGAGAGAAAGAGAGAGAGTCAGAGACAGAGACAGAGAGAGACAGAGACAGAGAGAGACAGGAGACAGAGACAGAGTCAGAGAGACAGAGAGAGAGTGAGAAAGAGAGGAGGAGAGAGAGGAGAGAGGGAGAGAGGGGGGAGGGAGGGAGAGAGGACAGAGGAGAGAGAGGGGAGAGGACAGAGGAGAGAGAGGGAAAAGAGAGCAAAAGAGAGGAGAGGAGAGAGAGGGAGAGAGAAAGGGAGAGAGGGAAGAGAGGGAGGAGAGGGGGAGAGAAGGAGAGAGAGAGAGGAAAGAATGAAGGAGAGAAAGAGGGAGAGAGGAAGAGAGGGGGGGAGAGGGAGAGAGGGATCAGCACAGACACAGGAGCTGGCCTGGGTCTGAGAGGCGCCCTCCCGGGCTAGTGCCTGGTCCTTACTCTCTCAGCTTTGGGCAGAGGCACATGAGGGTGTCCCTTGCTGGCAAGCAAGGGCCATATACCATGCCAGGGATTGAACCGAGGTTGGCTGCATGCAAGGTAAGAACCAAGACCAGGCAAGCGGGAGCTGCAAGGAACTGTCCAGCCCAGCGCCTTGTATACTGCTGGGAGTGAGTGCCGCTGAGCCCCCGGACTCACAAAGGCATCGTGGCACCCTTCCCTGGAGGGAGAGAGCTAAGCATGTTCAGAGGGTTATAACAAGGAGGAAGGACAGAGAGGTCTGGACATGGCTCTTGCCTTGCATGAAGCCAACCTCAGTTCGATCCCTGGCATGGCATATGGTCCCCCTGAGGCCCATCAGAAGGAATCCCTGAGCACAGAGCCAGGAATAAGCTAGCAGCCTCCCCCTCAAACCAAAACAGGGTTGGAAGCCGCCATTATGCACAAAGGCAGGTGTGGCCTTTGGCCAGTGTCCCTTGACCAAGACTCTGGAACCTCCCTCTGGTTTCAGGAGGCGTCGCGTGATCTCCGTGCAGGGGACCTTGCCGGTAATTTCATATGAGCCATGCTGAAGTCAAGTGGTGGGGGCCTGGTTAAGGACCACCGGGACCCCCACTCACCGTGTTGAGGCAGGGCCTGTGAACCTGCGTTTCTAATACCTTCCCAGGTGATGCCGAGGCTGCTGTCTGGGGACTCAATCTGCAGTCACAGCCCAGGGACACAGTGCCGAGAGCAGCCGAATGGACAGTCTGGAAGTGGGAGGTGGTCCATGGGCCCCCAAACTTCTGCTCTTTCCCATTCCTGTGCTGTGGATCGCCGCCCATAATTCTAGCCGCTTCTCAGCTTTTTTTTTTTTTTTTTTTTAAGTTCTACTCCCTTGAGTGATAAAGCCCCAGTCTGAGATCCCAATGCTCCAAGCACGGCAGTTTGCTGAGGACACATGTCTTGTTTTATATGCTCGAAATCCATTTTTCTGGTTAAAAATATGGGCGGCCATAAAAACTTGCAGTTTTAAAAAAGAAGAAGGAGCTGACCTCTGCAGCAAGGGAGAAGTGGAGAAAAAAACGCAGCTGGGCACAGTGAATTCTAAGGAAGCTGGGCGTCCACTGCCCTAAGGAAGCTAGATGCCCACTGTTCTAAGGAAGCCGGACGTCCACTGCCCTAAGGAAGCTGGGCGTCTGCTGCCCAGCTGTCTGGACCTGGCACTGTCCCCCAATCTGTCCGCGTGGGGCTAGGTACTCACCCCGTAGGCCTGAGGACTGGTGAGCAGCCTGGAGACGGGCCCACACCACTCTGGTAACGTGCTGGTCAGCGGAGGGCCTGAGTGCGTGAGGATGGGCTTCAGGTACCTGCAGACTGTTAAGGAGCGACTCGCCAGGGAGAAGCGTTAAAGCCGTGACTGAGATCCGCTCCTCCTTCACGGGGCGGGAAGCTCAGCCTGTGGGGGTTTGTCCAGGGAATCTTGTCCCCACCCGTGTGCAGCCCCTCTGGTAGCCTCAGACCCTGAAGAACTGGCCCACCTTCCCCCACTCAACACCTCATCAGGCCCGACAATGAGCTCTTAAGACTGATCTTAAATCAGCGTATGACAGATTGTTTTCTTAAAACAGCCCAGCCAGCTGAAACCACCTGTAATTTTCACAAAAGCAAGAGGTGTTTTATTTTTTTCCCTCTTCATAAAGTGTTGGGTTATTTTAGAGCCAGGTAGTCAACCTAGATTGTTTTCCAAAATGCTTTATTTTCTCTCTTCCCTGCCGTCACGCCCTGCTTTCTACACCCAGGCATGACTCTACAAAATTAGGTAAATAGGTGGGTGCCAGTTTTACTGTATTGTCTAGCACCTGCCTTTCCTCGGGCTTCATCCCGGAGCGCCAGAAGAGAAAGGGCGTCACCCAGAGGCACACGCGCCTCCAGTCCACCAACGGTGACCACTTTCATCTTTCTATGAAACACTTTTTTTTTGCCAAGAAAAGCAAGGGATTCCACCTTTCCATCAGAAATGACATTTACTCTTTATAGTATTTCCTCTGCAGAGGAATATTTCACCTCATCAATTTCCCACAAAGCTGCAATAGACAGGGAGAGGGGAAAGATAAGAAGCAGTTAACACCGCTGGGCAGACAGGTCTGGAAGCCCCGGAGATGCCCTGAGCTGGTGATGACAGGGCAAGGGGTGGGGACGCTCCCAGGGGCGGAAGTCAGGTTGCTTCTAGCTTTGAACCAGTCCCTGCCGAAGCAGCGGCAAAGCCGCATTGCCAGGCGCACGGCTTCTGCGTGAGTGAAGAGAGGCGGAGAAGCGGCTTCAGCCTGTGAATGGCAGCGTGGGTCCTTCTGAGTAGCTGCAACTCCACGGTGGATGACCACAAGTCTGTGGATGGGCATTGGGTGGCATTGGGTGGTCTCTAACCCTTAGCTGTGGTCAGGGATGTCAAAGTGAAGGTGGGGGGTACACGTGCCTCTTTAAAGGGGTGCTTTTGAGCCCTTCCAGTGACTCCAGAAGGGGAGAGCTGGAGTAGACGGGAATTCTCTTTCACACCTGGGTGGTGGGGGAGGGCTTTTGCTTATAGAAATTAGTCGGACTAAGACCTATGACTTCACTCTTGTACAATCACAAAGAGATGAATGAACAAGTAAATAAAAAATAATCTGCAAAATAAGGCCAAATGGATGACTTGAAGCAGGGAAAGGAGGTCGGGAGGGGGGGTGTCATTTGTAGGGGTCCAGGTGGAGGTGGGGTTTGGGTGGTGGAGTATACGTAGATGTTGATTTATATGGGCACACTCTGAGGGCTTCACCACGCTGCAAATCCAGGCTGCCTCAGTGGCCCAGAAAAGATGTTCCTAAGTGCTCAGAAAGGTCAAGTGGGAGATGCACCTCTCGGAACCAAGGTATTGAAAAGGGCGGGAAGGCATGAAACAGTTGGTAGCAATGTTTGCGTTTCCTTCCTTCCTTCCTTCCTTCCTTCCTTCCTTCCTTCCTTCCTTCCTTCCTTCCTTCCTTCCTTCCTTCCTTCCTTCCTTCCTTCCTTCCTTCCTTCCTTCCTTCCTTCCTTCCTTCCTTCCTTCCTTCCTTCCTTCCTTCCTTCCTTCCTTCCTTCCTTCCTTCCTTCCTTCCTTCCTTCCTTCCTTCCTTCCTTCCTTCCTTCCTTCCTTCCTTCCTTCCTTCCTCCCTCCTTTTCCTGCCTCCCTGCCTCCCTCTCTCCCTCCCTCCCCATCCCCCTCCCTCCCTTCCTCCCTTCTTCCCTCCCTCCCTCCCCTCCCTCCCTTCTTCCCTCCCTTCCTCCCTCTGTCCCTCCCTCCTTCCCTTCTTCCTCCCTCCCTCCTTCCCTCCCTCCCTCCCTTCCTCCCATGGTTTTGATTTTGATGTGTCGAATCAGCGAGGGCCTAAGGAAAGACAGCTGTCCAGAGACTGAAACAATAACAGTCGGTAGGGAGGTATCCTTCCCTCTGGACCGGGGGCTCCCTGAGGACAGGACTGTCCCCCCAGTCACCTGGACACGGTGCTTGGTCCTGGATGCTGAACTAGCAGCAGCCCAGAGCTGTGAGCCCGGTGTGCCTGAAATTCTACTGCAACAACTTTGGAAATCATGATGTCTAAATAAAAAAGGAAAGGAGATAAGAGAAAAAATAAATCAGCATGGAGGGGAGAATGACTTTGCTGGATGAAACCCAATCTGAGCTGGGCCCAATACCAAGGGGTTCCCTCTGGGAGAACTACTCTGAGCCTTGGATCTTGTGTGGCTGAGGACTGGTGGGGAATTAGGGATTTGGTGACCTTGTGAGCCTTCTTCGCTGAGAAACAGCTAAACAATGGTTGGTTTTCCAAGATGACTGGAATTGTTGTAAAACTAGAAAATCTCTTTTTGATCTTCAAAAAATCCCAATAACCCAAGTGCTAAATTTGCAAGGGGCTGCTTTTTTCTCATCAGGGTCTATGTTTGGAGAGGGAGGGTCCCTTGGGTGTTTGGGGATGCTACTCTTGCTTCTCTAATAAGCCAGGAATGCTTTGAGATAAAAGGTTGGACTCCTGGGGATAAAAGCACAATGAGTTTTCTCATCTTTCAAAGGAATTCTTTTGGGAATAGCAGTTTGGAGTAAGAGGTGGTAGAAACAGGAAGGCGGGAACACAGCATTTCTCCTCTGGCCTAAGTGATCTGGAGCTCAGAGAACAGACATCCCAATCTTGGGAACAGATTTCTGTCTCTGTCTCTGTGGATTTCTGTCTCTGTCTCTGTAGATTTCTATCTCTGTCTCTGTTGATTTCTGTCTCTGTCAGTTTTTTTTGCTTTCATTGTTTTAAATCCTCATGGTAGGTAAGTGACCCAAACCAATGGGCTCTTGCTCAAGGCCCCTAGGACATGCTAAGACATAGATGAGCGGTATCTAAACACCCCAAGCCAAGGGCAGATTCAGACACAGACATCTGCCTGGGGTTAGGACCCAGCGCCTGTGCCCCGGGGTGGTCTGATTCTTACTTCACCTCCACTCCCTCCCCCAACCCACATGTTGTTGCCCTGTAGCTGGTGTGAGGGCAGGCGGTTCTTGGGGAGAGCTGGAGTTTGCACAAGGGACTCACACTTTCATGAGACACAAGCAGTGTCCCTGTCCCGCCCTGCATGAGGGCAGAGAGGAGCCAGGAGTGCACAACCAGCTGGGGTGGTCTCCCACGCCTGGGGGTCCCCAGAACCCGCCACGCTCAGGCCCTGCTCCCGGACATGCAGCTTCTGAACTGTGAGCACATGCATGACAATGTCCAACCCCGTCCGAGTCCTTCCTGAAGATCGGAACGATGCCCCTTCTTGATTGTCTGTCTCTGATTTGGGAACCTCAAAGAGCTGCGTTCTAGGTTGGCGTTCTCGACTTGCTTTGCTACAAGGAGCACCTCGGACCTAGATCAGAAATTGCAATGTCCAAGTCCTTTTCTCTGACCCTGACCCTGGGACTCTGTATTTTCACAAGCACCAGAGTCTGCTTAGGGACTGGTCTGGGTGCTGTTTCTGGACTGTCAGTCTCCACATGAAATCCCAGCCTGAAACAGGACGCCAAAGAACACGCGCTCCTGGCTAGAGTCCTCGTTTCTTGCAGGAGCACAGGAAGAAGCCGAGGACATTTGGCCCAGAAACCAGAACTTTCCATTGTCTCCGTTGTCACCCTTTCCCTTGCTCTGCTTCCCTGTCACCTCTCTCCCCAGTGTCCCCTCCCTGCTCAGCTGCCTGCAGGACGGCTCTAGTGGAGCAAGGCTGAGGCATCTGCCTGAGAGGCCCGAGCACGTCTCCGCTCCTGGACTTTTTCTCTTTAGACTCTGGGCTCTGAGAGGCCGAGACATTTATTGTTATGGAAGAAAAAACCCTTTTGCTGTAAAACAAAACAGGGATTCAACATACACACACACCCAATATGTCAAAAGCATATTTTTGGGGGGAATTTTTGGGTTACATTAGCGGTGCTCAGGGCTTACTCCTGGCTCTGCACTCAGGAGTTACTCCTGGAGGTGCTTGGGGATCCCTATGGGATGCGGGGTTTGAACCCAGGTCAGTTGCCCGCTGTACTACGTCTCTGACCCCACACAGGTCCTGTCCAGACCCCCCACTCATGAAACAGAACTTTGCTTGGCCACATTTGCCCAATCCACACCCCCTCCCTCCTGAAAGGCCCATACCCACCTACTCTGACTTTCATACTAACCATTCCTGGAATGGATATTGCAGTTTTATCACTTAACGTGCCCCTGGCATGCTATATTTTGGTCTTGCTGGTTTTAGGAAAATAAAATGTGATTGTGATAAAGAATATGCTAGCAAATATTTGTATGCTCTAGATGCCTTCCTTGACGGTCTTCGTTTCTTCCCCATTGTTTCTGTGGAGAACTAGGCGCATTTGAGCAGGGCCAGTTCCCACAGTCTGAAATGTGCTGATGGCGAACTTCGTGTGCAGTGTCGTGTGGCTATTTTGTTCGTGATGTTCCTGCCCCTTGCCAGCTGGACCCAGGGCTGGAGGAGATTTAGGCGCTATTCTTCGCCTTTGGCAGAGCTACAGAAGCTTATCAGCCTGCTCTTTTTGTGGGAATGTCACGGCCACTGATGGAGAACATCCATTTGTTCATTGGAGGCTGAAAGTGGTGAAATTCTAATTTTATTTTTTGGATTATTTTATGAGGTAGAAGGAATGACTTTGATTGGGGTTGGGTGCAGTTTTGTCGCCAGTGCTCAGGGGGCCAGGGTTCATTCCTGGAGAGAGCTGGCCGGACAGTCCAGGGAGCATGGCTGGGTCCAGTGGCGCTGGGGTCATCCCGGGATATAGCTGGTGGTGCTGGTCGGGAGCGTGTGATGCTGGAGCCTGCACCAGGGTCTCGAGCATGCACGGCATGTGCTCCAGTCCTCTGAGCGATCTCAAAACTGTATCTGATAGCACAGCGGGGAGGGCGTTTGCCTAGCATGTGGCCGACCCAGGTTGGATCCCTGGCTTCCCATTTGGTCCCCTGAGCACTGCCAGGAGTAATTCCTGAGTGCAGAGCCAGTAGTAACCCCTGAACACCACTGGGTATGACCCAAAAAGCAAGCAAAAAAAAAGGGGGGGACATTTATAGGGTGACACTATGTGTGAATTCCACTAGGACAGCCAGTGGGATATTCAGTGCAGGAAAGAGAGAACAGCTGCTTGATTTGGTTCATCTAATAAGCAGTTTTCAAGATAATGATTTCTTATCAACCTCAGATGATGGTGGATTCTTTCAGTCTCATTATAAACTAATGGATTTAAATGCACCTGATTGCAATGATACCATTGCCGAGGCTGAAGTGGACCTACACTGGCTGGGGGTGGGGTGTCTCATCCCCACATGGTGCCATGTCTTTGATTATTTTCCTGGCATCTGTCTGACAAGGCTCTCTGTGCCTGTTTCAGATTGCAAAGCAATGATTTCTCCAAATTTCTTTTGTTGTCATTGTTGCAAGAAATGGTGTTCCAACAGTCAACCTGAGCACCGAGCTTTGTAACATGCACCGTGTGCTGGTAGAAGTTTAATAAAAGACTTCCTTAAAGAATTCTGGGCTCTTGGGGAGAATTAACATTGTCAAGATGGTAATACTCCCTAGAGCTTTGTACAGATTCAATGCGGTTCCTATAAGGATTCCCATGACATTCTTTAAAGAAATCGACCAAACACTCCTGAAATTCGTATGGAATAATAAACCCCCACGGATAGCTAAAGCAATCCTTGGGAAGAAGAAGATGGGGAGGCATCACCTTTCCCAACCTCAAACTGTACTACAAAGCAGCAGTAATTAAAACAGCGTGGTACTGGAATAAAAACAGACCTGTGGACCTATGGAATAGAGTTGAGTATCCTGACACCCACCCTCAAAGATATGATCAGTTAATCTTTGATAAAGGTGCAAAGAGTCCAAACTGGAGTAAGGGAAAGCCTCTTTAACAAGTGGTGCTGGGAAAACTGGACAGCTACATGTAAAAAAATGAATTTGGACCTGTGTCTAACACCCTTGCACAAAAATCAGATCAAAATGGATTAAAGATCTCAATATCAGACCTGATTCCATAAAGTACGTTGAAGAAAATATAGGAAAATCCCTCCACGACATTGAAGCTAAAGACATCTTCAAAGGTGAAACACCATTACCAAAGCAACTAGAAGAAAATATAAATATATGGGACTACATGAAATTGAAGAGCTTCTGCACCTCGAAAAGAAACAGTGACCAAGATAGAAAGACAGTCCACAGAATGGGAAAGAATATTCACCCAATACCCATCTGATAAGGGGTTAATATCCAGGATATATCAGGCACTGGTACAGCTATATAAGAAAAAAACAGCCAACCCCATTAGAAAATGGGAAGAAGAGATGAACAGAAACTTTGACAAGGAAGAAATCCGAATGGCCAAAAGGCATATGAAAAAATGCTCATCATCACTAATCATTAGAGAGATGCAAATCAAAACAACAATGAGATATCACCTCACACCACAGAGAATGGCTCATATCTAAAAGGGTAAAAGCAACAAGTGCTGGCATGGATGTGGGGAAAAGGGGACTCTCATACACTGTTGGTGGGAATGTCGACTTGTACAACCTTTCTGGAAAACAATATGGACATTCCTCAAAAGACTAGAAATTGAGCTCCCTTTTGACCCAGCCATACCGCTCCTGGGAATATACCCTGGAAAGCCAAAAACACACAGTGGAAACACAATCCACACTTTTATTTTCATAGCAGCACTATTCACAATAGCCAGAACCTGGAAACAACCAGTATGCCCGAGAACTGATGACTGGATAAAGAAACTGTGGTACATCTACACAATGGAATACTATGCAGCTGTCAGAAAAAAATGAAGTTATGAAATTTTGCTATAAATGGATGGACATGGAGAGAATCATGTTGAGTGAAATTAGTCAGAAGGAAAGAGAGAGAGCATAGGATGACTGCATTTATTTGCATGACATAAATATACCAGGTGATCTTACCAAAAGTGGAAATCACCACAAGCGCGTGGGAGTCAGAGGTTTGGTTAGATAGAGAAGGGAACATGTGTGAATAAATGTCTAAAGGTCTGATACCAACATAGAACTGAGCATTAAATACAGACAAAAAATGAAAATTATGGCTTCTAAGTGTACGTGAGTGCAACCCACAATGTGTGGGAGGAGGAGAGAGAGAGGGAGAGAGAGAGGAGATAAAGAGCCTGCCATTTAGGCAGGATGTGGCAGGGGGAGGGAATTGGGGACATGGGTGGTGGTTGAGGGGCACTGGTGGAGGGCGGGGTGCTGGAACACTGTGTGACCGAAATCCCCAAGCGTGAACAACGTTGTAATTGTATATCTCACGGTGCTATAATAAAATGTTAAAAAAAAAAAGAATTCTGGGCTCATCGCATTTCCCAGTTTCCCGTGTATCAACACTCCCACTGTGGCTAGTTTGCAGGCTGGCAAGATGTCACTGAGCGTTCTGCTGGGAACTCATGGGCTGTGCACCCCATGAGTTCCTGTGCATACCTCCAACACAGGTTCAGGAGTTTCAGATTTATAAGGACATATGGAAAGAGTATATGGGAACATCCTGTAAGCACTCATTTGTTTCTCTGCACCAGAGTGAGAACAACCGCAACACTATCGTGATAATGACACGGTGCTCAAGAGAATACGGTAACACTACCATCATGATAATGACAACATGATAATGACATGATGAGCAAGAGAATACGGTAACACTACCATCATGATTATGACATGACATGCTAGAGAATATGGTAACACTATGGTCATGACAATGACATAAACATTCTAATCACCCACCATCTCCAGCCTAACCCACCCTTTGCAAACAGCCTCTAGCTGAATGGAGATCGTCTATGGCCAGGACAGAGCACTGGCTGAGGCGGGCTCCCCTGTCTGGCTCTCACCGGCTTCACTTCCCCAGGTAACTCGACTATCTCTCTGGGGCTGAGCTCAGGCTCTGTATCAATGCCCATCTGTCCCTCCAGGTTTTCCCTTCCTTTCTTATTAACGCAACCATTTCAGAGTCATTTAAAAAAAATTCATTTATGGTGTTTGTTCATAATTTTCTTGAACCAGATGCGTATGGAGTGTGTGTGTATGGCGTGTGTGTGTGTGTGTGTGTGTGAGAGAGAGAGAGAGAGAGAGAGAGACAGAGACAGAGAGACAGAGAAAGGGAGAGAAGATGCTATTTGGCTCCTTGTCCCCATGGATTTGACTCTAATTATTTTCCTTTGTGAATTTTTTTTAAATTTCCCTAGTGATGCTCAGGGCTTACTCCTGGCTTGTGCTCCAGGATTACTCCTGGTGGTGCTCAGGGGACCATATGGGGAGACCAGGATCAACCGCGGTCAACCACATGCAAGGTCATGCCCTCCTGTACTGTCACTCCGCTTGCTGCTGAGGTTGTAAGGGGTAAAGGGAAGGCTGACAGACCCCTCCCTTTTGTGTCACCTGGCGGGCGTCCTGAGCTTTCCTGTCATCGGTCCTCCTGAATTGGACTTGTCTTCCTCAGTGTCTCCCTTATGAGCCGCTGTGACATGCTCCTCCTTCTGGACACTTGGTTTTTGGGTGGCTTGTCCCTACCCACTTGTACTTTGAGAAAACATACCCCTTAGTTTGACTGTAAATGTGTCTGTGGGGATTTGGGTTTCTGATCTCAGCATTCTGCCTGTCGAGCGTTGGGAGTTGGAGGCTGGAAAGGCACACTTTCCCTGCCATTGCTACTGTCCGGGAATTTTCCATGTTCTCTCTGGTTCTTCACAATGGGAGCAGAGATGGCCTGTTTAGATCCTGTATGGTCAGCCAGAGCTCCCTGGGAACTATCCCTGATTGCACACCTGGCTTCACGCAATCCATATGAACTTCCTGGCCAGGTCATGCCTGGATCAGACCATACCTGAAAGCCCAGGATTCCTAACTGGCCTAACTGATATCTGAGGAAGTGCCTGTGTGCTTGTCATTTGCCTGCAGGGAAAGAGACTAGAGACTGTCTGTATCCCTCCCTCTGTTCCCCTCCCTGGGCTCTGAGCTAGGAAACTCAGGTCAGAGTGATCAGGAATTCAGGAGGACGGCTGATGAGAGCCCGATAACGTGTGGTCATGCGATCCTGTTTGTATGGGGGAGCCCGGTCGAGCCGCCAAGGTTAATACCTATCAGCTGTAAGATCGTTCCACTGGGCGTCTTGGTTCCCAGAGCCTGTCCGGGATGGAAAGAGAGCAGTGGGCTTCACCTGGGAAGGTTTCACAGTGGGCTGCCAAAGCCGATTGCCTAAGTAGAGCAAATGCACACACAGATAATAAGGAAAAGCCTGGAAGCAGGGTGGAAAGAAGCCCCAGGCTGCAGAGTTGCAGCCTTGATCTGAAAAGTGGAAGAAATTCTAAGATGGGGGCTCTCCAGGGGTGCAAACCGACCACCAGCTTGTCAGATGCAGGTTCCCACTCCCCTGGGTGGAGGCTGAGAATCTTATTTCAGCAAAAGCCAGCGCTGTCCCACTCAGCGCTGCTTCAGGGCTCTGGTCCCCTGCAGGCCCCCTGGGGTGCGGGACGCCGTCTGCAGCAAGGACGGGCTAGGGCTGTCATTGCTGCGCCTCCTCCTGTGTCCCTAGAGCTTTATCCTTGGACCCAGGGTAGGACTGGTCACTGCCCACCCGCTGCCATGGGCACCTCCCACTGCCCCCACGCAGACCGGAATGCTCCATTTGGCTCTGCCTGAGGAAGAAGCCTTGGGGCGAGTGGCCTTTGACAGCCAGGCAGAGCCACGCGCACCCAGACCCGGGTTCCCCAGGCAGTGGTGATGCCAGGCCAGGCCCGGAAAACTCTGCCTGCACGTGGGAGATCTGGGTCCCAAGTGGAACTGCTCAAGCGTGCACTGTGGTGCAAATGCCCATTCGCTTCTCTCCCCAGTGGACTGCAGGGGGCGGGTGGGGTCCCGCTGACCACCCTGGGGGTGCTCCCTTGCACATTCGGGGCCAAGTCCAGCCACTGGGGTCAGCCCTGCAGGGCCTCCGAGGGCAGTCCCCGTTTGCCTGTTTTCAGGAGAATGGAAGGCGGCTGCGGTACTGAGCAGACTCGTCCAGGGGGAGGGGTGGCTTCCTGGCCAAGAGGCTGGGCCCGCTCAGAGACAGGTTATCGCAGATAACTGGCCATGAATGTCCCTGAAGCTCCCTTCCGTGTGCCCCCTGTGTTGTGTTCCCGTGCTCAGACCACTTTGGAGAAGCCCGTCTCTAGTGGGTTGCAAGGCAAAATGTGTATCTATTGGGATAAAAAGCTTTTGGGGCCTTAGATCAAAGTGGTTTGGAGGTCTAGACCCCTGTCAGAGCGAGTTTCCAACCTGCCTCCCTACTGTGAGTGATTTCAAGGTGAAAAAGGGGGGCTCCCCAGATTCACCCAGCAAAATCTTTGAAGGGGGTAGAGCTTAGTTGGTGGACTCAGAAACCAGGGTGCTAAGAAAAACAATTGTTTTCGAAAGCTGGAGTTGCTATTAAGATTTTCCACAAATGTTATGGACAGATTCCAATCAAAGCATTGGACAGCAAATTCATCCATGCTTCCTGATTATCCTTGTTAAAAACCATAAATGATGTTTGGGTGGCTTTGCTGTGATTGTTCGTAGACCCGCTTTAATGAACGGTTCTGGGGCCATTTTCTCAGAGAGGCCCAGATCTGGGCTCCAGCCAAGTCAGTGCCAGGAGCTGTCTCGCCGGCCACGGAAAAGGAAGAGAAAGTCCCGAGTTGTAATATAATTTCACTCTCCTAAATCAAGCCTTCCATTTGCCACGATTATTTACCATTGCTTTGTAATTGTGAGCAGACAGCAGAGTGGGGCTGGAAGTCTATTCATTCTTTAAAGTGACATGAAGTGCTGCTTGCACTCCCTGACGATAATTGTTCTTTTTCTCCTTGCTAATACCCAACTGCGGCTAGGAGTTCCGTGGAAGATTCATTTAACCCAGTCCCAGAAATTTCTGTGGGATTTGGTTCCTGGCCTCTTTTTCTGAAAGCCAATTTGAAATTGCCCTCAGGAACTGGGAAGGCTGAAATGACGGTGACCTTCAGTTAGAATTCCTCTCTAAATATTTTAGCAGGACGGGCCCTGCCTCATTTACATTCCTCTGTTACCTGGAGGCGGGGGCCGGGGCTGGAAAGGAGGGGAAGTTTCTCAGAAATAAGATCTTGAAGACGTTCCCAGCCCTGTTTCCATGAGAGAGAGAGAGAGAGAGAGAGAGAGAGAGAGAGAGAGAGAGAGAGAGAGAGAGAGAGAGAGCGCAAGTGAGAGAGAGAGTGAGTGAGAGGAAAGAGAGGACAGAGGAAGAGAGGAGAGGGGAGAGGGAGTGAGTGAGAGAGGAGAGAGGAGACAGATGTTTTCATCTCGGCACTGCGATGAACAGTGTGTCATCTTTTCAAATGAATGTTTTTTCTGTTTGGGGTGGGGGTAGATGCCAAGAGGTGGAATTCCAGGGTCCTGTGGCTCTTCTCTTCCTTCCTCGTGAGACCTGCTCTCTGCTACCCATCCAGTCATTTTGATAAGGTGCTTCCCACGGAGCCAGATGACGCCTCATTGTCATTTTGGGTTGCGTGTCCCGATAACAAATGAGAGACATGCTTTCATATGCCTGCTGGCCATCTCCATGTCCTCTTCAGGGAAAAGTTTGTTCATTTCTTCTTCCATTTTTGGATGCTGCCCACAACCCCGCTTCCGTTCCACCTCTCCAACTCCACATGCTGTTGCATTGCTGGGCTAACCTGACCCTCTGCCTCAGATGTGGAGCTTCCAAAGTGCCCAGCATTGATTAAACACGGACTATGTGGGCCTTCGATGCTCAGCATTTCCCTGATTGATCTCCTTTAACTTGGGAGCTGGCTTTATGGCTGCCTCCTCCATCCCCTTTATGGGCGAGGCAACAGGGAGAGAAGGAGCCAGGCTGTGACCACACTGCCAGCAGTGGAGAACTTCGGGCGGGATCCGAGCCTCAGAAAGTCTTCAGCCTGCTTTGTAGAAAGCCCCTCACTGTTCTGCATGGCCCAGGCTGCTTGGCAACACCAGAGGCAGAGTCTGCTACTGAGTAGGTGCCTGGAAAGGAGTGAAACATGTTTCTTGGGCTTGTCTTGGGCACAGTTCCCCACAGAGCACATGCATCATGCCGAGGGCAGCCTCCCGAAGAGAACCCTGGGTGATGGCTGCGCAGGATATTCGATATTCTGTCCCGTGTTTGTGTCCGAGTCTCCTTGAGGAGAGAGACTTGAAGCAGAAGCAAGCAGGGCCTTCAGGGAGAGGAGAGGAAGGGGAGAGGGAGAGAGAGACAGATAGACAGAGAGAGAGAGAGAGATAGACAGAGAGAGAGAGAGAGAGGGAGAGAGAGAGACAGATAGACAGAGAGAGATAGACAGAGAGAGAGAGAGAGAGAGAGAGAGACAGAGAGAGAGAGAGAGAGAGAGAGAGAGAGAGAGAGAGAGAGAGAAGAGAGGCTTGCTTCCTTTCCGCTGCAATTTGAAGTTCTCTTTAGGAACTGCAGTGTTTGGGGGCAATTGTGGGCTGGATAAGTAGGGGAGGAAGCAGGAGACCTGGTCTGTAACCCCAAACCCAGGAGGTTGGAATCCAGAAGAGAATCATATGACCGGAAGTCTCTTCTCTTTCAACCAGGAAAATGGAGTCACCATATGAAAGACTGTTGACCTTGGAAGTTGGGGTGTCTGATATTCCACATGCCATCTGCTGATGGCCTTTCTCCCCCAGTCTTGTGGCTTTTTCCTGTGCCTGGTTTATGGAGCGTTTGCTGGAGGCAGGAGTGTGGGGCGTGTGGGGGGGAGTCTCGGAACTCAGGCCCAGGGGCCCATGGGCTGCACGGAGCATCTGAGCCATCCTTGTGAGGGATTCGGTGCCAGGCATCTACATTCTTTGTGAGCTCAAATTGAGTGGTGTTGGGCTCCTTCTGATGAATTCCTCTGGCCACAGATCTCCTGACACCACGCAGTGCCCCTGAATGCAGCGTTGTGAAGGAGGCACAGGAGGCATCTTCGTGTGGTCAGTGTCCACGCTGTGAGCCAATGACTGAATCAGTGTTTTAAGGTACCCTTGTACGGCGTCTCCTCTGCTCACCCAGGGAAGGGGCTGCCGGATGCTGGACCTCGCAGGGCGTGGCAGCTTTCCCATTGCTTCCTGTCCAACAGGTTAGCCCCCACTTTCTGCTCAGCACCTGGTTGGCCTTTAGGGGGTCATGGATTGGTGGTTGATGAAATCCACATGTGTATAGACTTTGGGGCTTCAGTTCAGAATGGACAGACTTAAGGGAGAATTCACAGAAGAGGAGACCAAAGGGGACTCTCAGCGATGAAAACATTTTCTGGAGATCAACTACTTGGTTTTTGGAATGCCTCAAAATTACTTAGACCTTGTGCTATCTTTTAAATGGAAATAGGATGCTGTTGTGAGTATATTCTGGCCTGGAAGAAACAAAAAGTGCCTTCCTAGAAGAAAAATGGATTTAGACTCTAGATTGATTTGTTTTTATTCAGAAAAGCTGACATGGAATTAATTTTATACACAGAGAACTGGTCATCGCTTCTACTGCTGACAGTACTACAATAAGGAAAAATGGAACACTTCCTCTGGACAGAGCCGCATGAATTGAGGACTAAAGCGCTTACAGAAAATAGCTTTCAAAAGATTATTTTTGTTTGCTTAAATGCTTGATTATGATTGTAGTGCCAGTTTTACACAGAACGAGCAAGAGGAAAGGCTAGGCCTGGACTCCTGTTGTAACGAAACCATTGCCCTTGGGCAATGTCCACATCTGACTTGGGCCCAGGCAAGATGATGGCGGCACAGCAGCCAGCACTGGAGCTGGTGGAGGGACGGCAGCTCTCTGCTTTGAACAGCCGGTGGGGCCACAAAATTTCTGCAAGAGTGAATGTGGGTGCCCTGTGATATCCTGGCTCAGGGAGGGTGCCATTAAATGGACCAGCCTGCTCCACCTCCATGTCGGTGGGCGTGGCTACGACTCCCATCCACCGCAGCCAGCAACACCAGAAGAAAAGACACTCCAGACCCACAGCTGTGCCGCTTGGCCCCACACGGAGCAGCCCATGGAGTCCCAGAGGGCAGTAAATGCTTAGCCAGACCCTGGTTGAGTCCAACATAGCTCCAAGGGTTCGCCGCATGTGTGGGAGGGCCATGCTGGCGGACCTGGAGCGGGGATTTGGGCTCCTTCTCCCATTCCTCTACTTCCATGCCAGCAGGCATGGCTGCAAGCTCCCAACCACCACAGCCAGCAACACTGAACAAGAGACACTCCAGGCCCACAGCGGTGCTGATGTGCGGCCGCTCTGCGGCTGCACAACAGTCTTAATAATGGAAGTTAGGACAAGGTCCCTCCCAGGATCTTTCACATTTAAACACTGTAAGGATCATTCTAGTTGTGACAAACTGGGGAAGCTAATGGGGAATGGGGAATTATAATGTCACACTAGAACTCACTATTGAATATACACATAGAGATATCATAAATCATTAATATCTGTAGGGCAAGCCACAAAGTGTAAGAGAAGAGAGAGAGAAATACAGAGACAGAGAGAAAGAGAAGAAAAAGGTGCCTGCTATAGGGGCTGGCTGGGGTTGGGTGGGAGGGAATGTTTGACCATTGGTGGTGGGAATGGGGCACCGGTGGAGGGATGGGTGCTGGAACACTGTATGACAGAGACCCAATTATGAACACCCTTGTAATTGTATATCTCACGATGGTATAATAAAAATTAAGGGGAAATAAATAAATGGTACTGGCCTGTGGCCCACTGTGGAACGCTGGCTTGGAGTGGAGTGTGTGAGGATGGTGGAAACCCAACCTCCAGCTGGGGGAGCCTCACAGCTCTCAGCACTAGGGGTGGCGGCAAAGTTTCAATGTGTCTGAGTAGAGTTTTTGGGTCAACTCAGTGCCCCTGCAGAGCAGGTGTTGAGGAGCTGAGGAGGTGCTCCAGGATTCCACCGTGGGGCCCCTGGAGATTCACTGCTGGTGGGGCCGCCCCTGTCACTATCTCCTCCCTGGACCAGCCTGCGCTGCCCATGGCATATTATGGACGAAAACCTCCCTGAGTGCCAACTGTCTGGAGACTGAGGATGGGGCATGTGTCCCCTGGTCAGAGTCTGCTGGGCTGGAGGCTGAAGCCCACCCAGAGTGTCCAACCTGCAAAAGGCAGCAGCCTCGGCTCCAGTCCTGGTCTGTTAGGGCGGCAGTGGTCATCACTACTGATCCTTATTAGGGTGGCAGTGGCCATCACTACTGGACCCTATTTGGGCAGCAGTGGCCATCACTACTGATCCCTGTTAGGCGGCAGTGGCCATCACTACTGGGCCCTGTTTGGACAGCAGTGGCCATCACTACTGGTCACTGTTAGAGTGGCGTGGCCATCACTACTGTCCTGTTAGGGCGGCAGTGGCCATCACTACTGTCCCTGTAGGGCGGCGTGGTCATCATACTGTCCCTGTTAGGGAGGCAGTGGCCATCACTACTGTCCCTGTTAGGCGGAAGTGGCCATCACTACTGGGCCCTGCTTGGGTGGCGTGGCCATCACCACTGGTCCCTGTTTGGGCAGCAGTGGCCATCACTACTGGTGCCTGTTTGGACAGCAGTGTCATCACTACTGGGGCCCAGTGGAAGTGGTGCCTCCAGCAGGTCAACCTGGGCCCACACTGGGGGCACCAGCAGCCTCCTGATACCCCCCAAATCACCGCTGTGCCTCTAGCCTGACTACAACAACAATCCCAGATCAAGTTTCTGGAGAAATTAAACTGCCAAAAGTTAGGAATGTGGGAGCCATGCCTACAAATCGCCTCCACTCAGGCACAGAAGCTCATTTATAGGCCTGGCTTCAGAAACCTATAAGTAAACTCGAAGGAGATCAGAAGCCGCAGCTAAACGCAGATGAGACAAGACTTTGCAGAGTGGTGCATTGGAGGGGGCAGGTCAGCCTGGTACCCACCCAAGCAGAACCTCCAGCAGCCACTTGCTTCCACAATCCAAAATCACCGCCAACCCCAGCTGGAATCTGCTGTCGTGGGACTGACCTCACCGAGACATCAGTCTGCTGAAAATACCCGTGTGGGTTTTGCGATTGAAATCTGTAGCTCTGTCAGGGTTGGGATGGGCTACCTTCCCCACCTCCCTGTACATATGGAAGCCCCCTGCAATCACGTCCATAACTCAAAGCTGCCACCCAATTGAAAACAATAATGCACAACCAAGAGAGAGAAAGCAAAGAAGAAAGGTGTCTGCCACAGAGGCAGACTGGAGTGAGAGGTGGGAGGAGGGAGACTGGGATGTTGCTGGTGGAGACGGGCACTGGTGGAGGGACAGGTATTGGAACACTACATGTCTGACCCCAATCATGAAGAGCTTTGTGATGGTCTATCTCATGGTGATTAAAAAATTTAAAAAAATCCTCAACTCCAAGGGGTTCTGGGGACTACTAGGGAAAATGCTAATACTCAGCTCAGGCCAAGGACCCTTCCCAGACTTGCTGTGGGAGGCCCACTGGGTGACTGTAACCATTTCAGGAACGAAACATGAGTCGGAAATTTTCTGGCTTTGTACGTGAAGGTTGGTTTTCTGGATCGCAACAGGCAGCCTTAGGGGAGAAGAATTCTTCTGCCGCGGACTCAGTCTCCAGACTGCTGACTCTCTGCAGACCTGCTTGCCCGATCTGGAGTGGGGCTCACCCCGAGTGGACACCGTGGAGGAATCTGTCCCTCCTCTGGTCCCAAATGCAAGATCCCGTGCCTTTAGAATTAAGTGGCATTGGTAGGTGCCCTGATCCCTGGCGTAGGAGCCCACCACTCTGGTGGCAGCTCAGGGGATTGAAAGGGAACTAGGAGCCTGGTACAGAGCGGAACATGCTTAATGACATTGCGGCCCAGAGCTGGAGTGAGCTTGCTGACGGCTGTGGAGGGGAGTGAGTGTGCAAAGCTCTCATCAGCTCGCTGACGGCCGTGGAGGGGAGCGTGAGTGTGTTAAGCTCTCATCAGCTGTCTGACAACCGTGGAGGGGAGTGTGAGCATGCAAAGCTCTTGTCAGCTCTCTGATGGTCATGGAGGGGAGTGTGAGTGTGCAAAGCTCTCATCAGCTCTCTGATGGTCGTGGAGGGGAGTGTGAGTGTGCAAAGCTCTCATCAGCTCTCTGATGGTCGTGGAGGGGAGTGTGAGTGTGCAAAGCTCTCATCAGCTCTCTGATGGCCATGGAGGAGAGTGTGAGTGTGCAAAGCTCTCATCAGCTCTCTGATGGTCGTGGAGGGGAGTGAGAGTGTGCAAGGCTCTCATCAGCTGTCTGACGGCCGTGGAGGGGAGTGTGAGTGTGCAAAGCTCCCGTCAGCTCTCAGCAGCTCTGATGGCCGTGGAGGGGGAGTGAGCGAGTAAAGCTCTCGATCTGTCCTCACTGAGGAGAGGAAACAGCCGCGGCTGCTCCCTGTTGGTCTCTGCTTATCATACGCACAATACAGAGGCTCCTGACTCAAGGGTGTGGCTTGCCTAGAGGGTTCCTCCCAGGTCTGTTGCCCACTGTGTGCTGGATGCCCAGAGACCTGGTGCATGCCAGGTCAGGCAGGTGGCACAGCGGTCCTGCAGATGCGCCGCCTGCCGGAGTCCTCATTTTCTCCTACCTTCAGCATCTCCCGGCTTCACCTTACCACCCCTGCCTACCATCAGTCATGTGTGTGTGGACACGTGTGACCTCACCTCAGAAAGCAAAGCCCGTCCTGAACAGATTCTTGAAATGGCCAGGAAGGGAGACAAAACTGGGACTGTCCTATTCTCTTCATAATCGGTGTTTTTGCCACCACTGCCTTCAGAAAGGGAGTGACGGAGTCTGCCGGCGGGCAGGGCTCCTATGTAAGTTTCAGTTTGGGGCCACCCCAACTATACTCTGGGACCACTTCTGGCAGTACTTGGGGGGCCATATGCAGTGCCAGGGATCAACCTTGGGTTGGCTACATGCCAGGTGAGTGCCCTTGCCTGGCACTATCTCTCTGGCCCCTGGCCTGGGATCTTACCAGAAACTGAAGAGGGTGACGGCAAGTTCTCTGATGCTTCTGTTGTCTCAGGGCGAATGGAGTCTACTGGGACCTAGGTCATGTGACTCTCAAACAAGGGGGTGGTCTCAGATCTGGACAGGCTCTAATCTCGTGATTGGATTTTAAACTGTGACGCCTGCAGTGCTGACTAGTGTTGAGGAATTCCAGATTTTAGCAAAAGTCCATACTGTGAATGCCTCAGAACCTGGCAGAAGGGATTTGTTGTTAAAACCAACATTCGATTAGGGGAGCAGAGAGAAAAAATAATGAGAGAAGAAACATTTTATGAACCTCTTCTTTTATATACATCTATAAAAACAAATAGAACAAATAAGAAGGTATGATGAAATATAAATTCATATAAATGCTGTGGAATATACTCAGACAAGTCAAGCACTTGGTGTATTGAAAATAATTCTGTTTCTTGTCCACTAAATTACAAAATGTTGGATAAAAAAATCAATGGACTATTATGTATGTTCCATTTAATCTGGGTGCCTTAATAATATCTATCTGGCCAAATACAGTATTGATTTTTCATTGCTGTGGGATTCAGTTAACCTCAAACAAAACGGGAGAAACTAAATCCAAATCACCTCCCCTTTCTGATAATTGTTGGTGTTTACAGTGGGAACAGACAGAACAGACAGGCTGTATTTAGGTGGCTAAGTCGGGGGAACCTAGGTTTTCTGCCTGCTCTTGACAACAACACACCTCCCTGGCCAGGCAGGGCTCCATCTGAGACGAGAGGAGGCTCCTGCTAAAGTCGGTGTTACACAATAAGTGTGCACAAGTATGGCCGGAAGTAGGGGAGATGGCTGGACTAAATTAGAAGTTCTAGTTTCTATCTGACACCAACACTGGGAGGAAATCAGCCGGATGCGAAGTGAACTGTCTAGACAATGAGCAAAAAGACCCACACACCAGAGAGAAGGGACTGTGGCCATGCTCCGCTCAGCTAAGCTTCTCTGAACAGGCTTGTGTCCCCTTCAGCACCAGGGTTTGCCTTCTTGCATTCGTACCTGAACTTCATAGATCCCTTTTGCAGATGATAAACTGAGGCCAAGTACCACTACTCTCAGTGGGAATGGAGGAGGGCGCCTTGCCCCCATGGGTGCGACCACAGATCTGTGTCCAAAATAGAAGCAGACAAGAGCGAGCATCTCCATGAGGGTTAGGAGCTGTAACAGCTGTGACACTGCATATAACAGCGGGGCTAATGCTGCAGGACTTGCCGTGAGATATTTTCATCTTCAGGAGGAAGCTGATGGGCAGATTGCTGGGGTCCTAGCTACTAAAGGGATTGAGTAAGCTGATGAATTTGGTTTAGTAAAGTTGGAGTTTTACCTCCAGGAGCTGGATTTGGTACTCAGATAGGTTTTATTTTGCCTGTTTGATGTTTAAGTCCCTTTTTGAAGCCAATATTAACAAGCTGGAAAGCTTATATAAAATTCTGACTTCCAGTTTATTCAGAACAACCAGTAGATGTGGTAAATAGGTCTGCATACCACTCAAAGCACTGGACTTCTTTAGCATAGTGTGGTTCTACTCAATTTTTTAAAACAAATTTGTTTGGGTCAATAGTTATAGGCATTTAATATTCAACCTGAATGTCTTCTGGGGACCCACTGTTCCCTTCAGCTATATGCAACTATCCACTCTGTCATAGCCACAAGTAGTAGTCTCTGATGCATTCCTGATACTGAACACCATGTCTACAAGTTGATTGCTTTGACTTACTGAAGCCAATCTACAAGTTTATCAGCTTCTCTCTGTTTTCAGATATGGCTGCCTTCCTTACTTGCATTGTCTTACTTCTGTGAGCATTTTTTTTTGTTGGTGGGGGTTGAGGGTGTTCCTGACACTGGGAACAGTAGAAGCTAGAAGAGAGATTTGCATTTAAAAGTCTACATGGAGAGATGTTTCCGGACTCCACATCAGGCTGAGTGTACAGAGGCACCCTGGAGGAGGACAGGCGAGTCCCTGGCCCATCCCAGCAGTGCCCCAGGCAGCTGAAACCCCCACATTCCACAGTCACCACCATGTTCAAGACCAGATTCCACTGGTTGGATGAGCTCCTCTTAGAAACTAATCTATTGAAAAACTCAGGCAGGTGGGTTCTGTGACCGAAATTTCCAGGCTTTCATGGAGTTGGAAATGAGCTCCCTTCCTGAATCATTCTGTTCTTCCAGAAGGTCCAACGGTCACACACTTGCCCCAAAGCCACCACCAAGTTAAAGCATTTAACTCCAACTTTATCACCCTCTTCAAAATTTTGGATTTCCTGGATCATGCGGCCACATTCTCAGCCATGCAACATCTCAAACACTACAATACTGATATTGTAGAACACCACATTTAATGGGATGTAAAGTAGAAGAGCAGATAACAAAATATACATACATAATGCCTATCCTGTAACAACATATCAGTAATTTCTTATACTAGGGGCTTAATGGTGAGATTGAACAATCTTCACTAAGTTTCTTCTAAGAAAACATTTCTTGATTCTTTTTAGCAAATTATCTATCAAGCAATATAAAATAAAACATTAAGGATCTGCTATGAGGGCAGGCTTAAGGAGTAGCTGGCAAAATTGTAAATAATGGTGGTGTGATGTTGCAATGGTGGTGGGATTGGGTTGAATACTGAATGTCTGTAACAAATTAACATGAACAACTGGTTAAAATATTGAGTAGAAACCCACCAAGTTAAAGAAGTTCAATAAGTGGAAGCAACAACACAGATGGCTCTATTTGCATGTAACAGCTCAGTAACAATGTCATGCATTTAGCAACACCTTCTGAGGTATGTTGTAATAAGCAATATAAAGTAACTTAATTAGTGCCTGCTAAGGGAGCAGGCTTGGAGGCTGGGTGGGAAAGGAGGGTCTTTGGTGGTGGTAAGGTCACACTGGTGGTGGGACTAGTTCTGGAATGCTGAGTTCCTGAAACAACTCTATTGTGAACAACTTTGTAAGTCACAATGTTTAAATATCACTTGATCACTTGACATCCCGTTATTTGTTGATTTGCTCGAGCATACACCAGTAACATTTCCTTTGGACCCTATCACGTGCCAGTGAAGCCCAATGCCATCTGGTTGATTCAGGAATATGAAGAGACTCAAACCATTCATTCAGGGTCTTGACGAAGAAGTCTGACCATGTTGTAGGTGGGCGGCCACGTGATCTTTTGACGTCCCGTGGGATCCAGTCAGTAATGGCTCTCATCCAGCTGTCATCTCCAAGTTGCATTACATGTCCAGCCTCTCTGATTTTCGATGCCTTGGCAAACGAGAGCATCCCTGACTCTGAATCTTCGACGGAGGTCGGAACTCCGATTCCTTCTCTCACTTGAGTGAGGTGTGATATTCCAAGCATAGCTCTTTTGATTCCTCTTTGGGAGACCTGAATAGCATTCTCATCCTGCTTCGTAGGGCCCAGATCTCTGAGGCATATGTTAATGCAGGGAGAATGGAGGAGTCAAAGGTATATGCTCAGAGTCGGATATTCTTTGTACTTTTAGCTATTTCTTCGATGCACTTGAAGGTGTTTCATGCCACTCTCTTCCTCCTGCGCAGCTCAGGTTTTAGGTCATTCATCATGTCGAAGTTCTCGACCTAGGTAACATAACAAACATCAGAGATGTTTGTTCCATTGAGAGTGAATGGGGCATCTGGAACTAGTTCATTTTTCATGAACATTGTATTGTTGAGATTCAGCTGTAGACCTATCTTTCCACATTCTCTGTCGAAGTCAGCCAGCATTTGTGCCGCTTGGCTAATGTTTGGTGTTATTAGAATGATTTCATCAGCAAAGCAGAGGTGTTGTAGTTGCCAACTGTCTATCTTTACTCCCATTCCTTCCCATCCTAATTGTCGCATGACATTCTTGAGGGTGGTGCTTAAGAGTTTTGGTGAAATGGTATCACCCTGCCGAACCCCTCTTTTGACATCAATGACGCAGATGCACCAGGCAGAGCTGCTACCAGCTCTCCCTGTTGCACTCCCTACACTCCACTGACCACGAGATATCAGGGACAGAGAGCAACTTCTGGCCCGAGTCCACCATCCCAATAGAGCCTCAGAAGAACCTAGAGGAACTCCCACACCATGTTGACAACGATTTTCATCATCCATACTCCACCACTCTTCAGAGCTCCACCCAAGAAACTAAGCCAATCTCAAGCCCTGGTTGTCAGGAGACCCACCCTACAGAGACCCACCCTTCAGAGCAAAGTATATCAAGGAATGCTTGAACCACAGACACAGATACACCAGGCAGAGCTGCTACCAGCTCTTCCCATTGTGTGCGACTGAAAAGCAGCCACATGATTTATCTCTAAATTACCAAGAATATTTTACCCACCCTTCTCAGAGAGCCTGGCAAGCTACTGAGAGTATATTGCTTGCACAGCAGAGCCTGGCAAACTGTCCGACGTGTACTCGATATGCCAAAACCAGTAAAAACACAATGTTTAAATAAAGTTAAAAAATTTTTTTTAAAAGTCTACCATGGGGGCCGGAGCGATAGCCCAGCGGGTAAGGCATTTGCCTTGCACACGGCTGGCCTATGCCGGCCCGGGTTCAATCCCCGGCATCCCATATGGTCCCCCGAGCACTGCCAGGAGTGATTCCTGAGTGCAGAGCCAGGAGAAATCCTTGAGCATTGCCGGGTGCGACCCCAAAAAAAAGCAAAAAAGAAAAAAAAAGTCTACCATGACACTACTTAGTTCTGTTGCCTCCTGTTGGCTTCCTTGAAGAAAGTTTGCTCCTCTTCCACCCCCGTGGCCTAGACACCATGGAAAATGCCCAGACCGCGAAGGACATTACAGACAACTATGTACCAACAACCTTCCATATGTGCTGTTATTCCTTTTGCACCATTTCCGCCTCTTTCATTCCTTCTCAGGCCAGCTTATTTTAATTGTCTTCCAGACCATTTCCAATGGGACTGTAGTTACATAGCAACACTGCCCCAATTTCATAGCTAGAAATGGAACAACTGAGCTACAAGGCACACAGACTCTGCCTGCTCCCCCCCATGCCTGTTCTCCTTCACATTGTGACCTATGGCACCCCCTCTTTGCCCACTGAGAAATGGGTGCCCACATTTCTGCCATGTGCTCATTTCTGGGGAGCTTCCTCAAACACTCCTGTTCCAAGGGCCTTCTAGTGAGTGACACGGCACCTGTCTCCAGACATACTCCTAATAGTCAACTTCCTGGCAGAGGATGGATGGGCAGTACTGAGGGGAAGTGGGAGGAGCCCAGAGTCCCAGGAGTATCTCCCAACAGCAACCCTGGGCTACCAGTGGGCTCCACAGAGCTTCAAACCAGGGCGGAAGGGCTCAGGAGTTGCTTATGGAAATAATTGACCTGGAGTTATTTCAAATAAAATGACTCAGAGTGGAGAAGGCCGTCCCCTGGGGTGGTGTGTGGAGGTGGAGAGGACAGCTGTTCTGCTGCTGAGTTCTCTGTAGGGTTTGCTTGTGTGGGAATTCTCTCATCTTGGGCTCAGGTAGGTCACTGTGGGGCCTGCCTGGGATGAACAGGGAGATTGGGAAGTAGGTGTTTGAGGACATGCTGGTCAGGTTCGTGGGCAAACCAGCTGGGAAGAGAATTCTGGGTAGGCCCACAGCTTGGACCTGAAGCCCAGCACTGTTTCCCTGCTGAGCCCAAGTTCCCCAGAATCCTGTAAGCTCTCCATAGGGGGTGCCAGCTCGGATTCTGGCTCCTGAGCAGCTGAAGATGCCTAATGTGTACCAGGCACCGGGCAGATGCAGAGAATAGACGCCTACTGTATACCAGACACTGGGCAGATGAAGCATAAGCACACACCCTCTGCTCTACCATCTCCTGGTCTAAGAAAGGGACACTGGGGCGGGAGGGGGATTTAAGGGCAGCTCTAAAGCTGAAAGTGTCTTGTGCAAGATCAAAATGTGGCAGTTGTGACCTGAGTTTGTCTGTACCCTCTGGCAGGAAAAGTGGAGCCTTCCCATGTACTTGAGACTTGGACAGGTTCCCGTTGCAAAATTCCCCAAGCAAGTTCCCAGAACAGACCCACCTACTCAGAGCCCCCAGGGACGTTCCATCTAACCCCCTTTCCTGTGCCAGCGCTTCTCACTGATCTCAGAGTATCCAAGTAAAGCTGCCACAGCAAGTAGACTGGTCAGCCCATGCTCAATCATACTGTGGCCTTAGGAACCGATTCCTGCCCACAGCATCTGTGCCTGAACAGGGCCGGCACTGCTCTGTCTGCTGAGTCGCCTGGGGCCTGGCTTTTTTTTTTTTTTGCATTTTTTTTTATTATACCACCGTGATATATACAATTTCAAAGATGTTCATAATTGGGTCTTAGTCATACAACGCTCAAGCACCTGTCCCGCAACCAGTGCCCCATTCCCAAAACCAACGTCCCCACATTCCATCCCACCCACACAGCCTGCTTATATAGGGGGTACTTTTTCTTTTCTTCTCCATCTCTCTCTCTCTGTATCTCGCTCTTCTCTAACATATAGTGGCTTGTGGGGCATGACTTTCTGGGAGATTCAGAGCCTCTTGCCGTCTCTGGCATCTCCAGGATGCTGGAGAACTCCTGCGTCTGCCCCGTGCCTGGCGTACAATAGGCGTCCATCTCTGCATCCGCCCACTGCTTGGTAGGCATCTATTCTCTCTACCTTCTACAGTAGGCATCTATTCTACATCCTTCTATATCCTTCTACAGTAGGCATCTATTCTACATCCTTCTACAGTAGGCATCTATTCTCTCCACCTTCCCAGTGCATGTTATACAGTAGGCATCTATTCTACCTTCCCAGAGGCTGGTATACAGTAGGCATCTATTCTACATTCCCAGAGACTGGTATACAGTAGGCATCTATTCTCTGCATCCACCCGTTGCCTGGTATACAGTAGGCATCTATTCTACCTTCCCAGTGCCTGGTACACAGTAGGCATCTATTCTCTCCGGCTACGTGGCACATCGAGCATGCCGACAGATATTAGAGGCAGGTCGCTCTTAGGAGCGGGTTTCCTCCTGTGCACTCTTGCCTGCACTGTTGTGGGAGTCAAGAGAAACTTTCAGGGGTTGGTGGGAGAGGGGAAGAGGTGACTTGAGCAGCCAGTGGTCCAGCCACACAGAGCTGATTATGTACTGGAGTTTGGGAAATAAAGCGTGACCAGATCACCCTACCCTAAGAGCCAGGAGGGTTGGGCAGAGGGATGGAGGGAGGGAGGGAGCAGGCAGTGGTGGCGGTGGAGCAGTGTTTGGGGAGGGTCTCACCCTCAGAGGGATCTGAACTGAATTTCCAAAGATGAGCAAACCCGAGTCTGCCCCTAACCATTAGCCAGAGACAATGAGCGTGTGGGAAGGTCCCAAGAGTTTGGCTGAGAAAACAATCTCACAGAGACTCCAAACAACTACAGGAACATGCAAATAGCAAAGGGGAAACGGAAGCATAACCTTGACCAAGACCAAGCAAGGAGGTCACTTGGGCCCAAGGGGCTTTCCTGATGCCCAGCATCAGAATTCACAGACTGCCTAGTCCAGATGCCACCCGTCCCTGCCTCCAAGCCTCTGGCCCCGGGAGGGGTCTGTGAACCTCAGCTCCTCAGGAGAAATTGGTCCCCAAAGCAACAGCTGGAGCACAACCCAGCCAGGGCTCCTTCCCATGTGCTGCGCTGTGGCAGTGCTTGCCTGGTCTGGCTGACGACTCTGCTCTAAGAACACTGAGTGGCCGTTTGTCCGGTGCTGACATCTGGGCACTGCCTACGGGGAACTTGTAAGATACAGGACCTTAGAGGCATTTTAGGAGGGAAACTGGAGACATTGGTGGTGGGAAACGAACACTGGTGGAAGGATGGGTGTTGGAGCACTGTGTCCCTATGTGAATAGCTCTGTAACGGTTTCTCACGGCGATTCAATAATGAAAACAAACAAACAACCTCTACATTTTGTACTAGAGAGCATTGTGCATATAAATGGACTCATATTTACTATCTTGTTATGTGTCAACTATATTCCAAGGTACCCATCACTTCTCTGTACCAACAGACAGTGAGGAAGGAAGGTAAAAGGTGAGGAAGGTGTCAGCAATCCTGTAAGGACAGTGAAGCTGGCGTTAGCTGCAAGCCCGAGCAGCTGAGACAATGGCTCACTTGTTAGGGGGATCTTTTCTTTAATGCAGCCTGGGGTTCAGGGATGGTGGAGAGGACAGGAGCCCCTTAATCACTGGGGAATGAGAGGCTGTTTATGCCTCTTTAGATGTGGCTTCCTCGCAGAAGCGGTCAGGCCTCCGGCCAAGAACTTGGCTTCAAGTTCACAGACTAGATCAAACCAGCTGAGCTGGCTCGTCACTGAGACTCCCAAGGTCTGTCTCAGGGAAGCCAATAAATTCGAGTGTCCCTGCTGATAGGCAGAATCTCCCCTCAGGGGTTCTTTCAGCAGATACACCAGTAATCCAGACGCTCCCCTAAATCCTCAGGCAGCCCAAATCCACCAGCTCCTAAATTTGCTAAAGACTTCTTTTAAATCTTCTATTAGTTATTTGTATTTTTGTTGTTTTCTAATAGTGACATCTTGCCCTTTCGTGCAATCCCCTTCTTCCGTGCGGTGCTGTAAAGCCCAAGTAGGGGGTTTGTGCCCGAGGTGAGTGGGATGCTTCCAAAGGCTGTTCACAGCAGCTTGGGTGTGATACATCCCAGCCTTGGGTCACAACCCTGCCTGCCTCCCCAAAACACGTAGAGCTGCACGCACGCACGCACCACACACACACACACACACACACACACACCGCTGCACACACGTGCTTACACAAATGGGCATTTATTATTTGTTTGTTTGGGGGTCACACGCCGTGCTCAGGGCTTATTCCTAGTTCTAAGCTGGAGAATATGTACTCCAGGGGGACCCTGTGTGGTGCTGAGGGTACAATCCAGGTCAGCTGCTGCACGACAAGTGCCTAGCATGCAGCCTGTCTGTCCCCTCTGTGCCCCCTCACCCCATACATCACCATTTGATGGCTGCCTGCTGGCGGCCACTCGGCTCATAGTTTAAAACTTGCTGCCCACTAACTAATTTGCATCAATAGATGACAGCAAGAGGATATTTTCCATTTTGCTATCCGATCCTGGGCCAGATGTTGACACTTTGCTTCCTTTGGGGATGAAGGAAAAGATTCCCCCGAGCACAGGTGCTCTTGGTGCCGACCGGGTTGGCTTTCTGAGGCGACTGGGAAAGGAAGGGCAGTGTGACTCGGGGGTGGCCGGGTTAACTGTCCCGCTGCTTGTCAAGTTCCCTTCTGAACCTTATCCTCTCTGGCAGCCACTTGCTGTCTTGCTGGTGCTGGCAATGAGGGCCCGTTCCACAGGCCCAGCCTTGGGGCTCTTTCCCTGGTTCAGGAGCCCTAGTGCCCCCTGCATGGCTCAGGAAGTGACACTATTTCTCAGAGGTCCCAGAGCCCAACGCTTCCCAGAGCCCTTGCATCAGCCCTTGAACCAACTTACAGAGATTCAAGTCCTCAGGGCAATCTGTTGCCTTGCCTAAAGCTCACAGCGACCAGGGGCTTCCCTCTCCTTAGGGCAGGGCTATAAAGTTGGGCTTGGGGGAGACTTGGCAAGAAGAGAATATTGGCTGTACACGATGGGGTGGGAACAGTCTCTAGGAACTCTGTCTCGGTTCCTGAAGGCCAGATTTAATGCCTCGTGGCAAAAGGAACGTCCATCATCTCCTAAACCAAGAAGGAAGACAGGACACAGAGCCACTGACCGGAAACAGGCCAGCAAGATGCATGGAGGCCACTGCCGCAGGACGGGCCTCTTTCCTGCCTCCTGGCTTCCTCTCAAGTTGCCAACTTGGGGTGGCAGCGTCTGTGTTTGTCTGCTCCACTGCCTGGAGAATGGCCTGGACTCTCCCTTCGCTGTCTTCTCTAGCCGGCAGCTTCCCCCAGCGCCTGACATCTGTTCTCTGTGTCTGCCAGGATGCTCTTGAAGATAAAGTTCCTTTCCAAACGCTCCCTGCTGTCTGGCATGGACCTGGTTTTCTCTGTCCCTCTACGCCTTTTCTGTGCTCTGGAGAGGTTCTCAGACACCTCAGAATTGCCGCCACCTGGCTGTGGCGATGTGTGTGTGAGTGGACAGCGGACCAGGGATCACAGAGGACTGTTTTCTGCACTGACCTTGCCCTCCCCACATGCCTTCAGAGGATCAACTCGCCAACAAGATCCTGGGCAGAACCAGCAGCTGCCCAGGACTTCACTGTCTCCCACACACTCACTAGCGCCTCCCTCAGGCCAACAAGGGGCTCAGCCCGCAGGAGCCAGTCTGAGATGAGCATAAAGGGAGGTAAGGAGCAGCCTGGGGTAAGGTAGTACCCAAGGGCTAACTCAACCCTCTCTTTCAGAGATTCCCACCAGCCAGGAAGTGCCTTGGAGACGTGGGACAATGCTGTCAAGATCCACCAGGGACCAGCAGAAAGGAAGGGACATGGCAAGCCTTGAAGGACTGTCAGATGCCCGGGAAGCTGGCGGAGGACACCTAAGGGGCCTGGCCCTGACACTGCGTCCTGTCCCTGCCGAAGCCTGCCAGTCCCTCAGGGCTCGGCCAAATGCTTCCTTCCCTGACATCTGTTCTCTGTCCGCCCAGGATGCTCTTGAAGATAAAGCTCCTTTCCAAAAGGGTCCTTCGTAGTCTCTGCCCAATTTTTTTTTTGGGGGGGTGGGGGGGCATGCCAGGCAGGGCTCAGGGCTGACTCCCTGGCTCTGTGCTCAGGGCTGACTCATGGCTCTGTGGTCAGGGCTGACTCCTGGCTCTGTGCTCCGGGCTGACTCCTGGCTCTGTGCTCGGGGCTGACTCCTGGCTCTGTGCTCGGGGCTGACTCCCTGGCTCTGTGCTCAGGGGCTGACTCCTGGCTCTGTGCTCAGGGCTGACTCCAGGCTCTGTGCTCAGGGCTGACTCCTGGCTGTGCTCAGGGCTGACTCCTGGCTCTGTGCTCAGGGCTCACTCCTGGCTCTGCAGTCAGGATCACTCCTGGCGGGGCTGATTTGATTTGACAAAGCCAAGTCTTAGTCTTTGGCTGCACCTGTTGCCACCAGCGGGCCTGGGTCTTAGTCTGTGCCCACCAACCTGCCTATTCCCAAGCCCAGTGGTCCTACTTATTTCTTTGCTTCATCTCAAGTCTCCCAACAGCAGCCAGTTGGTGACACACCCTCTGAATCAAGTGGCCGCCAGCTCCCTGGCTGGGCCCTGCCTTTGGGGGTCTCCACATACTTCAGCAGACACAGAGCATTGTGCGCCCAGGAACCGCCGGCACTTGGAGGAGGGAGACCCACTTCCCTGGTGGTTAATTTTAGCACTGAAAGCTCCAAGGTCCTGGGACTGTTGCGGCAAACAGCAATGGCGAATCCCCTGCTCAGCTGCTTCACCCCAGGGCGGAGAGTGAGGAACATCACAGGGTGCTTCTGAGGTGCTGTTTCCTCAGCTCTCTGTTTGTCTGCTCTTACACAGCCTGTGTGCTGTCTGGACAGTGCCTGGAACCAAGGGCAAGCTGCCATATCCCACTAAGCCTCTGTGGAGTCTGGGCAGAGGACCAGTGAGAAAAGTGGAGGGGTCAATGGAAAGTGACAATGTAGGACTTCTAAAAGATGGTGTCAGGAGAGAGCATATAATATAGATTACATATGTATGTTATATGTTATATATTATATGTTATATATTATATTTGTTATATGTAACATATATATATATATATATATATAAATATGGGTTATACTGTCTGAATGTGCGTTGCAGGGGCTCGTGCCACTGGATGCCCCCCACCTCACCGGGGAGATGCCACTCTGCTGAGCCCTGCCTGTGGGGGTCAGGCTGTGGACATGAGCCTCTCTCACAGCAGCTCGCTGCCCCCTGAGCTGTGCGCTGTGGGATGTGCCTCAGGCCACAGCATTGGAGTCTAGGGTGTCTGGGCTCTGCCTCAGGACACAGTGTTGGGGTCTGGGATGTGTCTCATGACACAGCACTGGGGTCTGGTTCCCACCAGAGCCAGCACAGAACATCTGCACAGGAAATCTGGGTTGCCTGAGGGAAGGGGTCAGCGTGACCAGGCGTGACCGACCACGCGCTTGCTGCTGAGACCACACACGTTTCATTCCTGTTCCCCTTGGGACCCTCTCCCCAGTGGGCTGGTCCTTCCCTTGGTCCCCACAAAGTGACCCCCTGGGAGCAGAGGTTAGAGTCTGAGTGTTTCGGGGTAGGGGAGGAGGGCTTCAGGGGGGCCAGCGTGAGGGACACACAACAGCTGTTTTGCGGAGAGTAGATGGACTGGGCTTGCTCGGCATGAATGCAGAATTGCAGCCAAACCCCAGGCGGGGAGTCCTTCCGGGTCATTCCAGACTAGTCTGAGCTTGGACAGTTTCTCCAGCGAAGGGTCAAAGGATCTCCTCTGGTCCTGCTGCCCTTGCTGGCCAGCCTGGCTGGACAGCTTCCCTGTCCTAGACACGTGACCCTTCCCAACTCCTCCCCTCTCAGCTGGCCACTACCTGCAGGGCTGGAAGGCTCAGCGGCACCAACGTGGGCAGTGGCCAGTGTGATTTTGCTCAGTAAGGAGCCTCAGTGCACCCGTGGGGTCCACTGGGGATGCTCAGAACTGGGGGTGCAGAACCTTTTGTGGGGAGAGGCCCAGAGGCCGGCACGTTTCCCCCACGAATGCCTCGGTCTGGGGAGTGTGCCTGAAAACACAGGGCAGTGTTAGCAGTGTGCTCCCTGGAGAACAAACAGTCTGATTTGTGGGAGCAAATAACCCGTGGAGCGACACAGGCGACTCCAGGGGGCTTGTGGTTATTAATGGCCATCCAAGGGGCGGTCTTCACAGAAAGCCTGAGAGGAGGCAAATCAAATCAAGAAAATCAATGCTTTGTGAATAAATTAAATTAAAAAAAATGCCTCCTCTGCCGGGCTCCCTGAAGACAAGTTGGACTTATCTCGGAGTCTGGTCAGCAAACAAATGGGGACCTCACCTCCTTGGCCTCCCCCTGCGACACTGCCCCAGGCTCTGCCCACTCTCAGAGAGACCCTTGCAGCCGGGCTGGGGAGGGTGCAAGCGGCCACATGCCCGGCTGGACCATTCGGCTATGCTTAGCTCCGCTTTTCGACCTGATCTGCCCCGTGGCCCAGGAGACCAAGGCCAGCAGTGGCCACTTCCCCTTCCTCTGTGGCTGAGCACACACGGTCAGGTGCGGGCCCAGCACAGTGTCCCTGCCGCCCCAGCAGGAACGGAAAGATGACAGCCTCCTTCTGGAGCGTATTTCAGAGCTGGGAAAGAGGCTGATGCAGGGCTAGGACACGGGTTCAGATTCAGGGGCCTTGCTGCATTGGCCAAGGAGCCAAGATGACTCTTATTCTCTGGCTCTACTTTGGGCTTTTACATTATCTTTAATTGGAACAATTCCCATTTGGGCAGGGTTAAAATTAGCTGGTGGATGGTTCCGGGCCACGGCGACTGTGCGAGAGAGATCGGGGACAACGCAGGGTGAGTGAGCGTTTTCCCAAGGCCCTGTGCCATGGAAGGGAGTGTGGGGACGGCAGAGGCGTCCGAGGGCAGCCAGCTGGTCAGTCAGGACAGGGCTGGGGAGTGGGTGGCCACTGAGTCCACTTGCCCAAGCCAAGTCCAGAAGGTTCTACTCCTGTGAGTTTCCGGCAGCAGCCAGGCCTGGGATCCTTGCGGCAGGGGAGTGGAAGGTTCTGCAGCTCGGTGATGAGGGCCAAGGAGCGTTGTGGGGTCTGCACAGGTGATCCCCCAGCTTGGCAAACAGGAAACCACCCTCGGCGAGATCCCATGTGGGCTTGTGGAGCCATGGGGAGGCGGGTTTTCTTTCCCTTTATTGATTCACCCCCTCATCAACGGTGCGGAATGACTACATGGCAACAGCGTGCGGACAGGACACCTTCACCGCGGTGTGGTCTTGTCCTGGGGCGGGCATCTCTGTTTCTTGAGCTTGGTGCTGAGAGGAGGCGGGGCAGGTGGCTCGGGGTCTGCCATGGGTGCCCCAGTGCAGAGGCCAGGAGCGGTGTCAGGGTCTGTGGCACTTGTCTGAATAATGCCCAGCAGCAGGCGTGGCTGTTTCCGCCCTAAGCATGGCACAGGACGGGACTAACGACGATGCTGCGGTTTGGTGCTTCAGCGGTGTCTGGAAAGGCCTGCTGGACCCTAGTGTGCGCAGGACAAAGGAGACGCTGTCCCGGGACACCTCTTCCACCCTTAACACCCCCGACTGGGACGGGGACCATAGGGTTCCCAGCACCCACCCAGGAAGGAACTGTCTGAGCCCCATGCAGAGGAGAAACCAATGGAGGACCTGGGGGGCGGGCTGCAGGCTGGGCTCAGCCCCAGCCCAGGTCTGTGGGAGGGCCCCACACTTGTGCGGAGTATTGTAAGGGGTCTGAGCAGGGCCAGCCCTGGCAGTACTGACTGCGGTCAAGCATGGGGGTTTCTTCCACAGAAGCTTCAGAGAGAAACACAAAGACAGGCCTAAGGCCAGACTCCTCCGTGATTAAAGGCGCTAATTATCTGCCTCCGGAGAGAAAAGAGGCAAGGCGGGAGCTTCTCTCTCTACTCTGCCCAGCAGGGCTTCAGGCTTAGCACAAAATATAGCCTGTGTACATTCAATGCTCAATTCTAGGCTGGTATCATTTCCAACAATTAGTAGTGCACTATTCCTCTCTGTCTTACCTAACCTCTGACTCCGCACACTTGCACTAGAAAATAATGGGAAAAAATGTAGCCTGCGGCTACGCAGGCATCCTGGAGTCAGACCCTAGCTCCGGGGACCCCTGGAAGCTCTGGGGTCACAGTGAGGAAAAGCCCGTCATTCCTTTCATTTTCTCTTAACTTGATGACGTGGCACCATCAAGATGAACTCAGAATCCACCCACTATCCACTCCAGCGAGGAGTCGAGGTCCTGGGGTGACGGGTGGTGGTGGACAGTGGCGGAGGAGATTCAGGCCCCACACGTCAGCCCAGGCTTTCTAAGAGGCTCAGGACTTAACTAAGCGGCCTCTACTCTCTCTTAGGAAGCAAGTCAGCTGGAATCTACCCAACTCATTATTCCTAGAGATCAGGAGCGTTCCCTGCTCCCTTGCCTTTCATCTTTGCATCCGCGTCTCTTTACTGGTTTTTGCCACACAATGGGATTTTGAGGAGACAATTTCTAAGCACCAACAGCAGGTAGGGCTGGCTGCGGGCATGCCGTCTTCTTTCTGTTTCACTGATTTTCCTCACACAATCAACTTTCACACAATCAACTCTTACCCCCCCCCCACCACACACACACACACACACACACACACACACATACACACACACTCTAGTGGTTTCAACCACTGACTAAGAAATGTTTCTCTGCTTCTGTACCTGACACCAGTCAAGATGGGAACATCCGAAAGGGATACCGGGATGCCGTAAAACTGAATTAGCGAGAAGCTGTCCTGGCTGCCATCTTTAGTGCCGGGAAGGGAAGTGGACCTTGGGGTCGGATTTCTGTGAGGAACCCAAAGGACCATGTGGCTGACACTGACGTGAACACGGGACAAATGCTATCTGGTGTGTTTTTCTCAAGAGAAAGCAAACGTGGACAAGAGGGGTGGTAGCTTCTTCAGAACACACAGTGCAGTCAGGCAGAACCAGAAACTATACCCAGGCCTCACAATTCGTCAGTTGCTGTAATTGTCACCCACCCCAAAGCACGCAGTGGCCGCACTAAGGCAAACCTACCTGTCGGTCGGGAAGAGCTGCCTGTTAGGGCGAGTGAACCAACAACTCTCCCGGGTAGGAGGGTCTCAGCCTTCACTCCCGGGCTGTGCTGGCCTCCAGGGTTCCCTGGAGGCTAAAGTTCCAGACCGCCCGTTTACACCAGGTGGTTGATGGCACCCTTGGGCAGAGCTGTGCGGGACAGAGGGCAGGGGCGAGAAGGGAGGTGGAGAGGGATGATGTGAAGGAACGGAGCTTCCTGGGGACACTGAACTTGACCTTGCACCTGGGCTTGCTGACGGCAGAGCAGATGGGGAGGGCGCTGGCTCCAGGAGTGTGCGGTGATGCTGGGGTGTCTTTTGATGGCGCCTGCTCCTGTTTCTGGAGAGTTCCTTGCCTTGCTCTCACTACTCTCATAATAAACAATGGTCTCTTATACATCCAGGTTGCAAACAAAAGTTCTTCCTACAGATAATGCTAATGGTCTCGACTTTGGACTTGGGATGCTGTCCCTAGGGGGAGCTGACATGTGACCAACAGATCTGTCCCTCTCACGAGCCACGCCCCTGCACCTGCATGGATGGAGAATCTTTTGGGGTAGCTGCATGCAGAGTTGTCCTTGGCTCTCTCCGAGGAGTCTCTCATGTTTCCTCTTGACCTTGGCTGCTGCCACACGGTGCCCATCTGCAGAAGCTAAGGAGCAGCACCTGCTCCAGGGCGTGGGTGCGTCAAGAGTTAATGTCTGTCAAGGGCTTTGGAGAACAGCACCTCCCTTCCTCAATGACTTCTGGGGAGTCAGTCTGTCCCTCTCCAGGGGCAGAGCTCTCCCGGATCTTCCCCAGGTTTTCATCTGCCAGAAGAAAGGGGTGGGTTTAATTAGCAGGTGATGTTGTTCTGGAAACAGCTTCTGTGAGTTAGCAAAGAAGCTGCAACTCTGAGTGTATTATTATCATTTGTTTTCCCCTCAGCTGACATTTGCAGTCTGTTACAAGTCACAGAGTCCTAAAGGAGAGGACGCTCTGGGCGTGGGGGTGGGGACAAGCCACGTGGAGGGGGTGACAAGCCATGGAGGATTGTAGCTGAAATGGAAGACGCTGCAAGAAACATCTGTGAGATTTGCAGGCCAAGTGGTGGCTGAGAGCATGGGAGATGGAGGGGCTGAGGGCAAAAGGCCCACTTGGGTTTCTGCTCTCCCGACTGACATGGGCAGATGGTCCTTGGTTGTCCCTTGACGTCCCTGGCACTGGCTCTGTGTCTGTGGCCTCATGGTCTTTGCCGCAGCTTGTTCAATGGACACGAGTTGATGGTCACTGGAGCTCCCTTGGAGGACGATGGATCTCATCTGACTTGCTGCCTTAATGCCAAGCAAGCCAGGACCCTGGATGATCAGCCTGGGATCAATGTGGCGTCCTGGGGAACATGTCACCCTGCGGGACCGGTGCTGACACACCGTCACGCACACAATGGCTGCTCCTCATCTCAAGCTTCGAGGTCTTGGTGCAGCCACACTCTTCGTCTCCAGGGGAACAGACCTGGGGCAGGCCATGGGCATGGCGGCTGGGGTGCTCCTGAGGCCCCAAGATGCTACTGGGATGATCCGTCCATTGCTCTCGAGTCTGCCCTCGTCACTGAGGGCCCATGGAGTGATTCCATGCACAAGTGTTTGGAACCTCAGTGGTCACTGCTGCTGAGGAGTGCAGGGACACTCTTCCTTCCTAGGAGAGTGATTCTGTATTCCGCTTAGAGGGTGGACCCAGTGATGTCATGGAGTCACCCCAGTAAGGAAGCAGCCATACACGCTGGATGATGCTTTGGCCTGAGAGAGCGGTGGCCTGCAGGTCGCCGTTCTTCTCCCTCAGCTCAGTTTGTCTGGGGAAGCGGCAGTGACCTTCGAGTGGGAAGGGGCTGCATGGGCCCCAGCTTCTGACTTTTGGTGGTGGGGCCTTGGCCTTTGTTGCTTCTGTCTGACTTCCCTCTGTTTGTCTTTTCCCGTTCCTAACGTCACCAGGATGGCAGCGACTCGCTGTGTCAACCTGACTCAGTGACCGGACGCCAGATTTTGGCCGATCATTACTCTGGGGGTTGCTCTGAGCTCTTTCTGATTGGTTGGCATTTGAAAGGACACTCACAGGGAAGCAGAAGGCTGGCCACAGAGCGGTGAAGGCCGAGGCCAGACAAACCGAAAAGCCAATGCCCTGACTGAGGGGAACTTCCCGCCTCTGACCATCTCTTGCTGCATGAGGGACTCTTTTGTGCCTCCGGCCATGAGCAGAAATGTCAGGAGTTCTGCGGCTTGACCCCTTCGGCCTCCTCCACCCGCAGTCTCCAGCTCACCCACCGCATGTCTGGGGATTTCCGAGCGTCCTTACCCAACAGGCCTGTCAGAATAAATCTAGATCTCACATCTCCAAGTATCTGGAGAAGCCCGAGGAAAGGGGCCAGGAAGAGAGCAGGGAGGTGTGTTCCTTCCCGGTGAACTAGTTCTTTCGCCACAGATCTAGGCTCGCTTTCTCCCAAGGGTGCCCTTGGGGTATTCACTAGTCATGAGCTGGATGTGTCTAGGCAGAACCAGAGCCACGGGCCGGCAGCAGCCAGTCCGGCACCGTCTTCACATACAGGCATCAGGACCCCCGAGAGGAGGTGCTCAAAGCAACGGGCCTTGGCACTGGCCTCTCCCCTGCCTCCAAGCCGTGTCAAGGAAACGGTCAGTGGCTCCTCCAGGGGTCCAGCCGGACCCCACAGCTGGACTCCAGCGTGGCTCCTTTCCTTCATCCTCTACCTGTTAGCCTGCTCTTGGTGGAGGGTATAACCCGGGCGGCAGGATTCTGCTTCCGTGTCTCTGCTTAGCCTGAAATGCTCCCCAGAGAGGAGGCAGAGGCCGGGCGCTGCACCCTCTGCGGGCAGGACTCTTGCACAAAGGGAGCCCCAGGGCCTGGGCGGACCCCAGCGACAGGCCATGTGCTCCAAGCCGGGCAACTGTCCACTGCCGCCTGGAGTCCCGAGGCCCCGGGACCAGCCCCCACCTGGTCTTCCGGGGCAGCTGAAGCCCCGGAAGTCTCCATAGTAATAGCGGAGGGGACCCCCTCGGTCGCACCCCTGGAAACAGTCTGTGTTTTGGGGGGGTGGAGTTGGGTCAGTGGCAGTGTTGGGGTGCAGAGTGGGGAGGAGCAGTGGAAGGTTTGCGAGCAGCAGCTGCTGGTCTAACCCTGCTGGGGCGTCTCCCCAAGCCACTGCTCTGCTCAAGCCCTGCCACTGGCAACAGGCAAGCGGGCCCCGCCCTCGGCTCTGGTGGCCACTTTATGGGGTGAACGATTTAGTGTTTTCTCTCTGGGTTTCTTACCAGAAAGTCAACTTTACAAGTCTGCTTACAGACACTGTAGGAAATCTATACATGAACACATACAGATGCTCAACACAGAGCCACACACAGAGACATATGCACACATGTGCGTGTACATGCACACACAGACATATGCACACATGTGTATACACATGCACACACAGAGACATATGCACACACGTGTGTACATGCACACAGAGACATATGCGCACATGTGTACACGTATACACAGAAACTTATCACACATGTGCAGAGAGACATATGCACAGATGTGTGTACATGTGCACACAGAGACATATGCACACATGTGTGTACACGTGTACACACAGAGACATACACGCACACCCAAACATCTCAAGGCATACCTCCAGTCCTCCTTTCTCCAGGCAGTGAGAACACTTCAAGCTGCCTCTGCTCCTCGACATCCCTTCCCTTCCCTCACTTTCCGGACTCCATCCCGCCATGCTGACACCTTTCCTGTGTTTTCTCCATCACAGGAGGGAGGTGAGTAGGAAGGAAACCCAAGAAAGAACCTTTGTAATACTTAAAACAAGAAATCTCCAAGGTTCTGTTCACAAACACCGAAAGTGGCCTGGCTGAGCTCTGTGGCCTAAGACTGAGCCAGGTGGAGGAGACCCTGTGGGCCCTCCAGGACAATGGGCAGGAGGCAGCCCCGCAAGGCAGGTGGGCCAGGGCTAAAGGGCCTTCTAGAGGGCAGCTCAGGGATAGGACCTTCTAGATGTCCATGAACATCTGGGGCAGCCCAGATATTTAATGAATGAGCTTGAAGTTGGAGTCTCAACTCAGGGACACGCAGTGGGGAAGCTTAGCTCAAGGCTCCCATGCGCTGTTGACCACTAGGACATCTGTGGCTGAAAAGAGCCAGTCCCCGTCCCTTTCAAAGCACATGCCCAAGCCTTGGCTAATCAAACCTGAATGGTGGAATAAACGGCTCCTGGCGATATCTTTCCCATTCATCTTCATTTAAGTGCAGACAGTTAAGCAGCTTGAGCATTATTTTGAAAGTGTCTCTTTAAGCAAAAAACCTTATTATTAATGTATAATATTTCAGGTTGGCTGCAGATTCTTGGCTGTCAAGCACAGGCTGTTTCCAGGAATAAAATATTTTTCTTCCGTTAACAGAGGCAAGGTCCGCGCTGGGCTGCGCCACAGCAATGCCAACAGGGACTTCACTGTCCCTGCGTGGGCTTCCCATGCCGCTCTGGAACGAGCCTGTTAGCCGGTGCATCATCCTAGAAGCCCCAAGTCCAATGACACTCTGTCTTTGAGCCGCCCAGATGCCCACGGAACACGCAACACGCGGGAGCTGGTGTTTGTGCACATCCCCTGGAATGAGGTTGTCGCAGACGCCCCACTTAGGTCGAGAGGCCCAGCTCTGCCCTGCAGCTCTGCAGTCATGCGGGTTTAAATGAGTCAAAAGCGGGGGGGGGAAGCTTGTGTTTGGGGATCCACCGTCTTTGGTCCATGCAGAGAGTCTAAGAGGTATGATTGTGAGGGAAAGAGGAAGGGGCGGAGCCCTTTTCTGCCAACATGGTGAGCAGGGGTGCCCCCAAGCACCTTCTAAAGTGGGTGAGCTTCAGCTGCCTTGAGCACTCATGGAGAGAGCTGCACAGGAGAGGCGGTGGGGGTTGGGGGAGGGTCGTGGGCAGTTGTGCCTGACCAAGTGCACAGACCACCTAGATGCCTGAGCTTGCAGCGCTGCCTTGCTTGCCCCTTTCCTGGCTGTTCCCAGCCAGTGCTAGCATCCCGTGATTTCCTGTTGAATAAGGAACGAAACGGGAAGGAAGGGCTGCCGTAGGGGAGCGATTGCTCCAGATGGGAGCTTTCTGGCAGATTGTGATTTGTGACTCAGAATGAGCTCGGATCATGGTGCCATCTGGGTGGCAACAGGCCCTGCAGACATGGACTCGGCGCCCCCGTGGCCTCCTGTATCCCTACTATGTGTCAGCCCTCCTGCATCCCTACTATGTATCAGCCCCCAGCAAGGCGCGGGGCAAGGAAGAGGAAGATGAGTGAGAGCAGCTGCCACTGAGGAGCCTGTTCATTCACTCACACACTCAGAGATTCATTGATCATTTACTGAACATGAAGGATTCGGGCTTCCTGTATTAGGAGGCTCACCTATGTAAACACAGAGTAAATTACCATATGGCATCATGACAAACTCAGTTACAAAGATAGGAGAAAAAGCCTTACACGCGGAGAGGTGGAGGCAGAGACTAATTATCTCTGGCACAGTCCTAGGCATTCTCCCCAGAAAAGGTGACATTCAGCCTATGTCTCCAAGAGAGATTATAGGATTAAGACAGGGAGGAGGGGGGAGGCAGTCCTCCAAGGAGGAGGAAGAGGAAGAGAAGGAAGTGGAGGAGGAGGGGGGGAAGAGGGAAGAGGAGGAGGGGAGAGAGTGAGAGAGAGAGAAAGACAGACAGACAGATAGACAGAGACAGAGAGTGTCAGGTCAGTTTGGGGAGGAAAAAAGAAGAAAATCAGCAGCTGGTTATAGATAAACTGGTGGCTCGGGCAGGCAAGACATCGGGGAAGGAAACCAGGCAAAGTCTCCTGTGCTGCCTGAGCACTCACTGTATTGCATTTGCCGAGACCCACAAATCCAGGCTCTTCCCCTTCCCTTTTTGTCCTCACGGCGAAGCCCCCAACTTCCCAGGCATGGTGCTATAGCTCTTGCCTGCTGAGCCCGAGAACCTGCTGGACTCCGTCTCTACACCTTACACGGGACATCTGAAAGATGATTTGGCTCCCAAAACTGGGGATGAAGGAAGGGCTCAGATGTTCTTACGATTCAACAAACTGAAACTCAGCTTTTTTGAGAACAGCTTTGAAGATGCCAGAATTTACTTAAGTCTCGTCTGTCACCCAATTTGTACTTTCAGCTACATCTGAAGATATTTTCTGTAAATAATCTTATTTTTCCCTTTATTCTCTACAATTTGAAGAATAAAGTCCTAAGTTTAATCTGGTCTTATTAACACAGAAACACTTTTTGCCTTCTAGAGAAGTTTTATGATTGTTATCACTTGTATCACTTCACTTGTTTTCCGCTTGATCATCGATTTGCTCGAGCAGGCACCAGTAACATCTCCATACGTCCTGTCACATGCTAGTGGAGCCCAAAGGCATCTGCTCACTCCAGGAACATAAAGAGACTGAAAAAAAACCCATTCCATCAGGTCATGGGAATGAGGTCTATAATTGTTACTGGTATTTGGCATATCAAATACGACACAGGTAGCTTGTCAGGCTCTGCCGTGTGGGTGGGATACTCTTGTAGTCACTCTAATCTCGAGCACTTATTGATGAACTGGGCTTGTGATCAGCTCTTCTGCTGGGTAAGGATAGATTTAAGAATTGTTTTTAGTTTAAATAAATGTTCAATTTTAAATTAAACAAAGGGGTCTGGGAACCCATTGGCAGCTTTCTGGGATGGGGAGAATGGAGATGTGTTTGCCTTCTCAATGACAGACAAAAGAGAGCTACAGCTCTGAAGCACAGAGCGGCCAGGCTAGGGTGGACAGCTGGGAATTTCATTTCCTCTGTACTCAGATCGGTGGAAATCTTGGAGAATCTTGGGCCAAGAGCTTCACGAGGAAGCGGCTCGGGAGAGTGGCCATCCCCTAACCCTGTACTCCATGAGGGCTCATACACTTGTTTAAGCTACTTCCTCACGTCCGCCCCAGCCTGGACCAGTGGGCCCAAGGGTCCTGCTCCTGCGTGATTCAAGGAGACCCCGGGCTACACTTCAACTCTCTGCTCTGGGACCCCAAGACTCCTTGCCGGCTGAGGGCCTCCAGGGAGTGATGGGCAGGAGAGGAAGGTGAGGGAGGAGAAGGTTGAACTCTCGGCCTACAGGCTGGCCTCCATCAGGGAATTAATTTTGCATTTGTAAAAGAAAAGGCTGAATAAAACGACGATTGTGAAGGCCACAGAAGCTTTGGGGCAACACAACGACATGTGTCAATCATTTGGCCTCTTGCTGTGGGATCATCTGGAAAGTCAACCCATAGCCTCTGTACGCGGGGGAACATGGCCCGAACAGGGCAACGGCGGCTGTGGTCGTCCTGGCCACGATTTTGACCCTGGCAGGAGAGGGTCGGCCTTCCCGCAGGCCCTGTCCGAGAACCTCAGCTGACTTCAGAGAAGTGTCCGAGCTATGATTCTTTAGCAGAGAGCCGGGTCACTGTCCCCTGAGATGCCCCCCGAGCAGCTGGAGAAGGGCCTGTCCCCTGCAGGCCTGGCAGGGCCGCTGCTCTGAGGAAGCCTGGAGCTGGAAACCGTCAAGTATATTGGGACTTGGATTTCAGCATTCTCCCCTGGAGAGGGACCCCATTCCCCTGGGTCTGCACCTCTGAAAATCAGAGCCCTCGCTCTGGCTGGGAGGAAGACAGGCCCTGCCAAGGAGACTCAGCAGCTTCTGCCTCCTTTGTTCTTGAGAAGGGAACAAAAAGAAGTCAGAAGAGATTCTTTATTGGGGGGAGGTGTGGCGGCGGTGGGGGAGGTTCAGGACACACCAGCAGTGCTCAGGGCTTACTCCTGACTGTACTATTGCTCCGGCTCCCAGGAGGGGTTCCAGAGCCCAGTGAAGCAGTTTCTGTAGAGACTAATGGGATTCCTAGAAAGGAAAGAGCCCCCTAAAGCCTGAATATCCCTGGACGTGCCTCTCCCACACTCCCTATATACAAAGACCCACACAGTCACACAGACACACACATAGATACACACAGACACAAACAGACACACATAAACACACACACAAATACACATAGACACACACAGACACATGCAGACACAAGCAGACACACAGAGACACACGCACTGCCGCATAAACAGAAACACATAAACACATACACACAAACACACAGATACACACAGACACACACAGAGACACACGCACGACCCTGTCTGTTAGTCACTATAAATCTCAGAGGCTGGAGGTGCCCACAGCACCCCCGGCTCACCGTCCCCCTCCAACACCGGGCAAAGATGTCTCTGCTTGGATCCCGGTTGCTTGGTTCTCTCTCGCTGCTGGCTGCCCCCGCCACGCCGTTCCCCCCTCTGCCCCAGCACTCATGACCAATTCCTCCCCAGGGCCTTCTCCTGGATCTCCCTCACATCACTGGAGAGCACTGTCGGGCCTGTGAGCACAACTGACCCTGACAGAGCAGGAGGCCGAGGCGGCGTGAGTTCCCCGACAGATGTGGTCACGGCGCTGCCTCCTGGCCTGTCTCTAAGTGGGGCTGTCGGGGTCTCCTGGCCATCACTGGGTTCAGGCCCACAACCACTGCCCTATTCACTGTCTCTTCTGATGCACCCTGGGGTCACCAGGCGGCCTGAATTTTTGGGGTATGCTTTCACCGATACTAGGGAAGGTGCATGAACAGGGCAAAATTGGCCCCTAGGTCAAAGACAAATGCAGATAAAAGAATCCCAATGTTGTGAGGGCCTAAGAGGACCTCGGTGTTGTGAAAGTGTTAGAGCCCAGCTCTGTTCCAGCAGGCTTAGCCTCCTGGGCACGCTGGGGCACTGGAGCTCCCACAGGATCTTTTCAGACAGACCTGGGGCTCAGAGCCTGTCCTCGGACACACCAAGCCACAAAGCAGAAAGCAAGTGAATAGAACGTGGGGAGGAAACACAGCGCCCATCAGCTGAGCAATCTTGGGGGGTTCTGCTTACTGTTTTACTGTCATCTAGACAAAGGACCCTTCGGATTACTCAGAATCAACATGGGGGACATTTGCTCCCACATCTACTCTACCTGTCCTGTGCAGGTCAGCCTGGAGACTTTCATGGGGGAGGAAACAGAAGCTGGGGAGTGACTGGAGTTTCTTGAGGTGAATCATGAGGTCCTAAGAGAAACCTAATGGCCTGATCTCAGCCACATGGCAGTTGGGGGACTTTGTGGGGGAAGGTCCTTACAGAACTACTGTCCCTTTGGCAGTGTTGGGTGCTCTGTGTAATCCCCCTGACCCTTGACGGGAGGGAAGAGAGATCCCGCAGATGCAAGCCTGGCCCTCAGTACTTAAAACAGTCTGAGGTTTGCTGTCCAGGGAAGGCTCAAAAAGCTTGCTCAGATCCGCCCTGAATTCTGCCAAGATTCCCCTAACGTGCGAGCACCTGTGTGAAGAGATTCTCTAGGGCCCTTTCTATGGCTAGACTGCAAATGGGCTGGTTCAAGGACCAGAGAGGGAGGTGAAGACAGGCTGAGGTTTCCCAGCAGTTCCTTTCTTCATCGCTCAGCCGGATAGGACAGTCTGAACCCCAGTGCTTCCAAATTATGACAGAAAGGGCACTTGAGTTACGAGGGAGACTTTACAGACCCCCCTCAAGCAAAATTCTTCTAAGTATCCCCTGTCCTCCACGTGGCAAAGGTGGACTCCCAAATGCCTTCCGGCACTTGCGCTGAAGGCCCCGTTCTTTCCTCTGGGTTGATCTCTCAATAGCATGACTTGGGATGACTGTGATGTGATTCTCTTGAATTAGGATCTCGTCTGTGAGCTCTAGGGCTTCTGGGGTGGTGGCCTGGAGCAGAGGCTTCCCGATGACAAGGTCGCAGTCCTGCGAACCCGGGTTAGGAGGACGCGTGCCTGGAAGGGGCCGGCTGGGAGTCTCCTATGCCCAGTCAAAGGTTTGCAGTCTGGGAGATTCAAGGTAAAATGTCAAAATAACCCCCTATAAGGGAACTGGGTTGAGGGGGACGCAGGAGAGTTGTTCAGGTCTGAAGGGGAAGGAGCAAAAGGCCACGCATGGAGCTGCTGAAACTCTTGACCGTGAAGCTGAGCACAAGCTTTGGGGACATGGGGAGCGGCGAGGTGACGAGTGGCCCGCCACGCCACGAGCAGGGCAAGCTGTGCTCACATTAGCTGTGGATGCCAAACTGGGAAACTCTCGTGAAACCTGCTCAAACCAAGCGAGAATATATTCATTTACTAAACCACACCCACAAGCAAAGGCAGTAAAAGCACATGACTGGGGAGTGAGACCATTTACAACGAGGGGCGACTTTCCTGTAACAATAATTAACTGGCATGGAATATGTCACATGACAAGAGCCTAACTTGGTTTTAATCTTCTCTGCTCACAAGACTAGGTCCAGACCTTTGGGGACCTGAAAGTCCAATGACTTGGAGGGGTCCCTCTAAGAAAAGGAATGCAAACTTCTTTGTCTATTTTTTTTCTGTGGAGAAAGATTTAATTAGAAAGTTGCGAGGGAGAGAGAAGGAGAGATGTATGTTGAAGGGAGAACATGGGCTTGAGGAGCGAGCTGGAATATCAACTTCTGAGTATAAACCAAACCAGTTCCCCAGCAGCTCCTGGAGGGATGCTCTGAGCAGTAGGAGTCCTTGTTTCCCAGTGACGCCCCCTCTGCACTTAGAGGTGTGTTAGGGGCCCACATCGGGAGTGGCCCCAGATACCTGCCCCTCAGTAAGAGGCAGGAAGGAGTAGGCAGGGAGTGATGGTTGTAGGGTTTGTGCTTGACTCCAGCAGGCCCTACACAAGCGACAGAACTGAAATATTCCTCATGACACCTCTCAGCCACATACACTGTACAAGAGCCCATCCAATAATGCATCCACACAACCACTAGAACAATGCTCATGAATAAAATAATTTCCAAGGCCAAACAGCTGCTGAGAAACAGGTTTGTCAAGATGAACTTGAGAGAGATGCTGAAATCAGATGACCTGGCTGGCCCATCCCCCTCATGGACACCGTCACATCTCACCTTATTTTCCGGGAGGGAAGCAACTGAGAATTAGCTGCCAAAATTCCTCCCGGAGTAGCTGCCTGGTCACTCAGGTGGGGCTCGGTGTGTCGGGTACCTGTGCAAGCTCAGATGTGGATGGCAGGCTCCTGTCTGGCACACCAGACATGAATCCCACACAGAAAACAATATTCTCTTGTGTGTCTGCCTTTGGACAGACTGTCCCGAACTGTCCAAAACAGTCTTCAAGGGCTAAAATCCTCAAATGGCAGTAATATAAAAATGATGGTAATGATACCGAGGGTGTGATTACCATCACTGCTCCTGCACTTACACTGTTTCTCAAATCTGTGGCCACCCTATTTTCTGGCAGTATTCCCTCATTCACAGAAATGACTGATGTATGCAGTCTAGACCCCAAAAAGGGGAGATGATGGACCCGGCCTTAATAGAAGGAACAGCTGGGCAGCACATCATGGGGACCCAATACCCAAGGAGGCCAGTGGAGCTTGCCCTGGCCTCCCCTTTTGCTTTATCCATGTGGGAAGTCTCTTACCTGGATCCTAAACAAGTTCTTGAGCCCTATTTTTGTCTAAACTGAGAGTGAGGAACAGTGATCAATGATCTGAACAACTATTAAGTTGGGCTTTAAGAATGGCTTCCCCCATAGAGCCCATAGGACTCCCAGAAAATTATGAGTCTAGTTTTGGGGCCGAAAATGATCTAAATGAAAGATTATTTATGAAGGAAACAGCAGGGGAGAGAAGCACATAAATTAGATTCATTAAATGGACAGATTCCCCGCAATTCATTTTTGGGTAATTTATGCTGTTTTCTCTGATGTCATCTGTTGTTCAGGTGGATAATTAGTCATGCTCGTTATTAACTGATGGAGGTAGCTTTGTATTTTGGCAGAGGGAAGCATATGACTTGGAAAGTGCTTGTGAATGTGGAGCTTTCACAGGTACAAGGGTTTATCTGTAAGAATGGATGTTTACTTTCCCAAATAATTCAATATCTTGGCACCTTTAGTGATGTAGGAGGCTTTGCAGAAGAATCTATTTTTTAACTGCTGTATAGGTCTCCAGGACCAAGAGAGAATAGGGTGAAATGTTCACTCTCCCTCTGTAATGCTTTCTGTTTGGAAATAAAGGCAGTCCTTTAAAATACACTGAGAGAAGCTTTTCCTTCAGAGGGTGTGTAACAGATCACTTGAGAAATACCATGGACCGATGCACACCTTACAAGTTCTTATATCAGCAAATCGGCTTCAAGACTTAGATTTACAAATGCACCAAATGTAAGCACTGTAGGTCTCAAGAAGATATGACATTGATCCGTTGAGATCTTCCAGAATTCTTGGTGTGACCTGCAGTTCTTGATGGTATGAGTAGCTTAGTGGCTCCCACCTTGGCAAGGTGCGAGAATAACGCCTACTGTGAATGCTGTTTCTCTTACAAGACTGCCTGGTATGTAATTGCTTCTTTTTCTTTCAAAAACTATTTGGCCCAGTGCAGTACTTTATACTTAGTTAATTTCCCATTTACTATTCTACCTTGTTTCAGTGTATTGAAGAAAATAAAAGCTTCATTTCTTAAAAATTTTTAACCAAACAATACCACGATATTTTGGACTCTTCCTAGTGAGTATAAATTCTGAAGTGAGGAATGGTTTACCTAATAATTGAAGGTGTGAGAATCCAGTAAATATTGAGCCTGTTTGAAGAACTGAACAGAGAAGGTGGTGGACGTGGCAGTCCAGTGTGCCGTCCATTGCGATACAGAGCCACCTGAGACAGAAGACAGTAATGAGGGACTTCTGACTGTGGTTTTGCATTTTTGGGTCACACTGGGCAATGCCCAGGGGTTACTCCTGGCTCTGCACTCAGGAATTACTCCTGGCAGTGCTCAGGGTACCAAATGGGATGCTGGGAAATCGAATCTGAATTGACTGCACACAAGGCAAATGCCCTCCCCACAGGACTATTGCTCCGGCCCCTGAGTGTGATTTTGGATATGTCGACGCAACGTGTCTTTCAGCCATATTCAGGCAGCAATGTCAGGAAGCTGCCTCTGTGTGTCTGGAATTTGACGGGAAGTATGATTTTATGACTCATTCGTTTCCATGTTATTGTAATTCAAAGGTCTGAGGGAATCACTTAGGGATTAAGAATCTGAGAAAAGCAGGTCTTAGACGAACCTTTGGTCTAAGGAAGTCATTTTCAGGCAAAGATAATCACTAGCCAGGGAAACAGTTGCTAAAGGGGATGCAGAGGCAGGAGAGGTGGGCCCGGGACCTGCCCGGAGAGAGCCAGAGGCCCCTGGAGAGGTTCCTGCCGGGGCAGCGAGGAACAGCACAAATGAACAGTAACAGACTTATTAAACGTGACCTTCAGGAAGCTCTGGCCTTGATCCTTCTTCCGTAGGGTCAGGGGGACTGTGTTGTGTCTGCCCTGGACAGAGGCCGGGCCCTAACAGACTGAGTTCTGCCGGAGAGACCCCCGCTAGGCCCCATCTGCTGCCATAGTCACCCTCTGAGTGCTATTAGGGACTTGGAATCCATAGGGGGTCCCTTGAGCCGGGGGACCTTGGGTCCTCCCTGCGGGGAGTCACAATCTCCTCTCCTCCTCTTTTATTTACAAGTCTAACAGGCGGGCACCACCCTGTCCCCCCAAAACACAGCCTCAGGGAAGTGTTGCTCTACTTTTTCTTTTCTCTTATATGTGCTTTTATTTATTGATCTATCTATCTATTTATTTATATATATTTATTTATCTATTTGTTTATACATTCATTCATTTATTCATTTACTTGTCTTTCTTTCTTTCTTTCTTTCTTTCTTTCTTTTCTTTCTTTCTTTCTTTCTTTCTTTCTTTCTTTCTTTCTTTCTTTCTTTCTTTCTTTCTTTCTTTCTTTCTTTCTTTCTTTCTTTCTTTCTTTCTGTCTGTCTGTCTGTCTGTCTGTCTTTCTTTCTTTCTTGGCATATATTTTATTATATTTTTTTCTCACAGAAGCAATTATTTCCATTGTTTAATTGGGGGAAGAGGTGAGTGAGGTTAGTAGTGTGGTTTATTTTATGATTAAAGAAAGTATAGAGCAAGACAGATGAAAACAAAACCTAGTTTGGAACATGTCCTTGACCATGTCATCTCTCCATCTTTTATCAGAAGAGCAAAATTTATAAGGTGACCATTTCTCCTAGAATACAGATCGAGTGACCTCTGGGTCTAGGCTTTGTAGGGCAGCACCAGTCTCCTGCCATCTCTCCTGCTCGCCCAAGATTCTAACAAAGGGCAGGGGACGGGGTCCCCAGAGCAGGGACCCTCCTTCCCTGTAGCTCTGGGGCCTGTGTGCTTCTGCGGGCCCAGGGGCGGGCCCCCTTCCCTGACCATGGCTGCAGGGTTGGCAGTAGAGGAACAACGAGGCAGCGGGTTTGGCATGTGTCTGGAGCGAGCGCTGGCCAGAATGAGGCGTGGGAAAGGCTTGGCGGGGGCTGGAGGGGCAGAGGGCAGAGGGAAGAAGCTGGCCTGGCCCCACCGCGCTGCACAGCAGGGCTGGACGGGCTCCAGCCTGAAATCTGCTCCGGCCTGTTTACGGCCAACGAACATAACAAACGGGCGGGTTTCAAGGAAATCCAAGGAAATGGCTTCAAGGGATGTCAAAGGTCGTGCTCAGGGATGTGCCTGCTTCCTCCAGGAAAGGTCAGCTGGCTGGGCGCTTCTGCATTCAACAGAACCCTGGCAAGAGGTCTCCTGATGCTGAGTCAGGTGTGAGGGCTGCTGGGCCCCAGAGCCGACCAGATTAGGGGACAACAGGCTTTCCTGGGACACAGACTTCCGCTTGCACTTTCTCTGCTAGAGCAGACCAAGCCTCTGCCACGACGGCGGCAGGGCAGAGCCAGTGAGCAGAGAGGCCCAATGGCGGCAGGAGCCTTTCTTTCTTTTATCTATTGATTGATTGATTGATTGATTTGCTTTCTTGCAGTGCCAGGTTTGAACCCAGGACCTCACACACGCAAGGCAAGTGCTCTGCCACTGAGCCCCCTCCGGCTCTAAGCTGTGGCTCTGTGACACACTCAGGGAATGTCACTAACTGTCTTTCAGAGTATCTGAAGTACATTTCCCACCCTGGTGTTGCCCACTTGGGTCCTTGTGGGGTTCAGGGTTTGCTTTATTGCCCCCCACACACACACACACTTCCATCCTCATGACCTGGAGCGACAAGTTGCAAGTGTGTTGGAGGGCTGCGTTGGCCCGACTGTGAGGAAGGTCGAATCCAAGACTGGATTCAGAGACATACTCCAGCCACCCAGATCTACCCACACTAACCCTCCTTTCCTGCTCCTCCTGCACCCAGGGGGCTGAGACACGGCCCTTTCCAGACACCTTTGCCCTGGCCAACTAGGGGCCCGAAAGCCCCTGGTGCCCCTGTGACTGTTTTTCTCTGCTGTTCTCTGTGACTTCCGAGGGTGCCCAGTCTCGTCTGAGCTGGCTCGTGGGCTGGTCCCCCTTCGAGCGTCCCTGATACATTGCTCAAACTTGGTCCTGATTCTCAGCGCCCAGCTGCTGGCATCTAGGGGGTGCTGCGATTCCTCACCATCCTCACGGCTTCCTGAAAAGCAGGAAAAGAGCCCAAACAAATCCCAGAAGCATGGCTTGGAGCGGGCCCTGGATGGGACCGTTCTCACTGTGAATCCCACCTGAGCCAGGAAGGAATCTCCAAGGGCTCTTGTGTGCCCAGGATAGGCGGTTCTTGAGCCACAGGGGGCATTAGACCCAAGGGGAACAACTGTGGAGGCTCTGGTGACAGGGCAGTGGAGACGAGCTTCTGCCTCTGCCCTCTTGCAGGCTGCCCCACCCTCCATCCCTGCCACTCCTGGGCCTCCCACATAGGCTGACTCCAGTGCTCATATGCCAGGCCACCTTCCTGGGTGCCCTCACCCAGAGGGCTCCTCCTCCCCTCTCCACAGTGGGCTTCATGTTGGGCCAGTCTCCCCCCTCCAGAGACCCTGTGGGGCTCTAAGAGCTGTGTCTCCTTCTCCAACCATTTTTTTTTTTTTTTTTTTTTGCTTTTTGAGTCACACCCAGAAATGCTCAGGGGTTTCTCCCTGGCTCTGCACTCAGGAATTACTACTGGCGGGTGCTCGGGGGACCATATGGGATGCCGGAGATTGAACCGGGCTGGCATGGGCTGGCTGGCGCGTGCAAGGCAAACGCCCCTACCCGCTGGGCTATCGCTCTGGCCCCCTTCTCCAACCATTTCTCCCTCCGCTGATGCACACGGCACACTGACTCCTGGTCCTGCTGTCGGGCCGCTCGAATCTGCTAATCCTCCCTCGTCCCCACACTTTGCTCACCTCCTGCAGTGTCTGCGCAACTCACAGGTGACCCTGGGCCAAAGAGCTGTGGGTGGAGGCCCAGAGAGATTGTGGGTGAGGGTAGCCCTATGGCCCCGTTGGCTGTGTGTCTGGGAGCCTCTGATGACCTCTGACAGAATAGGAAGACGAGCATTTAAACAGCACTTCAAGGAATTTAAACAAAGCACTCTTCCTCCATGGAAGGGACTATTCAAACTAATCTCACAAGAGGCAACCTCCGGGTGAGACATGCGCTTTCTCTGTCTGACCCTTTGCTTCCTTCTTTTCTTCCCCTAGTAAAATGGTCCCATGCTGTCTCGAAACCTGCCCCAGCACCCACATTATTAATGAGGAAACCTGATGACTCCCCTGAAAGGTGCAGTTGGAAGATTCCACTGATCCCTGAAAGGTTCCAGAGTCTAATGATCATCAAAGGCTTGGAGTGGTTCTACCATTGTGGCACCCCAAAATTGCTGCACTTCTTCATCAACTCAAAATTTCTCTCTTGACGTACAATTTTTCAGAAAAAATAATGATGGGAGGGATGAACTTTAACTTAGAAAAATCCTAAGGGGAACCATCATGTATGTAGAATGAGAGTACCAAGTAACTGGCTCCTAGCACCTGCCAGCCACACACACCACGCTAGGTATACGGAAGAATCATATCTGATCTGGGGCTTTCGGTCTATGGATACTGGAGAATTTATGGACTTAAAATATGCTGTTGCAACTAGAAATTAGCAGTAACATCTGAAATAACAGCTACCTTGGTACTTCAGTGTAGTAGGCGACAGCTAACACCAGAACCATTACACAAAGCCTCCCTGAGGTGGATGAGATGCCCGGAAGTAATATTGAACATCACTGAGCATCTCTGCGTATTATGTGTGAACTTGGTTAATCTGCCAAATAAACCTGTATTTATTCAGCTGCCAAGAGACAGGGGGCACAGCGCAGGGTGGGCTATCTGGCAATGGATCTTGGTTCCCAAAGTCCATTTTTCTCTTTTTGCTATGAGTGGGGCACTGTCTCAGGGTATTTTCAGACTTCCCTCAGAGTTCTGGAGAGACAGCTGTCCATCAGCAATGGGAAAAACAGAACCAGATTGGGAAGGAGGTGGCTTTGTCAGCGCCACTTCCTGGTGCCAGAGGTGGTGTCTGGCTCCAGGAAGGCCCCAGCTAAACTCTGATGAGCACATGAAGGACAGGATGAGACCCAGAGAGATCGCTCAGAGCTTAAGCACTTACCTTGCATGCAGCTGACCCAGATTCTGTCCCTATTACCAATATGGTCCTTGAGGACGGTCAGGGGTGAGTCCTGAGCACAGAACTAGGAGTAGCCATGAGCCCTGCCAGGTATACCTCAACCCATCACCCTATCCAAAAACCAAACAAACCATGCCAGGAGTCTAATGCACTGCTGTACAACACGATGCTCAATGAATATTGGAAGGAATTTCTGTATGAGCCCATCAAGAGGAGGGAAGGTAACTTTTGTTTTCTCACTGGTATAAACCCGATTCCACCTTCACTTCTAACAAAGATAAAGCGAGCCCATTGGGGAATGATGATGGAAGTCTTGAGTAGGGGAAAGGCCAAGCAAATCAGGGAGGCCAGTGCCCAGGCGGAGTCCTGGGGTTCTTGTCAGAAACCCAATTATCATTGCCCAGGGACCCTTGACTTGCTGCATTCGCTGTGAGGGATGCAGCATGTCTGGGCAGCAACCCACAATCTCACGCTCACAGCAGCTCTGGGCTAGCAGGGAAGCCCGCAACGCAGCTTGGGCTGAAGGGTCTTGAGAAAAACCGCACCCTGAAACTGTTTTAAGTGTGTTTGATTCTGAGCAGAGAGTGAACAACAGATGATCAGTAGGAAGCTTCTTCTGCACTGAGCCAACGTTTCCAGGAGATTGAGCCCAGACAGAGGATGGTATTGATTAGCCCCGATATATGGAGGGAGAAATCACAGGCGACCAGGTTATGGCCTGCATCAAAGACAGCTCCTATTTCTGGGTGCTGTGTACCCCAGCCAGTTCGCACTGTGAGCCACGGGGCCACCAGGACCCAGGAAGCTGGAATCTTCTGGCAGTGTGTCCTCTGTGCCAGGCTGAGGACTAGCTGCGTGCCCTTTCCACCCCAGGACCTGGGAGGACGAGGATGACCACCACAGCCGGAGTGGCTGCCCAGAGACTGCCCCACGGGGAGCAGTGGTGTGATGTGCACTCGCCTCCCAGGCACACCTCTCGTGGGAAGCACAGCGGGCGGGGCGAGTCTTTTGGCACTGACTGCTGATGTTTGCTTCAGTCTGAGTTTCCCATGGTTGCTTGAAACCACTGTGGATTATCTCTTGGCATTTTGTAAGTGAGGGCTACAAGTGGTTCGAATTTAGGGCGCCCAAAAAAAGAGTCCCCCTTTGAAATTAGGGTGATGTTACTGTCTCTCTCTCTGTTGTGTCAAAGGGCTTTGGGTCCATGACTCACTTGAGAGAGAAGCAAGACTTCATGAGGGTTGGCCACGCCAGTCTGGGTACGGCCTGGCATGGAGCATGCACGGAGCTCAGTCATGATTCTTACTCACGCCTTCTGCCCAGCTACTGAGAGGAAAACACACCCCACCCAAGGCCGGGGCTGCTTTGGCTGAATGAGCTGGGAGTGATCTGGGCTGAACTGCAGGCACACAAGCACCAACTGGAATTACACACATTGGAATGTGCCAGAACTCAGGGATGGACCCACACATAGGGGACTAGGGGTCTTCGGGGATGGGCCCACACACAGGGGCCTAGGGTCTATGGGAGACAATAGGTACCTGTGTTCGTTAGCAGCTGTCTGATTCCAGCAGGAACTTGGGAGGTGCCTTTGGCTTGATCTGGGTACACTCACCCCGTTTTTAAAGGGGGAATCATAGAGCAAATAGTTTTTGCTCCTCTGAGAGCTTCTGGGCTATTTTGGGGGGGTAATTTTTTGATAGTTTTGGGTCATACCCAGCAAAGCTCAGGGGGGTTACTCCTGGCTCTGTGCTCAGGGATCACTTCTGGTGAGCTCAGGGGACCAAGTGGGATGCCAGGGATTGAACCTGGGACGGCCGCTATGCAAGGCAAATGCTCTACCTGTTGTACTATCTCTCCGGCCCCTCTGAGAGCTTTTGGGGAGATAAACTCAAGTCACTCACAGGGCCACAGGCAGACCCCAATAAATAATTCATGGATGGCTTCATATCAAAATAAGAAAAAAAAGACCCCAAAGCAGGCACTGTGGTGGGGATTATTCTAAGTGGAAATTGCTGCTTAGAGCGATTTAGCTTGGTGACTAAGCATCAAAGCTTGGCTGTATAGGACAGAATAAATCCCACAAAGTAAAGGGGGGAATAGTGGCCTCCCCACTCCCCTTTCCTGACTACAATACCTGCATGAATCCATCCTTGGCTCTGAGCTTTGTTCTGAAAGGGCCTGGTGTGCTGGCACGCGTCTGTGGAGAGGAGCTCTGAGCTCTGTCACTTGGGTGTCAGCCTTTCTGATGGGAAACTCGAGGGCTGCCACCTCCAGACACTGTCAGGAGCCTTCGTGCTGTCGCTCCAGGCCCTGCGTGCTGCCTCCAAGCCAGCGAGGGAAGGAAGTCCCCGTCGGCGGAGCTTGCTGTAATTCCATTGCCGTGTCGACTTGCCAATCCATTGTTATCTCTGCGCTGTCTTGGCGCATCTCTAGAAGGCTGGCAAGCGCACAGCTCCTTATTTTTGGCTGATGGCATACAGGATGTGCTAAAAACGAGTCATGGCTGCCCTTTTTATTCTGGAAAAGGTCGTTCTTATCTGGTGTCATTCACATTTGGAGGACTAATAAACACACGTGTTTGAGGAGGGAGGGAGGTGACGAAAGGTGGCGAGAGAGAGGCTGTCAGGGAGCAGACAGCCGGCAGGATCATTAGTCACCCACGAGTAAGGCCACGGAAGACCTCGCGCCAGCTGCAAGATGATGAGTCTAAGCGAATCGTTTTGTATCAGGTCTTCACATGGGGATGGGGAGCATCAATTCTGCCTTTCCTGTTCTCAGCCGAGGAGATGGTGGGTGGCTCTAACATCTGAGGTTTCTCTGGGAAGACGCTGGCACAGGACTTAGGAGTTTGATGTATCCAGGGTCTTCCAGCTGGTGGGGGGGCCCTTTTTGGTGGGCTCCAATTTGAGGGTCCCAGATCAAAGGCACTAGAGCAGACCTCAGGAAGGAAGGCCCGGCCAGGAGAGTAGGGTGTCAGCTGCCCCAATCGGAGAGGCTCGGAGAGGCGGGTCGGGTGGAAGGGCTATTTCCCCCTCTCTCTCCCTCGGGAGAGGCTCGGAGGCGGGGGTCGGGTGGAGAGGGCTATTTCCCCGTCTCTCCCCTCGGAGAGGCTCGGAGGCGGGGTCGGGTGGAGAGGGCTATTTCATGAGGTGGCTGCCTGAAGATGATTCACTCTGTCCTGCTGTGCTTTTAGGCCCCACAACTTCCGGAGGATTTCCCAGCTCTGTCTTCCAGAACAGAGACTCCCTGGGGAGGACACTTTGCTGGCCTCATTCATTCATTCCATTCATTCATTCATTCATTCATCCATTCATTCATTCATTCATTTGTTCATTCATTTTGTTTGTTCGTTTGTTTGTTCATTCATTCATTCAACAAACATCTAGGGGTGCCCATTATATATACCAGGCACTGTTCTCTACCCAAGAACACAGCAGCTATGGAAGCAAGACCACCTCTCTGTAGGCAGAAAGCTTCTGGCTTGGTTGTAGGAGACCGTGACAAATACACAAGCCCACAGCGCAGGCGGTGGCGAGCAATATGATGGTGGAAAGGGGAGGCGAGAGGAGGGTGAGGGACCTCCACTGCCACTGCCTACTTAAACATGGAGCCAGGGAGCTTCCCAGACAATCTGAAGGAAATTGTTGAAGGCGGAGGCAGGTGGAAGTCCCAGAAAGAGCAGCTCAGCGGAAAGGTTCAGAGGGAGGATGGAACTTGGAATAGTGAAGGCAAGTGGGAGCCAGGAGCACTCCAGGGACCAGGGGACAACTTGACCCTTCTCAGGGTTGTGAAAGAACCTTCTTCCCCAGGTGGATCTGTGTGCTGGTTTGGGAATGTGGTGTTTGGTTTATTTGAGACTTTGGCCTTGACTAAAAGGACTGTCAGGGAAGTGTACTTTCTGGAGTTTGGGAATACTGAGCACTGCTCCTGAAAACTTGAGGACTTGATTTGGAAATCCAAGAACTCCTTGATGGTGGTGCTGCTGAGTCACTTCGTCATCTGCTGGGTCTCACAACCCTCCATCCCCAGGAGATGCTGGAGATCTAGCGGGTCACTCGCCGGGATTTGTTGTGGCAAAGGTAACTGTGGAGGACAGGACTGTGGGTTTTGCACAGTCCTGTACTCCAGTTGAGACTATGGAAGGCTATGGGCGGCAGGATGAGACAGAACAGTGCTTGGAGTGTGGAGCAGAGAAGGCCTGATGGCCCCTGAGAGGGCGGGGCATGCATCAGAGGAATAGAAAAGGGGTGGTTCCAACAATTAAATAAGAGAATCTACCCCCATCATTTGGGACTTAACTTCTCTGTTGTGTTGTGCCTCAGGATGGCACCCTCATTGAATCATTAGGTATCTTCATTAGCCTGGATCTGGACCCTGAGCTTTAATCCCACATCACACAGGGTTCATCACCCCCTTGGAACAGAACAGACACCACCTGCAGCCTGGGTGTGTTCACAGTCGTCTCCACAGAGCTGTGAAGGTGAAGTGAACTTAAAGAAGTTACAAACATGCCACGTAGAGCTGGGCACCGTCCATCCACCTCGAATCTGACTGACCTTATTAGTATTCCTCTGTAGCTTTCAGAATCCTTTTAATGCAAATGCTTTGCATATATTACTTATGCTGGGAGCAGGTAAATAAAACCAAACTAGGCTAGAATAGCGGTATGTTCTACTGATACTGCCAGGGAATCATGACGGTGTCCTATCCCTGGACTTACATAGAATGTGAGTTGAATATATAGTAGTTAAGTTTTAATGAGTCAGTATGGCTCAGAAACCCGATTATGCAATCCTAGTCCAGGTATGTTATAGATTTGTTTTACCATCATCGATCATTTACCATCAACAGTCATGGGCTAAACCTGTCAATCAGTTGTGTTAAGGGAAAAGCGGAAGTTTCTTGGAAGAAGATGGAGTTTGGCCTTACAAACCACAGCTTCAGCCCTCGGGGGCCTCCCTCCTGAGCAATGCCTATGAATTCTGACTTCCCACCCACCCAATTGCATAAGCACAAAGGCCCTAAAATAATCTCCATTTAAGCATGTTTCTCAGCAGTATATTTGTGTTTGTATATTTGTCTGTATGTCTGCACGTAGCTACATGCTTGCTATGGACATACATGATGCTTATATACATGACATGTGTGTTTATGTATGCTCATGTGCATTTTATATGTATATATGTATGTATGTGTCAATATATGATATGCTGAGCTCATACCTACTAAATACATATCTGTGTGTATGATGTGTACATACAGGCATACAGGTTGGTATCTATCACATATATACATGCATGTAAATGTGTTTATGTATGCAAAATCACATGTCTATGCACATAATGTATGTGGGTGTATGTCTGTACATATGACATATGTGTGCCTGAACCCATGTGTACTTGCATGTGCTTATGTGTATTCCTGCTGGTTCTGTTTCTGTTTCTCCAGAGAACCCTGGCCAACACGGGTCCTGCATATGCAGGCTTATTTCTTCTTTTCTTTTTGTCAGTAAATCTCGATGATGCCTCATTTGCATGATGCATTTCAGCTGTTCTGAAATAAAATTTGAGCAGCTCCAAACTGAATAACAGCCGCACAAGCTCACAATTTCTCTTTGGCCTTTGCCAGGCAACCTGACCTGGGGCGGTGAGCAGCTCTGCCTGCCTTGTGGTTCCGCGGGTCCATCCCCAGGGCTCATCACGGACAACAGAATGAACAGAAACGCCAAGTGGATCATTTGTCTCTCAAAATCCAGATCTATCAAAAGGTCACAGATCCTGGTTGGCCTATGACTCTCTGGATGTACATTTGGAATATAATTAGGATATAAAAACTTTGGTATCTAAGTGCAAATATATGTGGGCAGCGATGGTGGTAATGCAATTTTGAGACTGAAAGCACAGGAGAACAAATTACTGCGAGAAGAGATATTACTGAGAGTGTAAATCTGCCTTCCCTCTTGCCAGTCTGTCTATAATTATATGGAAATAACCCCCACTGTAGAGCAGGGCCTGAACCACGCTGCATGTAAATTTAGAGCTCCATGCTATGTTAAAAAGGGGCGGGGCCCTGACTTTCATGTTTGTTTCCCAAGTGATTCTTTTCCCACTTCATCCCCCTCCTCTACTGCAAACTCCTTACAGCGAGTGCAGGACTTGAACAAAAGCAACTTTGAGCTTGTCTCGGCTTTTTGCATTTTTCTCACTGGTGTTCTCGTCACAATCGAGGGTCTGTACATTTGCTCCTCTCGCCAAATCTGTGAGCTTCCCACGCATTTGGTGATCAGGGCCTTTAAAGCAATGATTCTTGGACAATTGGGTTTCCAGAGCAGAAAACATCCGGGGAACCTCAGGGAGCGACCAGCTAAGACCCAGTCCCTCTGGAGACCGAAGGACTCTCCAAGACACACAGTGACAGAATTGCCAGTGAGCTTCTTCCAAAGGCGGTAAATCCAAACTCTCTAGAAAAGCTCGAGATCGTACTAGGCAAGTTACCAGCTGCCACAGCAGGGGCTGGGAAGCCGCTTTCCCTCACCATTTTCCTTGGGCAGAATCCCTTTCCAACTCTCGTTTTCTTTTTTAAAATTCAACTTCCTGGGGGCTGGAGGCGATAGCCCAGCAGGTAAATTTGCCTTACTGCCGCGGCGGCCAGGGTTCGATCCCGGCATCCCATAAGGTCCCCGAGCACCACCCTGAGCATCGCGGGTGTGACCCAAAAAGCAAAAAACAAAAAAAAACAAAAAAAAAACTCAACTTCCTTTGGCCAGCTCCATCGGGCTTCCCTTCACTAATTCTTCACCTATTCCCCACTCACTCCACTCTGTGCTTCCTTACGCTCCTACTAGGAATTTTCCTTATTTCTCTTGCCTCTTCTCCCCTACTACATTGTTTTTTAAACCGCTTTGAATTTCTTCCCCCCTGTCCTTAATTCTTCTTTCTCGCCCACGGATTTGCTATGGCGCTAATCATTGCTCAAGGTGCTTTAAAACCCACTGAGTGACTAACATTATTGCATCCCTGGAAGGAGACGGACTGTGACTGGGGACAGTGAACCACAAAAAGATCCAACACATTCAGCCTCCAGAGTCTTGCCCTTTCTTCGGGGCCTTGGTTTGGGCTTAGAGCTTGACTGCTCACAATGGCTCTTCACACCCGGCTCCCTCAACCCCTGCCAGGCACTTGGCTCTGAGGAATGTCGGAATCGCTAACACTGATGGAAATTTAACTTGCTCATTACTGGGAAAAATTGCTCTTTACTTATCCCAATCTGCCTGAAAATGAAGGGAAGCCTCTTTTTATAATGGGGGGACCAGACTCAGTCTTCTCTGTTCACCCACCTCTCCACTTTTATATTTTTATGCTTTCATTAAAATTGTATTGACCTACCTTTGGCTTTCATCGGCTCTAGAAACTTCCAAATCCCCGAATTACCTCTTTGGATGTGTATAAGCTTCAAGCTCCAAGCCCCTAAATTCCAGTGCCTTCTGTGACCAAATGTGGCCCCTCTCCTTTCTCTCTCCACCCCCACCCGCCCTTCATCTCTTCTCTGGTAACTGGCACATTTTTCACAGACTAAGAGATATTTTTGTTATGTTTTTGTTGATTCACTTATATTTCACATGAGAGAAAGCATTGGTTACTATCTTTCATTTTCTGACTTATTTTACTCAGCACAATCTCCTCAGATTCCAGATTCTCAGCGTGATATAAAAAAAAGTCACTCATGAGTTGGGTGAGGAGCTTTGTGTGCTATCCTGGTCTTACACAACCGCACCTGAGGTCCATTTAAAAGGAAGAAAGGAAGCCGAGTAAATAGAGTAAAGAGCTGTGAGGATTCCGGGTGCCATCCAGCAGCATTAGGCGAGATTGCCAAGGATAACCAGCTTCATTCCATTCTGGGAGCTTGCTTTCACTCTTTTGAATACTGCAGCATGGCTTATACAGTTTTTTGTTTTTGTGAGAAAATCATTCATTTTGAGAAATTGGCTGTGAATTCACGTTACCTGCATTTCCTGAAGAGTGGCAGTACGTGGCTTGATGACAAAGTGCAGCGGTCAAACTAGGGGAGAGCCACATTCAAAAGGATACTTGTGGTCAAAGCCGTACCACATTCGGAGAGAGCCAAGCACTCTCTGCCTTTGTCCGACTTTTATCCACGTTATTAGCTTCCTGGAGAGAGAAAATAGAAAAAAAGGCATTGGATAAATAATCAACAGAAAATATTGATCTAGGGTATCAACATGAATGTACATGAGAGATTTTGTAAATATGAAAGTGCATACCAAACCAGATCAAATTTAATCACATTGAAGAACTTTATCTTGGTATAGGCATTTTTATCTAAATGATGAAGAATCTGCCAAGCAAATTACCTCATGGATCTTAAGCATGGGAATGAAACTCTTATGGCATAATTCAACACTGGCTTTTCTTAATAATCCCTATTTTATTAAATAGCTAAGAAATGCCACTTTTGACATCAATAAAAATGATATTTCTGTCGGATTGCTATTGTAGGAATTTTACAGTTTACTTCTGTCTAATTCGGATGATACTTCCTTGTAATTGACCAGAAAGTCAAGATTTCTGGGAAAATACAGTCTAATAACTGAGAAACCCACTTTTATTCATTCATTTTATTCTGGATAGGTCATGACCAAAGGCTACAGTTAATTTTTGACAGATTCATGCTATTATATTCAAGATTTTTGAAAAGATACATCTGATAGGAAACCTGCAATAATTATGTCTCATTTCTTTTTTTTTTTATCCAAAGGACTACAGTGTGAAGGTGGAAGAAAAGAAATTAAGGACAAAGAAAAAAATGAATTTGACCTGCATTTATGTGAGAGAAGAGGATGAAGATGGGAGAAAAAGGGAAGAGGTCAAATACCTTTGTGAATGTCAGAGACAGATGCTAATGAACATGGTAGTGAGGTAAGAAAATTCCAGGCACAGCAATTGTAATGCCAACATTAAAAGCACTTTTCTCTTAGCATAACTTCACTGCTTTGTGTAGGCTCAGTTTCCACCTCTGCATCACAACTAAAGTTCACCATCTGAGTATGGTGGTGACATGTCAGGGATCATGGAAGACAATGGCAACCCATGGAAGACAGAAGGGGTTTATGAAAGACAATGACAGTCCATGGAAGACAGAAGGGGTCTCACGGAAGACAATGGTGTCCCCTGGGAAGACAACAGCAGTGCATGGAAGACAATGGTAGTGCAAGAAAGACAACAGAGATCCATGGAGGAGAGCGGTGGTCCATGGAATAACAGGAATTCATGAAAGACAACAGGAGTTTATGGCAGTCAGTAGAGGTGTCTCAGAGCTGCCCTAGGAGACACCCAGATGGATTTGTTTCTTTCATTTGTTTACCTTTCTGATTTCGAGCCAGTCCCTGGAAGGTTCATGATAAATAGCTGAACACAAAGGGCTCTCAGGAACACGTGTACCAGCAGATGCTGCTGTTGCCTCTCCTACAAACAGGTCGGGAGTACAGTAGTGCAAAAGGGATCCAGTTTTCGGCAGCCATTTATCTTTT